>CAMTDV010000022.1:25794345-25879068 GCA_947069175.1 Scalesia atractyloides | reverse complement strand
CCTCATTGATTGCCCCAGGTGGCAACGGAGGTTGTGATTGTGGTTATGGCATAATAGGATACTGGTACCCATAACTTGGATATCCAGTAGGTGGATAAGCAGGTGGGAAAGGGGACGGGTAAAGTGCGTTATGCATGACCTCTTGCATGTAAGGGTTATGCGACCACGCATGGTAATCAACTGGTGTAGATGGGTTAAAAGGATCATATCCAGACGTATCCGGATATGTTGGGATCAGGTTATTATAACCTGTTGGTGGTGGTTGAACTGCGGGTGATGGCGTTGGTTCTACCACAGGTGAGGTATTAGAAGGTCCACCCATTTGTGGGTCCTCTTGAATAGTGGGGTAGGGTTTAGGCAATGGTGGTAGCGAACCCGACCGTTGACCCGCATGTACTGACATACGTGCTCCACGCTTCCTCCTTGGTGGCTCAGGTGGCGGCTGATGATGTTCCACTGGTTCCATGTGAACATCTTCTTGTATAGGAGGTGGTTGTGAATGATGGGAAGGAGTGTTGGCAAAGGTAAATAGGTTCCAATATTGGTCCCACTCATTAGGACCTTGATACGGTGATCCGGCATAAGAGTTTCAATTGCTCGATATTTCGATGGGATACGCATTTGAACCTGACGGCGGCATCTCCGGATCAGAGTCCTCGTCCATTGGGGTTGGCTGATCCAACTAATTCTGATCAGCTGGGGGTGTGTTAAGGTATTGGTTGGGGTTAAATTCATCTTGATAAGAATGATGGGAGTGGTGAGAGTGATGTGAATGATGTGAATGGTACGAGTGATAAGAGTTTTGGTATGAGATGGTAAATATTGTGATAATGGCCATGAATCCCCCGAATCTTCATAGGGGTTCGGGTGATCTGGATGTGAAGGGATATGTCCTGAGGGTCCTCCCCTCATTGGTCCTTTGCCTCTTCCTCGTACACGTGGCGACATTTTCGTGTTAAAATCAATTCAAAAACAATACTAATAACTTAATAATGAAATGAGTATTCCTAGGTCAAAGCCTAGACTCGGAAGTCTAAGGAATGTGCTTGTGTAAGTTTGAGATTAAACACAAGAAGGATAGTGTTTAGTTCTCTCAAACGTTGGCTTTAATACCAACCTGTCACACCCAAGCTTTTCACAGCCAATCCAAATACCGGTGGGCCTGGGTGGGGAATATCGTGGCGTAAGTTGATATCATCATAGACAATTAAACACAGAACAGCGGAAGTCTTAGATTTAAATTACTATTACAAACCAAATGTTCGAAATACAAAATAATATACAGGCTCGTAATAGAAGATCCACAGGTGGATCATAAATTGTACAAAAAAAGAATGTAAAACAGTCTTTGGGCAGATCTAGGATTTGCAAGATCCTCTAATCACTACCGAGCACATCCAGCCTATTTTCGTATTGTACCTTCAAGCTTAGTCTTTTGAAAATATATCAGCTTTCGCTGGTAAATACACCCAACTGACTCTTTTTGAAAATATTTAAAAATAATGTTTTAAGTGCGTATCAGCACAAAATCTGTCATAACTTGGGAAAGTTGACGTTGCAACCTTGTTAACAGATTCATATGTTTGTCCATACATACAGGGCCCAATGCGAAAACCGAGACATAATTAACTACACACCACTTACGAACTCACGAAGGAGTTATCCCCAATACATGGGTAGTTGTATTTGAGCATCTATCAGGTATATGCCTACACCCCGCGCTAAGGTCGTGGCCATTATCTAATTTAATGAGCCGAGGATATCCAGGACACTGTAGTTAACCCCTGATGTTTAAGTTATCAAACAAAACTGATTAAAACAGAATATGCGGATTTACTAGCCACAATCCGGCATTCGATTGATCCATTTCCGACCAAACGGTAATAGTTTACCGTAACCCAAACCCGTATAGGGGAAATAAGTCGAGAGTATTACCTGAGCTAGTCTTCGTTTAAACGCATGATTTATTATCTCATCCATACACAAAAGCACTAAGTGCAGATAGCATTTACCGGAATGTCTCTAGTCTGGATTATGGCATAAGCTAACCAATTAAATACTAATGGTCTTATTTAAGTCATAGACTTAGACCGACTAGCGTACTTGATTAAAACGTATAACGCTAGATTAAACGATGATCAGATAGAATGTTGTTTAATCCCAACAAGTACTTTGACTTGTGTAATTTGGATAAACTATAAACATCCTGAATTTTGAGACTTAAATGACAAGGTTAGACCTGTTTCTGTTAATTTTTGTAAACTAATTACATATACTTAACCGTATGCATATCAGCGATATCGGGTAACCGGATAAGTCATGGACAAGTTCTATATGCCATTATATTTTAAATAAATTGTAATATCAATAGGATATCAACTTATATGCCCATTAAGGTCTTCAAATGAAACTATGCCTCATAAGGGCATTTTGGTAATTTCATACCTTATAAAAGGGGCTTGAATATAATTTATTGGTATAACCATCAGTATTCTGGAAAGATAATTAATTTATGATATAATATTAGTAGGATATTACGTTTATATGTAATTTGTCTTCTATGACCAAACTATGCACCAAAGGGGCATTTTGGTCATTTTACACATAGTTTATAATTTATTTGGAATCCTGAGTTCATATCTTGTACCTACTATAAAAATATTTAAAATAAGTTTTAAAATCAGCAGGTAACAAGTCTTGGTTGGAAAATATGGTTTAAAACCATACTATGCGTCGAAACGACGCATATGTCGTAAAATAAAGATTTTTGCGATATTTAATGAAAACTGATGTTAAGGTCAGGTTAACATGTCTTAGATATTTTATTTAATATAACATATCAGTAGGTAAAAGACTTGCTTTGAAAGAATGGGATTAAAACCATTTTATAAGCCTTAAGGGCTTTATCGTCCGTTACCGACATAATACAAAGACCTGTTTGTAAACTCGGTATATAATCTGTTTTAACATCCCAAATAATCCTACTTATATTATTACATCAGTAGGAAACTCATTTTCAAGTTCAGTATCATTTAAACCTCTTTTTATGCAAAAAGGACATTTTAGTCAAAATGGCATAATCACGGAACTTGTGCATAAACTCAGATTCTGATTATGATCATGTAATATAACCTCGGAGGGTTATGCTATATTATATTAAAATCATAATACAACTTTAGATCAGTAGCTAACTAATCTAAATCTGGTCAAAATCGAAAGTCAAAGCAGAAGTCAAACTTCGCGACTTCCGGTTGCGAACTGACCCTGGAACTGAAATTGACGAGCCGAACATGTTCTTACAAGTTCTAATAACTATTACTAACATTTTAAGTGTCAAAACAGGTTTCACAACATATGTAAGATCAATTTATAACATTTCCGAAAAATGGCCTGTTTGACTTTTTAATATAATAACTTTGACCCGTCAATTGGTCCAGCAAACGTGATCTTCAGGAGGTGCCCTTTATAGGGACTAACACCTACCTTATTACGATCACTTAGCCATGTTCATTATGACCAATGGCTGGACCATAATGGTCTTAACCGAAAGTAAAGGCGTTTTCCGTAAAACGCTTGACTTTTGGCTATAAAAGCCTATAAACGAAAATGCAAGAGGCAGGAACACTTACAAGTGGTTCCTAGGATGCAATAGAACTAAGTTGGATGCTCCTTTCAGTTAGGAACTTCCAGAGGAGGGAGACAGAGTTGTGAATGAGAAAGGTGCAAGTTCAAATGGTGAACCTTGGAACCTATTTATAGTTGGAGAGCTTGAAGGAGGTGATGCAAGTTGCTAAGGGGTGTAAGAGAAAGCTTACGGGTGTCCTAAAACGTGGCATAGCAGTTTGGGAATCCATAGGTTCGAATTCTTGGTTTTTGGCAACATGTTTTGGGGCGTTTTTTGAGGATAAAACACCCAAAAACTCTCCACTACGGATGATCTTATATGTGTACTTTATGAAGTGTACTGAGGCAATAAAATGTGGAGCAAAATGAGAAACTTTATTTGACAAATGTGCACATTTAACCGCTGACCACATTTCAATTTTCTCATAAAACCCACATGTAATGATTGATTGGAACCTTCAGCTTTAACAAACAATTGAGATTACGCCACATAATAACTAGTAACATTTAATTCCACAAATCCATGCAAAAAATTTAGTTTTATATACCATCTCCGATAGGTGTCCATGGAGAGCGTATGTGAGTTGATGTAGAGAGAAGAGATGTGACAATGGATGTTGAGGAATGAGGGTTGAGAGAGAACTACGGGTAAGGTGTTGATTAGCTCTATAAGTACATAATAAAAAACATATAAACTATATACTTGTTACCACATTCAGGCTAACATAATCAAGAAACGGATGCAGGCATGGAGTTCAACATGTTAGTCAGCTTGATCTGGTTCCCGTTTAGAGTGTATATGATTGATGGGATTTAGGCGTTCTAAGTTGATGAACTCGTGATTATAGGAGAGGGAGGAGGTCGAAATTGGTGATGTTTTGATAAGAGTCTAATCTTTAACCCTCTCCAATTATCTCCTTAAATACATCCAAAGGGAGACATATATTAGTTATTAAGGATAATACTGTCCATCAACAATTATCAACTAATATTAATAGGGTATAATTATTATCCTTTTGATCCATTATAACATAAATGATTATTATGGCTACATGATTAAATACACATGATATATTTAACCTAACATTCTTCCACTTAGCCGAGTAATCATTTATTATAAGTATTAGATAAATCTGATTAGAAATTAATACTCATTTTAGCTTCAAACTGAGAATCGTAGCAAAGAAATATAGTCTTTGAGTCATCATTCAACTTAGGACCCCTATTAGTCATACTACAACCTCAATTCGAAACCTAATATGATCAAAATATACAAGTAAGCCCTTTAAACGTTTGGTTTGTATATGAATTGTCTATATGTCATTATGCATGCTGAACACATTTAAAGACATACAAATTCTAAACGGACGAGGAAAAATTAATAATAAATCATTAAGAGTACGATATGTAGTTTTGCATAGTAATCAATAAACCCGTCATTATTATAAGTGCTTACATAATACTTATGAGTGATAGACTTTCAGTTATAGGATACTTAAGCATATCATGAATGCACTCGATACAAAAATTTAGTTTCCTATATTCATTTTATAAATGAACAATAAGTTCATATCGAAATTTATGCAGCACCTCTCGAACTATTACTGTTCGAGAAAACATGGTAGCTGACTTTTTCACAGTAAGTCTTCAATAAGTAATTTATATGGAGTTAATAAATCACGAGTCTACTGATAAATTTACAAGCGTTCTGATTAATCAACAAATTATGTCATTATAACGTAGTTTGTCGTTATCAATTCATTATGACTCCTCTATGTGATAGGTTTGTTAGATGACATAAGGATATACCCAAAAAGTTATATTTTGTCATCTTTGAATATTACAAAGTTAGAGTAATCGGCCTGTTTGAGTTCTACTTCTTCTTTAAATTATAGTCTCTCATTACCTATAAAGATATGTTAATACTCTGTAAGATTCTTCACATTAATCTAGACATATCTAGTGTGTTGCAATGTAAGTAATGTCTAAATGAGTATAGACTTGAACCTACATAAGGCTTCTAATTAATGAAGCACAAGGAAATAATTTCAGTGATCCTACTATCCTCTAAACGAGAAAAATATTGTTTGTTACATGTGTAAGGACCCATTTAAGGTAAAACTTATGGAAAGAAACTAATACCCCATTAGGTCTATCTCGGTATGTTAGGATTAGTGTTGTAAAACTCAGATTCCAAGGCCTTGTACTCGGTGAGTAGTCGGTCCTCGGAACCCCTCCGAGGTGATTTTCTCCTAGGAGGGCTCAATTAGTCGCCGACGGTCAAACTCGCTCAGCATCAGCGTAGTCGGGCATAGTCGGCCATGTCGGTCAACCTCGTTTGTTAACTTTTCGGAGAGTAGTCGGTCTAGTCCAGACTAGTTGGGCATCGTCGGCCTAGTCGGTCAATGTTGTTTGTTAACTTTTCAGAGAGTAGTCGGTCAAGTCGGGACTACTCGGGCATAGTTAGCCTAGTCGGTCAACCTCGTTTGTTGACTTTTATATTATGCTTATTTTGACATGGATTATGCTTATTTTGACTTGGATTACCCAATAATTAATTTTCTTTATATTTACCACGTCCGAGTGCTCCCCAAGTACTCCGAGTACACCCAACTCCCTCGTTGCCGACTAGTGTCCGCCTAACGACTTTTGCAACACCGGTTATGATATCTATCACTTAGATCCATCATATCAGGGTATGTGTGAACAATTCTTTGTCTTATGTAACATATACTTGTCAAAAGAATGTCATCTATATAAGGACAAGTTTGTTTTAGTTGCTCCCACTCATCTTGAGGTAGGTGCATTAATCCACTTGGTTCTTCATGAAAATAATTGCATTAAGATTTCATCACACTTTGATGTTTGCATTAACCTATATATGGATTTTATTGGCTTACATACTATGTGTTCTTAACCTTAAGTTAAGAACTTTCAGGTTGTTTTATGAACATGGAAATAAATAAGTCAGTTGTTGGGGAAAGTTGTTTTAATGTTCATCTAATGTAGTTATAAATTGTTATAAGCTACTAGAACAATGATGATCCTCAAAGAAACTTTTGTAAGATAGGTAAGAAAACTCTTTGATAATATATATGCTCTTGAATATAAACTTTGACAATCAATCATACTTTTTAGTGTCTTAACATTTATATTAGGATAAAGTTTAGTTATGAACACCCTTAGGTGATTCAACCAAATCCCAAATGTTATTCTAACACATATAATATATTGGCCTAAATATTGTAACAAGTACACAATTTATATAGTTTGAAAGCAAAATAATTTTCACTAATATTAACAACAAAGATTGCTTGTAACGCTTCATGATTTTGTACTTTCCTTATTTAGAAAGTGTAATCGTGTTTCTGTTAATGGAAACTTATATTCGTATTACATTCGTATTTCATTTCCAACTTTGTAATCCGAGACTTTGATCGTAATGAAATTCATATTTATAAAATACTTGTCTTACATGGGGTTTGGTTGATCCAACTGATTTTGATCAGCTGTGGGGGTGTGTTGAAATAGTAGGAATGATGGGAATGGTGAGAGTGGTGTGAATGATAGGAGTGGTGAGAGTGATAAGACTTTTGGGAATGTGGGGGCGAGTATCTATGAGAGACAGAGTGTCTCGCTGGTTGCCATGGAGACGAATCTCCTGAACTTGGTAGGAATCTGAGTTGTGAGGTTATGAAGGGATGCACCCCGATGGTCCTCCCCTCATTGGACCTTTTCCTCTTCCACTTTGTCCTCTAAATCTTGGCGGCATTTCATGTTAAAATCAAGTCAAAACAATAATAATAACTTAATAATGAGATGAGTAATCCTAGGTCAAAGCCTAGACACGGAAGTGTAAGAATGTGCTATTATGTAAGTTTGAGATTAAACACAAAAGGCTAGTGTTTAATTCTCTCAAACGTTGGATCTGACATCAACCTGTCACACCCCGTATTTCCAACCAAACACCAGTGGGCCCGGGTGGGGAATATCGTGACGTAAGTTGATATCATCATAGTCAATTAAACACAGTACAACAGAAGTCTTGGATTTTAAATTACTATTACAAACCAAATGTTCAAAGTAAGAAAAAATAATATACAGACGGCTTGTAATGAAAGATCAACAGGCGGATCATAAAATGTACAAAAATGTATAACAGACTCTGGGCAGATCTAAGGATTTGCAAGATCCTCTTATATCACTACCGAGTAGCTTCCAGCCTATTTCGTATTGTACCTGCATCTTAGTCTTTTGAAAATACGTCTGCTTTCGTTGGTAAATACACCCGACTGACTCATTTGGAAAACATTTTAAAAGTTAGATTTAAGTGCATAGTGTATAAATCTTTTATAACTTGGGAAAGTCAGCTTTGTAACCTTATTAATAGTTTTACATGTTTGTCAATATATATGGGGCCCAATACAGAGACCGAGACATGATTAACCACACCACTTATGAACTCACGAAGGAGTTATCCCCAACTAGTGGGTAAAAATAATTTAGCATTCACATCTGTCAGGTGTATGCCTACACCCCGTGCTTTGGTCTTGGCCATCATCTAATGTAATTAGCCAAGGATATCCGGGACACGGTCGTTAACTCCCAATGTTTAAGTTATCAAACAAAACTGATCAAAACGGAATATGCAGATTTACTAGCCACAATCCGGCATTCGATTGATCCCATTTCCGACCAAGCGGTAATAATTTATAGTAATCCAAGCCCGTATAGGGAAAATAAGTCAAGAGTATTTACATAAGCTAGTCTTGATTTAAAAATGCAAGATTTAATATCTCAGTCGTATTCAAAATCAAATAAGTGCAGATAGCATTTACTTGAAGGCTCTAGTCTGGATTATGGCATAAGCTAACCAATTAAAATACTAACGGTCGTATTTAAGTCTTAGACTTAGACCGACTAGCTTAAAGGATAAAAAACGGTACAATACGCTAGATTAAGCGATGACCGGATAGAATATAGTTTAAACCCAACAATTATTTAAGACTTGTATAATATGGGTAAACAATTAACATTCTGGAATTTGAGATTAAAATGATAAGGTTAAACCCATTTCGGTTATTTCTCGTAAACTAGTTACATATACTTAACCGTATGCATATAAGTGATATCGGGTAACCGGATGAGTCATGAATAAGTTCTAAATGTCATTATACTTTAAATAAGTTGTAATATCAGTAGGATATCAACTTATATGCCCTTTAAGGTTTTAAAATGAAACTACGCCTTATAAGGCGTTTTGGACTATTATATGTCATATAAAAGGAACTTGAATGTATTTTGATGTTATGATCATAAAAATTCTAGAAAAATACTTAATTTGTGATATATTATCAGTAAAAAGTCACACATAAGTGTGATTTATAGTTTAAGATCAAACTATGCACCGAAAGGGCATTTTGGTCATTTAAAAAGAATAGTTTATGATATTATACTAAAATTAGTTTATGATCAGAATATCAACATCATAACATCTTAATTACATTAACATATCAGTAGATAACTCATTTGCAAGTTCATTGTTGATTAAAACCTTGTTTTATGTAAAAATGGCATTTTAGTCAAAATTGACATTTTACGGAACGTGTGCATACACTCAGATTATGATTATGATCAAGTAATATAACCTCAGAGGGTTATGATACATTGTATTACAATCATAATGCGACCATAAGTCAGAAGTTAACTAATCTAAGTTGGGTCAGAATCGAAAGTCAAAGTAGAAGTTAAGCTTCACGACTTTCGGTTACGAACCGACCCTAGGACTGAAATTGACGGATCGAACATGTTCCCACATGTTCTAATAATTATTACCACCTGTTTGACTTTTTAAAACATAAACATTGACCCGTTAATTGACCTAGTAAACATGATTCTTAGGAGGTGCCCTTTTAAGGGATTAATATTTTCCTAATTACGATCACTTAGTCATGTTCATTTCGAGCAATGGCTGGACCATAATGGTCTTAACTGAAAGTCAAGGCGTTTGTCGAAAATGCTTGACTTTTGGCAATTAAAAGCCTATAAAAAGAAAAGAGCAGAGATGGAGCACTTACAAGTGATCCACGGGAAACTTAGAACTCAAAGGAAGCTCCTAAATGGCCAGGAACTTCCAAGAGTGTAATAGAGAGGAGAAAGAGTGAATGAGCAAGGAAATGAGTGAGTTTGAGTGGCTATTTATAGTGCAAGAGGGTGTGTGAAGATGAAGCCAGGTGTTGTAGGATCTTCACAAGTGTCTAGCAAGGTGTCAAGAGCTGCAAAAGTGTGGCATTTTGCGGGAGAGGTGGCAGCTTGACAGAATTTTGGGGTTTTGACACTTTTAGTCCCTCAAGAATAGTTTATGAAATGTCATGAATTTTCCCTTGACTTATATTTCATGACATGATGACACAACTAGGTCTTTTCGTTCAACACGAGATGTATAGAAGAAAAGTACGAATAATCAAACGTTAACGGGTGTCACACTAGGTGTTTTTACGACTTATATGTGTTTACTAGCTTAAACATCAAAGATACGAATACTTATGGTTTTATGGGTTAAATTCCCCAAACTAATAAAGTTAAAGGTTCAGCGAAGAAGCGAAATGCTTAAGGATGGTAAATCAAAGATATCTTCTCAACCGAGAGACGTTCGGGTCTAAAGGTGGCTTGATTAAACAAGTAATATGAAAATAATAAAGTCTAGGGGCCTTTGGGTAATTTTATGAAAGTTAAAATATAGAAAAATAGAAGGTTCAGCGGCTCGCCGTAGGCTACGGTCGCCAGACCGTAGCTTACGGTTAGTGTATTTTTGTTTCAGCAGCTTTAGACCGTAGCCTACGGTCCTAGACCGTAGGTTACGGTTAGTTTAAAAAAAATTTGAATTTTGGACATGTTTAAGGTTAGTTGAGTGGCTAACTTATTGAGGTATTGTCCGAGGGCATGTACACGTGTTGGTATATTACCGAACACGAGTTTTACGAGATGTTACATATACATACTTTTACATACTTTAATCCGAATCCAAATCCGAATCCTCCGTGAACCTCCGAATACTCATACACCTTCGTTTACCCCATGTAGGGTAACCTTGGTGTTCCTTCCTCCAAACTCTCCAACTCTTCATGGGAATAACAAAGGAAGCTTTGCCAAACCATGAGTATACTCGACCCTGTTTTACTTTTACACATTTGGGTGCAATACATGTACTTTATGCAAAATCACACAAACATGCTTATACATAAATCATAAAAAAATCTTTATACATGCTCTTTGTGCTAAACTTGAAATCACACATGCTTATACTTAGTTATTAACTTCAATCAAGCCTCCTTTAACATATATAACGCTATAGGAGTAACGCACCGCCCGTAAACTTGAGGTCATGTTAAGTTAAACACATACGCTCTTTTCATTGCTATGAATAGATTACGCTAGGGAGGAACTTTGGGTTGACTTGTACAATTGCATGATAGTTTAATGTGTGTTAGACCGAGATTAGACATTTACGCATGAAGATTTGTTTAAAACGTTTATACGATGCTGCTGTTCAAACTTGTATGCTTGCCAATGCCTTGTGTGTTGAATTATATTTTAATATGTATTGCAGGTTGATTGTTGATGACGATGACGTTGGAAACGAGTAGGATGACTTAGATACTCATCTAAACTTTGTATTAGAAATGTTGTTGTACCTGTATCTCGTTTCAAACATGTTCTATTTGATTTCAAACCGTTGTACTTGATCATAATCCATGAAATGAAATTTGTTATTTAAATACTTGTCACTTATTAGCGTTATGAAGTCTTGAGCAATCTTGTTCTTCCTGCCCCGATGTTCCGCCGTCGATTGGGGTGTGACATTGCTGCTCGCTTGCGTTTTACTAAGCAATCAAAGTAATACAAGCCCAAGAATCAGAAAAAATCAAAATCTTAAACAACAAGCACATTCGCCTAATTAAAACAAATAACGATTGCTAGTTCAAATGTATTATGTATGTCCTTATTAACGATTGTTGTGACGACTTTACAAAAGCAGCAAGTTTAAACCAACTTTTTGATTTTGTTAAAGAAACATAAAACTCTTCCAAAAATCCAAAGTTTTGAGAACCGACATAGCTAACACACATGCAAAAAATAATATTTTAAGGTTGTATACACAAACAACCATAACTCTCAACAAAACATTTAAATAACAAATCTTAGATGTGTAGGATGGCGGCAACATACAATACCAAGCCAAATCCTAACTTGAGCACAACTACGGCTCTTGGAGGATCAATAGGTCAACTTCATCGAGCCAAATGCTCAACAATTCAGCAATGCCTCAAGACATAGTTTTTTTTAAACCAGTTAGGCTAACCGAGTTGCACATCACCCAGCAACAACATAACCAGATCACTTTACAAAATGCAAATTACATTATAGACACAAATAGCCATACTAAACATCAAAACAACCATAAAACAGAGCTCATTAGCAATAGACGGCTGCAATCTAAGTTACCATGCCAACTCCAAAGCAACATTATAGCTAATGGTCTCCGATGAGCCAAAAGTCATCTTCATCAAACCAACACCACAAATAGCAATCAAAGATGTAAAACCTTCACAGACCATTAAAGCCACCAACCAAACATAGCGGAAAATTGAAATCAAATAAAACCGCAAACAAAAATCATTAAAAGGTATTATCGAAACATCCGATAACAAATGTAAACCAAAACCCCAAATAAACAACAACATCAGATGCTCGATAATGAGACCTCGATTAACTTAAAAAAAAGACATGTACTAAAAATTCCTTCATAACAACACAAAAACCCAACATAAGAGTTCGAACAGAATTGTTGACGCATAAGCCGTCGCCTTTAACGATGGTCAACCCTACCCCCAAAAAAATGAATGCAACACAACAACACCAATAATCTACCTTGAAACAGCATAGAGGCAGTCGTTCGGAGCAAATCTGGTCGTCGTAGACGCGGAGAGGAACCCCAGAAGATCGGTGGTAGAGAGAGAGAGCTTCAAAGTGAAGCCATGTAACATCTGTCTAAAACGGATTTACCAAACCCGCTCCGTTTATTAACCAAACAATCAGTTAAAAATTTCGTTGCGAATTTAATGCCCAAAATAATTTTAAACGATACATAATTAATTATTATATGGGAATATATAATTAGTTTTTGAAAAACTGTTAAAAATAAGAAAATAAAAATATTTTGGCACTGCCGGGTTTCGAACCCGGGTCAGTCGCCGGGTCACGGTTCAACACAGACTTAACACTCAACACTTAAACCACTACGCCACTTGTATCTTTTGTTAAATATTGAAGACAATTAATTCATATCATGATTTTCGAATTCAAAACCGGCGCCCAAATGCAGTCGTCGGAAATCCCGGCAAACTCGCCAATAATTTACGACTTTTTCAGTTATAACGTAAACGTTTAAACACACATCGGTTATAACCGACGCCTGAACTCGCGACACAAACTATAACCGCCGGAGAAATTCTAACCGACGAATCAAGTCGGAAATCGGACCAAATTCATCGACGACTTGCCCTATAAATACCCCCTCGAACCTCTGCAAGCTTTTTCGCTCAAAACCCCACCTTTACCCGACGTAAATCCATTCGCCGGAAAACTTCTGTATCTCGCCGGAAAACCGAACCCTCCACTTCTAAGCCTTACTGAACCCTCTGAGCTTATACCGAAGTCACCCACATCCTTTTCAAGCTTTCTGAAGACTCGCTGTTGCAAGACACACGACGCCGGAGTCTGTTGCTGTCGCCGGAGTTCTGCCGGAGAAACAGAGGAATCCAGTCGGTATACCTCACGCTTAAATCTTCCCTTCTTTTTACATATCTCACTTGTAATTAACTAGAAAACGCTAAAGGAACCGATTAAAACATTGAACCAGTCGGACTTCCGATTCTGGTTAAAATCGACGAAGAGGACGAAGTCCTGTAACATATAAGTATAATTAAAATCAAGTTATTACTCGGGTTAGACACACAGTCCAGCGGTGGACTGTGTGCACATTAAACACACTAACGTCTCGAGTTCGAATCTTGTCCCACACACGCTGCCTTAATAAAAATGTCATTTTTTGTTAATCGAACCGGAGACACTGTTGTATATGTTAAGTATATTAATAACCGGAATAATAACCAAGTTAGACACACAGTCCAGTGGTGGACTGTGTGTATGTTTAATCACAGGACACGAGTTCGAGTCCGGTCTTCTGCACCGACTCGGACAATTATCTACTTTTTTTAAATAAGTCAGAAATGAAAATACTTAGTTTGTGTTTACGTATAATAAAAATCAGTTAAGTTAACAAGTTGGACACACAGTCCAGCGGTGGACTGTGTGTTAGCATAAACCACAGGTCCCGGGTTCGAGACCTGTGGAGCGCACCGTTCCGATTCAGTTAAATCGTTTTTAAAAGTAATTGATTTTCGGTTTAATCTAATTAGTATATAAATATAATTAAAAACAGATATATTTCGGGTTAGACACGTAGCTCAGTTGGTAGAGCTGCGTGCACGCGTACGGGAGGTCTCGGGTTCGAGCCTCACTCAGCGCACATATACACGCAAGCGAACCGGTCAAAGTCAAAGTCAAAGTCAACGGTCAACGGTCAAAAAAGTCAAATTTTTTTATTATTTTTATTTATTTATTTTAATTAAAAATCAATTAAAAATACTTAAAAATAACATTTTTAAGGTTAGAAAATAGCCTTAAACTCACAAAAATACACCCAATAATCCTACTAAAATGGATTAATAAAATCCGTTTACTTACCGAACCATAATGCTATTTATCTAGGTTAATTTCACTCGTGGTTAAAACCACTTCGCGTGCATTCAACATCATCAACCGAACGCACCCACTGTGAGTGAATCTTACAACTCCCCCTTTTTAATTACACGTTTTGGGGTGTGTCATGTGTCACAAAATAATTAACTCGTTTATTTAAACTTGTGCCATACCATATCGTGATCTAAACTTAGATTGTTTATATTGTTGTAATTATGTATTTCATTATGTCAACTTATATGAAATTCATTTATTAAGCCCATCAGTTCCTCGTGGTAGACGAGTTGAACAACGCGTGCCTCAAAACCAATCCATTATTGTTAATGTGTGTATTATTGAGTTTATATTGTTTGTAGTTATGTCCTTCATATTATCATGTTTATGCAATTCATTCATTAGGCCCATCAGTTCCTCGTGGTAGACGAGTTGAGCAACGCATGCCTCAAAACCAATCCATTATTATTCATGTGTGTATTGTTTGATATTAAATTGATTTATGAATAAGTTTACATCTATTTTTACTCATGTGTGGTTGTGCACTTATTTCATAATCATTTAAATAAACTTGTTCAAATGTTTTCCATAGGATTCACTCGCCAACTTTTTGTTGATCCAAAAACCCTTTTACACATGATACAGGTGAACAGGATGAAGCAAGGAAAACATAGGAAATGCCTTAGAAGAAAACAAAGAAGCTTAGACTGATGCTTAGGTCATTGATGTAATTATGATTGTAAATTTCCATTAAATTGTATTAATGAATATGAAACGTATAATAAATGTCATGAGCTTTGATGATAACCCAATCATGCCCCGATCACCTTTTCCGTTGCGGGTCGGGTGTGACAAGCCAGATCAAAGTGAAATAACCCTCAAATACCTAAAGATGAAAACGACTTTCAAAGCTAAACATACAAACATAAAATGCACAACAAAGTACTATTGCGTGAGGTATAACCAGGAACACAAGTATGTTATAAATTGATAATATATAAATTTTGTGTGGAGGATTCTTTTAATAAAAAAAACACAATCCCCAAATTACTAATAGGTTACATATATATTTCTAATTTGATGAGTTGTCATTAATAACATCTCCCTTTATGAAAATGAATAATGGAATGAAATGAATCATTCCATTGTATTATGATGTTTAGTTACTCATATGTGAATAGAATGAATCATTAATTTGTATAATTTCATAAACAAAAAAAGACGAATTAACAAAACACAATTGTATTAAAACGATAAAAATATAACTGGCTCAATAATAATAATAATAATAATAATAATATTAATGGTAAAAAAATAATAATAAAAATTTTGATATATGTTAATATTAGTATTAATAATATAAATATAAATATAAAATAATGATACTAATAATATATTTTTTTCTATTCCTTGAAGGAATGGAAAAAAACACCTCCTTACCAAGAAATGAAAATTTTTATATTTGGAATTAGTTATATTCCTTTGGAATATTTCATTTCATTACCACATAATAACCAAACATGATTCTTTTCAATCCATCAGAATGATCAATTTCATTACACCTTCTGTTCCTTTATACCAAACACTACCTTATTCTCAACGTTTTTAGATCTGGTACTGTTTGTACCAGATCCCACCTCGTTAATATTTAGACAAATACAAATAAATATACATAAATAAATGGATATATATTTACGAAGATAAACGAATATTCACAAAATGTTCGTCCGTTATTAAATAAATGAATATAAACGAATTTACATTAAATAATTTAGGAACACTTATCTAAACATTTAGGTCATTTACATGCTTAATTTTAACAATTAAAAGGGTTTTATTTAGTGATAAAATGATAAACATACCATAATATGATAAGGACTATGATTGGTGACTTAGTGCACTCCAAATACACCTCTAGTTAAACTAATGTTTATAAATTCAGTACATTTTAAATAGCTTTTCACACTTAAATACACCTCTAGTTAAATTAATGTTTATAATCTTAGTATATTTAAATAGCTTTTCATACATAAATAATCCATAAACATCACGTTAAACATGTTAGTTAATTTTTTGGGTAAAGAAAGGTTTGACTTTGCTATTTTCTCTAACATAAAAACATATGAATATGTAGCATAAAATGTATATGCTTGGTTATATTATTTGGCGTATAAAATCTTATTGAATTTTATAAAATATTTGTATAATATCCAAAGGTGAGCTATGCATGTTTTAGTGTGCCATTAGCATTGAGGATTTATGTTTGGTAATTTGTTTTTATTATTTTTACGTTTAGAGGGCATTATACCATCCGTACAACTGTAGTTTAATTTAAAAAAAACATACAGAAATAATAGTAGCAGCATAGTTTTATGTTAGCTTCATTTTGAAATTATAATTTGTGATAAATATTTCTTTCAGTTTAACCAAAATAAAAAAAAGTATAAATGTATTTGTTTTAAAAATCAACTAAACAATATTTACATCTTGTAGAAATACATTTAAAACATAAAGTTGCAAAGTTTTCATAAAGGGTTATTAGATTTAATAGTCGTAAGTTTTACTTGTTGGCCGATAATGATCGAATTTAAAAAATTCCTCCCTACAATCTCAACTTGTAAGAATTTAGCTCTCATCGATCCTTTTTCTAACTGTGGTCTAACCTAGTTAGTTTTTGTTGATATGAACACTGGCATGGATATATAATGACGCAGATGATGATGTGGATCTCTCTCTCTCACTCTTTTTCTCCCTCTACCTCCACCACCATAAACCACCACCAGCTCACTCTCTCTTTCTACTTTCTCTCTCTACAACACCCATCACAACCACAACCACCTCCCACCGCATAACCACCATCTTTATCTACCTCCGACCACCACCTACCACCATTTAGTGTTAGCATTATGGGTTAACCAATAAACTCATTAATTCATCTCTTTCTCACAACACAACAATCCAACCTATTTGACCTAATTATTCCTCTATAATATGCATCTAAACCCAACTTTTCACAATGCATAATCTAGAACCAATAGAATCACTTGACTCAAAAGGTATATAAACCCTAACAACAATAAGCTCACTACAATCCCAACTCGGATGGCGTCTTTCGTTTGACTGCATCGGTGTCGGTCAAAGTGTCATCACTCGATCCACTGTCGATGTTGTCGAAAAACAGATGAGAGTTCGATGCCGGTATCATTGGTCTTCAAGTTGCGACGCTGGTCATTACAATCGGTGGAGGTTAGAGTGAAGGTTAACCCTAGGCCGCCGATCATTTCGTTGTGGATTTGTGACGTGAGAATGAGATGGTTTTAAGGCATCTGAAAATTGTTTGTGACGTGAGAATGAGATGGTTTTAAGACAACTGAAAATTGTTGAAAGAATGTTTGGGGGAAATGTTGGAAATTTATAAAAAGCGGGATTTGAGAACTTATCCACATATAAAAAGTGGATTTGAGAACTTATAAAAAGTTAGGAGGTGGTTGGTTGTGGTAGGTGGTGGTCAAAGTTGGATGAGGATGGCGGTTATGCGAAAGAAGGTGGGTGGTTATGGCAGGGGTTGTAGAGAGAGAAAGTAAAGAGAGAGTGAGTTGGTAGTGGTTTGTGGTGGCTGGTGGTGATAGTTGAGGTAGAGGGAGAAAAAGGGTGTGAGAGAGAAATCCACATCATCATCCATGTTATCGTATATCCATGTCAGTGTCCACATCAACAAAAACTAACTGGGTTAGTTCTCAGTTAGAAAAAGGATCAATGTGGGTCAAATTCTTAAAAGTTAAGATTGTTGGAAGGAATTTTTTAAGTTGAGATTATTATCAGCCAACATGTGAAACTTAGTATTATTAAAATCAAATAACTCTTCTATAAAATTTACTGAACACAAATTCTCAGTTTTTAAATCTAGTAAAACAATATTTACATCTTGTAGAAATATATTTAAAACATAAAGCTGCATAGTTTTTATAAAATATTTACTGAACACAAATTCTTAGTTAATCATAACATACGAATATAAATGCTTCATAACAACTCTCTGGATACCATACCATTATTTTATGTAGAATTGGAATGATAGCAACTAAAATCAGATTCTATGAACCATGTTTATTTTATGTTGCATTTTGATTTTTTTATGTTAATATAAATTACAAAGATAAACATTTTTGACCAAAAGTAAACATAATATGATTTACTAAGATAAACATTCTTTACCAAAAGTAATAATGTAAACTAAATGTTGCATCGATCACAAGATATTGAACGTGATACACATGGCACAAATAATTGGTTAAGTGGTGGTTTTAATAACTAAAAAGCATATTGCAAATGATGAGAACCATTTACATAAAATATTTGGAAATGAACAAATTATCGGTTTTTCATAAATCTGAAAATTCTAGCCATTTTCATTTAAATTCATCATCCACACACATGAGTATTGGTTTTTGGTTTCTTTGCGACAATGACATACATATACTATTTAGGCAGAGAAAAATATTTAAATACATGTGAATCTTTCTAAACTTAAGATTTTAGCATGTCATGTGTTTCCGAAGTCATAAACCTTTTCATTTTTTAATTTATATTTAATATTCATAAACATCTCAAAGGTTTATAAAACGATAATAATAGTATTAAACTATTAAGTAGCGTTTGATATACAGGAATGAGAGATGAAATGAAATATACTATTATAATGAATGAAGAAAAGAGTGTTTTGTTGGTCAATGGAATGGAATCACCCATTCCAAAATACATTCCATTCCCTCAAAATCATTCCATCCATTCTCCCTGTTTTTTCCATTCCGTTCACTCTTCACTCTTCATTAACAGCACTACAACCCATCACTACCATCATCCGCCGTCATCACCCACCTCCTCCGCCACCACCCGCCTCAGTCCCTGCCACCGCCGCCGCCACCCACCATCGTCGTTGTCACCTCCGATCACCGCCACCACCCACCTTCGATCATCGAAGCTGCCACCTTCGATCACCGCCATCGTCGCCACCAACCTCCGCCACCGCCGCTACCGCCTGCAACCACAGCGACCGCTACCGCCTGCAACCACAGCGACCGCCACCACCGCTTAGGGTTGTTCACAAGCCGAACCGAGCCCAACTAGGGCAAAACTGGGGCTCGGATTCATTATAAACCGAGCTGGCTCGGCTCGGATTTGAAACCGAGCTGGCTCGGCTCGGCTTGGTTTTAAACCGATCTGTAACACCTCATATTTCCGCATTCCTATTTTTAGAAAGTACTTATGATACATCCTCTGTTGGTCTTCAGCAGAGCTTTGTCTTCAACAGAGTTTATCTATAGCAGACCTTGGACATTTAGTCTTCAACAGAGCTTTACTTGGGCAAATGTTACATTATCATTAGGATCAGAGGTTTTAGCATATTTTGGCTTTCTATCATCTGTTCTTTTATAAGGTTCAATTCAAACAATCTCCCCCTAGAACAGAGGATGCCAAAACAAAAACAGTGATACATACGTGATTCCCATAAGCATAAGATTAACTTGTAAACAATCATTGTGAATTCATAATTCGTAAGCATTTTGTACATTCAGACACTTTACTATTCGATTATGAGACTTATGCATAATTGACACTTCGTTATACATTACACATATTTGTTTAATCCTTACAATACTTCTTTTATTATTACAACAAAAAACCTATGTTTACATACTTGTTTGACACATGTTTTCATGTTCCCTTTGCATATTAGGCCTTTTTACATGTTGGTCATATATTAGATAACATGTAACACCTGAATATACAACAAATATACACCTTAAAATGTTTAATATATATATATATATATATGTATATAGATGGGCTGGGCAGATTCCGATCACAGCCTTTGGGCTGGGTTTAGTTGTCTTGTTTTAAGGTTAATTATCCACTAATCATATTCAAAGCCCAACTCTTTGAAACCCTAATCCCTTCCCTATATAATGAGCACTTACCCATCTTTTATCCCACTTTTACAACCCTCTAACACTATCAAAAAAGACACTCAAACTCAACTGAGTTTTTTTAGCAACACATCAGAAAGTTCCAGCAATTAAAAGTGAGTTTTAACTCACTTCTCCTTCTAATTTCTTCTTGTTCTGTTATCTACAACACTTGGATAACATCTAGGAAGGTTTTCACAAGTTTGCATGGGCAATCTAAAGCAAAATTTCACAATTTTTGAGGTCCAAAGTGCCTATAACTTTCTGCTTGTTTTTTTAATCTTTTTACAACTGCATTATTTTCATGTTTTCATCATTTTTTTCTTCCTCTACAATGTTTGTAATGCCTTTAGGAATGTTACCATAGGTCTTCCATGGAATACCAAGGTGGAACAATACCATTTTTAAGGCTAAAATTTTCTATTTTGGAAGATGAACTTGTAAACTTTATTTAAACATACTTTTCTAGACAAACTTGTGCTACTTGTGCCCCTAATCAAGTTAGGGAGCTAAACCAAGATTGTTTCATACAAATTAGGAGGTGTAAAATACCTCTAAACTTTCTGATTTTGTAAGGGTTCTAACCCACAAGTGTTGAGACCATCCAAGCTTGACAAGGCTTGTGTTTTGGTAAAGGTGTGATTACTTGGAAGCCTTGACTATCCTACTTTCTATCCACCACCTCACTTGATGATTTCTAGGTAACCCCTAAATTATGTTCAACCTTCAATTGAGTAACAAGGCTACAACACGTCCCCAAACGTTACCATGTTCGGGATGCACGCACCTAGCTTGCTTACTTGGTCGATGCATAGTTTAGTGAAGTATTTCTTTCATTTCATTCATGACCATCCGAATCGTCCATGTGACGGTTTGTGTATTGGTGAATCATATAACGAGGTTTAATGGATGCTCATCATCCTACCTCCATGCATGACTTATATGACAATCTATGATATCCTTGATAGACTTAGCTTAAAATTATTATATAGACTATATAACATCTATATATATATATACACACACACACAAACACTCATAACCGAATCCTTGAGGATAATTGACATGGTTACTTCTCATGGTAATAGGTTATATTATCTAAGACTTGAACCTCTCGTTACGATTCTAATGGGCACTTAACACATGAAATCACAACAACCCATACGGAATATATATTGTCAAAAACGAGTGTTCAAGGCTTGATAATTACTTTCTTGAATTCATACTTTTACATACTTTAATTCTGAATCCAAACCCTCTGTTATTATCCAAATACTTACACACCTATGTTTCCTTATGTAGGATAACTCGGTGTCCCATCCTTCAAACTCTCCAACTCTTCACGTGATTACCAAAGGAAGCTTTGCAAAACCGTGAGTACACTTGAAAGCCCCCTTTTCACTTTACACGTTTTGGGTGCAATGTGTTTAACCTATCAAAATACACATAAACACACTTATACATTATGCAAACACAAACAATCCATTATACATGCTTAAATACATGATACTTGATTTGTATTCTTGGAACATTCTAATGTGATTCGCTTGTCATTAACTTCGTACGAGACTCTCCTTAACATGTATAGTGCTATAGGAGTAACGCACCGCCTGTAGTCTTGTGGTCATGTTATGTTTTTAATTCTTGCGGTAATCAGAGCGTTGACTTGTAAATTGCATGCCTTGATACATTAATCTAGTTAACTATTTTTTCCATGTGGATTCGTTTAAACCTTTTTCATACTTATGCTATATTAAACTTGTGTACTTGCCAATGCCTTGTGTGTTGAACTATACTTTTAAACATGTTGTAGGTTGATGATGTTGATGTTGACGAAATCTAGTAGGGAGGACTTAGAAACGCATCTAGAATTACTAGATTTTATTCTATATTGTTATTGAGTTTTGTTATAGTTTGAGGTTTCCAATTGTTGTACTTTGATTTCTTGTGATGTACTTGACAATTTTATTTATGAATGAAATCGGTTTAAATTAAATATTGTCACAGTAGTGTTATGAAGTCTCAAGCTCGTTCGTCTCACTCCAATGTTTCCGCCATAGGTTGGGGTGTGACACAATCGCTGGCTCGGCTTGGCTTGGTTTGACTCGATTTTGAAAAGAAAAATTAATACATGGCTATCAAAATTCAGTATTCTAAAATATTATTTAATACTTTAAAAGAACATATCCAATATTTTAAAATATTATTCAATAATTCAAAAGTCCATATCCAAAATAAGCTTAACCTAATACACTACAAGCCAAAATAAAGGTTAACAATACAAAATACGTTCTTAATTTCAACGAAATACAATATAAGTTCATTAGTATGGTAATCAACCTTTAAATGTTGTATAGATATCAAATTACACTCCTAATAACATGTAAATAATAAAAAGTTTTTTTGATATATTATAATGTGTATACAAATAAAATATATTAAAAGTAAAATAATCCGAGCTAAGCCGAGCCGAGCTGGTATACGAGAAAAACCGAGCCAATCCGGCTCGTTAGGAGCCAAGTTAGACTAGCTCGACGCACTTTCAAACCGAGCCACATCGAGCGAGTTTTTTCTGAGCTAAATCCGAGCGAGCTTCGATCAAGCTCCGAGCCGCGAACTTTTTGGACAGCCCTACCGCCGCTACCACCTCCGACCACCGCCGCCACCCACCTCTGCTGTCACCCACCACCGCCACCGTCTTCACCCACCACCACCGTTGTCACCACCTGCCACCGTCTTCACCACACCACCACCACCGTTGTCACCACCTGCCACCATCTTCACCCACCACCATCGTCAACCGATGCTGCCGCTACAACTGCCACCTATCACCACCCATCATCACCGCTAATGACCACTGCCATCCGATTTTTGTCATTTGTCTTTTCTCGCATGGCAAACAAAAAAAGTAATTTTTCATTCTATTTTATATAGCAACCAAACAAGACAAGAAATTATAATAATCAATTCCTAACTCGTACATTCTATTTTTTTATATATTCAATTATCTCATATGTTTGACCCTTATTAAAAGAATTATTTTTTTTTCCGAATAGTGGAGTGAAGGAGCCCATTCCTATCATAGTGGAGAGACAAAAGCACCAACTTTTCGTAAACTCTTATTTTTTTTTCTTTTTCTATACACGCCTTTCCGAGTATTCCACTAATTGTGCCTTGTGGGTGACCACACTAGCCAACGTCATTGACCAAATACATAGACATCTAAGAGGAAAATTAACATATTTTTGTATTATTTCTTTTTACATGGTTATACTATTTTATGATTATGTTTTGTATTTTACTGGTGGATAGTTTTTCTTTTTTTATTTTAACATTCTACTTAATATATAAGGTTATCACACTTTTCAAATCAGAAAGTCCTATATTGCCTCACTCTTGCCTGACTATATTGTTTTAACCGGGCTCACGTTGGCTTCAAAGTTTGGCTCTTCTGGGCGTTCCCCAGGAAACCATACCGCCGGCTGCCATTTGACAGTCGTTGTGCCAGCACAAAAGCAGAACTTTCTGACGTAACACAAGGTGGGACGCAAACCCGATTGGACATGGGAATCGAACTGACAATCTCACACAAGGCCTAATTCAAATCCTTCATTTCCTATAGCTACCCCATATAACACAAACGAAAATTAACTTGAGTGTTAATTGGAAAACTATAATTATTTATTTGTTAAGTTTAAATACATTTTTTATGATTTTTTTTACTCTTGATGTTCTTCAAGTTCATTTGGCGTTATTGAAGCGACCATTCACATAATGTCAAACAATCTTTACATTCATCAGTCACTATAAATGATACTCAGTATTGTCTAAGTTTTACCAAATGGGGTTCCCGTTGAAATGGTGCTCTTGGATTAGGGGGATTCTTGAATATGCGAGATCGTCGGTTTTGGTTAACGGATTCTCCACTTTTGAGTTCCAATGTTCCAAGGGTTTAAGGCAAAGGGATCCTATTTTGCTGTTTCTATTTATTATTGTTATGGAAACTCTATCGTGTATGCTGGAGAAAGCTAGGAGTGTGGGTGCTATTTCGGGTATCCAAACGCCTAATAATGGTCCGTGTGTTTCCCATTTATTTTATGCGGATGATGCTATCATCTTGGGGGAGTGGTCTAGACCAAATATCAATAATGTGGTTCGTATTCTCCGGGTTTTTGCGTATGTTTTAGGCTCAAAATAAACATGATAAGTCTAACTTATATGCAATCGGAGTGGACCTGACAGAGCTGAATAAAAGGGCCTCAATTGTGGGGTGTCAAGTGGGAAGTTTCCCATTTACGTACCTTGGTTTGACGGTGGGAGTGAACTGGGTTTCCAACTGGAAACCGGTTTATGATATCTTTGATGCAAAACTTGTTAAATGGAAAGCCTCCTTATTGGCAGCAGGGTTACCCTTATTAAATCGGTCTTAGAAATCTTTCCAAGCTATTACTTCTCTGTATACAAGGCTCCGGTTCAGGTCATTACTGAATTGGAATCAAAAGTAAAGAACTTTCTTTGGGGAGAGGATAACTCGGTGAAAAAAATGCACTGGGTTGCTTAGGACCAGGTGACGCTCCCTAAAAAGTTCAGAGTTCTCGGTTTAAGTAAGTTGAAAAATACGAATATTTCTTTGCTTGCTAAATCGGGATGGAGGTACCTGTCGGACAAAAGTAAGCTTTGGAGCAAAGTTATAGAAGTTGTGCATACTACGAGAAATGGTTGGGATTTTATCCCAGTAAAAAAGACGTTGGGTGGGGCTTGGTACAATATTGTTCAGGTTATGTCCAAAACTACTATTGACGGGATCCCCTTGAGGAATTTCTTTAAAGCATCGGTGAGAAATGGCGAAGACACTGCATTCTGGCGTGACCCATGGATTTGCAAAGTTCCGCTCAAAGAGAGGTTCTCGGATCTATTCAAAATCGAGACCGACAAGGACTACAGAGTTAGTGATCGTCTGACTCCCCAAAACAGCTCCAGAAGGTTCCATTGGTAGTGGAAGAGACTCTTATATGTAAGTACGAAAGTGAACGATCTGTTGAACCTTTGTAGCCTCCTCTTGTTATGCCAGCTAAACCAAAATCGAGACACTTGGTTTTAGATTGGTGTAGCCGACGAGGATTTTAGTGTAAGTGCTGTAACATATGTGTAAATCGGGTTCCGAAAACCCGCCTCTTTTATCAATCAAAGAATATTTATTTACGTGTTTAGTTATTTATTTATAATGATTAAATTTAATGTTTAAAAATAAATTTATAAAGAAAATTTAAAGATATAATCCATTAATTAAGAAAAACAAATCAACTAATTAATAATTATTTATAAAAATTAAAAAGGAAATAAAAACAACTAAAGACAAGCGGTTTTTAAAAATATGGGTAAACCGGGAATCGAACCCGGGTTCACTCGGTCACACACACACTGCAACACCGCTGGTCTATTCGCACGTGTTGTGTGAAAATTAAGAACTTAAAACTCTTATGTCGAATGTATGTTGAAACCTGCAACAATTGGCAGCGAATCAAAGACACGCCTTTCCTTCTTTGAAACCTCCGACAGCTAAGCGGGATAACATTACCAATCACCTTTCCTTCTTTGTGCTCGGCTGTCATCCTTCTGGCTAATCTTCCAATCACCGAATAACATTACCAAAATCAAGCGAGGTCGGAACCTCCTCCACTCCCTATAAATACTAGTCGAACTCTCACAATCAAAACTCGCTCATTCTGCTCGCATTGTTCCTCTGCTCACCACCCCCCCTGTTCCAC
The DNA here is from genome assembly GCA_947069175.1 of Scalesia atractyloides. Taxonomy (NCBI): domain Eukaryota; kingdom Viridiplantae; phylum Streptophyta; class Magnoliopsida; order Asterales; family Asteraceae; genus Scalesia; species Scalesia atractyloides. The sequence continues at coordinate 25,852,892 of CAMTDV010000022.1, read as the reverse complement.
CGGAAAACCGCCGCAGTCACTGGAATCCTTCCTTCGCCGGAATACAGCAGGTCGGAAAAAAGTCACCGCCGGCTCAGTAGATTCGGTTAGTACTTTCTCGTTGATTAAATTCCCAACTCGTGCGCTCTCCTTACCATTCAAGAATACGCACCCAAGGTGAGTGAATCTCTACAAATTCCCCGTTTTAATCACGTTTGGGGTGTATCATATGTCGTACCATTCCTTTATTTTATTTAAACACTTGTGCTTATATCATTTTTGTGATCAAATGTGTATTGGTTGTTGTGTGGTTTATATATGGATTAAATTTATCATTTCAAGTGCACTCATTTCATTAGGCCCATCAGTTCCTCGTGGGATACGAGTTGAGCATCAGGTGCCTCATTAGATCAGCTCCGTTTGATTGAGCCTTGATCTCAGATACATCATCATTCATGTTATATATTCATTCAATGTGGTTTGTGATTGGTTACATATATATATTTGTTCACATTTGATTTATGCACAAATTTTCTTTAATAAACAAAACAAGCAATTATTTAAAATGTTTTATCAAGGTTCACTCGCCAACTTTTGTTGACCCCAAATCTCCTCTGTTTTATACAGGTGATCAAGTTGAGGAAAGAAACACTTAGGATGACCTAGAAGAATAAACAAGTTATTGCGTTGGAATAAACATTTAGATATTTTTTTTTATTTGTATCTGTATGAATTTTGTTTGTTGGATATTTAAATTTGTAATTTGAATTTGATAAATATGAAACTTCTTAGTAAATATCATGAGCTTTGGTGATAATCGAATCATGCCCCGTCCTTTATTCCGCTGCGGGTCGGGGTGTGACAGATTGGTATCAGAGCTTGTGACTATAGGGATATAGGATATGTTATTAGACCCTTAGAGCCTATACTATAGTTGATTAAATCTTAATTGTTTATGTGTTACATGCAAAATTCATGATGTTTATATGTTTCATGTTTACTTTCACACCCAATATTATGCAAGCACTCTCACAAGTACATGTTAATATGCAATGCTCATCATAGTTCATATCCTCATAACATGTCATACCTATGAAAGCACACACCTCACGATTTCCATGATTTTTGCAATGTTTTCGTATTTTTCAAATCACATCAAAGTGAGTTTTCACGACGGGCATGTAGTAACTGGAAGGGTACGAGTACCGGTAGTCGTAACGTCCTGTCTAGGCTTGGCATTCGTATAAATCCAAAATAAAGGACCAGTTTGCCTACCTGGGGACTAACGATGAGAGTACGAAGGACCTATTAGGCCAAAGCATGCTATAGCAAACGTCGTGTGAGCTAACCCCACTTTGAGTTGTCATTGTGTCTACACCTGGACACCCTCCGACCATACATCTCGCAATCATGTTTTTACGATTTTCATTCGGGTGGTGCGAGTGTTAACCCGCCGACACCAATGTGAATCCTACCAAGCCCAATAGTCATGGGGGCCCACATGACTACACAGGCAATGGTATGGGGGACATTTGGAGGCCCACACATGAGCAAACCCAAGACATCCTATGGATGTAGTTAAATTATTTTCAGTTATGTTGTTTTCATTCTTTTTACGACACATGACACCTAGGAACTTCTTGAACTCACAATCTTCCTACATATGTTCCTGTAGATGTCGGCTAGACAATTACTTGGAGGTAGAAGGTCAAGGAAGTCAAACGAGCGCTTGGCCACGCAAATTGCTAAACAAATGGCCGCAGTGCTTCCTGACATCATGCTACAAGTTCAGCAAGCCCTCACCACTAATCCCATCAACCCTCCCAACCAAGAAGACCAAAGCGTCGCCAACCCTCCTCCCAAAACCCTCAAATGCACCTACACACACTTCAAGTCCTGCGATCCCCCAAAGTATGAAGGGACTGAAGGTGTCACCGCTCTCCTTCACTGGTTTGAGGAGATGGAAAACACCTTTCTCGATTGCGACTGTCCCGAGGACCGTAAGGTACGTTACGTGACTGGAAGATTGTTTGGGGTAGCCCTTACCTGGTGGAACACGGAAAAGGGTAAGCGAGGCGTTGAAGATGCCATGGCCTTAACATGGGAAGAGTTAAGGGAAATCATGACGAGACGCTTCTGCCCAAGAAGCGAAATCAAAAAGCTAGAAGACGACTTTCACGCATTGAAACAAAAGGAAGGAGACCACACTTCATACAATAAGAGATTTCTCGAGTTGAACCAGATGATCCCCAATCTGTTCACCCCATTATATCGCCTAGTCGAACACTACATTCGAGGCCTCCCCTCGAAAATCCAAGATTCGGTTTTAAGCACTTCGCCTGCAACACTTGAAGCCGCAATGGAGTTAACTACGGAACTCACTGAAAATCGCATTCGAAACGGAAAATTCATAGATGAGAAGAGGAAAACACCCATTGAGACCTCAATTCCAAACCACCCAGGTTCATCCTCGAAGTTTGCTGGTAAGAGGAAGCGAAATGGCAAGAACTTTGCCGTCACCCAAAACAACCCTCCCATCACTGCTGCCCAATCACCCAAGTTGCCCCTCCAGCCGCACCATTCAAAAGGCCATACACTGGCCCACACCCAAAGTGTAACCGTTATCAATACCATCACCCCCTTGAAAACCCCTACCAACATTGCAGAAGTTGTGACCGTGCGGGTCACACCATCCAAACCTGTCGTACCCTTCAGCGATTGAACCGCAGTCAACCTCCAACCCAAACCCAAAATCAAATGGTGGGCCAAGCCCAACAACCCTTACTTCTACCACCTGCACAACTCGCAGCCCAACCTTACTACCAACCCAACTACCCCATGATGCAACCCATGTGAGCCTGTTTCAATTGTGGGGACCCAAACCACTTCAGGAACACTTGCAAACGCCTGGTGAACATCATCCATGCCCATGCTCAAGCAAACCCGGTAAACCAAGCCAACCAAGCTCCTCCACCTGCTAGAGGAAGAGCTTTCAACATCAATGCCAATAAGCCAGGGCTGACAACAATGTGGTCAACGGTACGTTTCTCATAAATGGTAGTTATGCATCCATATTATTCGATACTGGTGCGGATAAGAGCTTTGTATCCTTAGAATTCGAATCTATCCTCGACCAACCTCGTGTTAATCTCGTTGAATCTTTGACGGTGGAAGTTGCTGACGGAAAACCCACTTCATTAAATTCTGTTTATACGCGATTGTACTCTCACCCTAAATGATCACGATTTCCCAATTGATCTCATTCCTATGAAATTCGGAAGTTTCGATGTAATCATCGGCATGGACTGGCTCAGCCAGCATCACGCTGAAGTGGTGTGCCACGAAAAATTCATTCGTATTCCCCTCGCCGACGGTTAGACACTACGTATCTTTGGGGAAACCCCTTCGAAAGGACTCAAATTGATGTCTTGCCTTCAAGCCCGAAGTTATCTTCGCAAGAACTACGTCGCATTTCTAGCTCACGTTGTCAAGAAGGGGGGCAAGGAGAGGAAGCTTGAAGATATTCCAATTGTGAAAGAATTCCCGCAAGTTTTTCTCGACGACGTTTCAGGACTTCCTCCTGTGAGAGAAGTCGAATTTTGAATCGATCTTGTGCCTGGCGCTACACCGGTCGCAAAATCTCCTTATAGGTTAGCCCCATCCGAGATGCAAGAGTTGGCTAGTCAACTGCAAGAGTTGACTGACAAAGGATTCATATGTCCTAGCTCATCGCCTTGGGGTGCGCCTGTCCTTTTTGTGAAGAAGAAAGTTGGAACATTTTGCATTTGCATTGATTATAGAGAACTCAACAAGCTGACGGTTAAGAATCGCTATCCACTGCCTCGCATTGATGACCTTCTAGACCAACTTTAAGGCGCCACCTGTTTTTCCATAATCGACCTTCGTTCTGGTTATCATCATCTTAGGGTGCGCGAAGAAGATATCCCAAAAACTGCCTTCCGAACTCGTTATGGTCATTACGAGTTCATGGTCATGCCCTTCGGTTTAACCAACGCCCCCGCTGTCTTCATGGATTTGATGAATAGGGTATGCAAACCCTATCTCGACCGTTTCGTCATAGTCTTCATCGATGACATTCTCATCTACTCCAAGTCAAAATCCGATCATGAACGACACCTTCGACTCATTCTTACACTCTTAAGGAGTGAAAGGCTTTACGCAAAGTTCTCAAAATGCGAATTCTGGTTAGGAGAAGTACAATTCCTTGGTCATGTCGTCAATGACAAAGGGATTCATGTCGATCCTTCGAAAATCAAGGCAGTACAGGAATGGCAAGCGCCACGTACCCCTATGGAAGTTAGGTCATTTCTTGGCTTGGCTGGTTACTACCGATGCTTCATTGCCAATTTTTTCCGTATCGCCGTTCCGCTCACGGCCCTGACTCACAAAGGAAAACCCTTCATTTGGGGACCTAAGCAAGAGGAGGCCTTCCAAACTTTAAAGCAAAGGCTTTGTGACGCACCTATCCTTACACTCCCTGAGGGTTGAGATGACTTTGTGGTTTATTGCGACGCATCAGGGCAAGGACTAGGCTGTGTGTTGATGCAAAGAGGAAAAGTGATAGCCTATGCCTCTAGGCAACTCAAAGTTCATGAGAAGAATTACACCACCCACGACCTGGAACTTGGAGCCGTTGTGTTCGCTCTCAAGATATGAAGACATTATCTTTACGGTACCAAGTGTGAAATATACACTGACCACAAGAGTCTCCAACATATCTTCAACCAAAAAGAGTTGAATATGAGGCAACAAAGATGGGTCGAACTTCTCAACGATTACGACTGCGAGATTCGGTACCATCCTGGCAAGGCAAACGTGGTGGCTGATGCGCTCAGTCGAAAGGGATATGCGAACTCTATTCGTCTCCTATGTTCACAAATCATAACCGATATCAAGGATCGAATCCGGGCAGCCCAACATATCTTTGTAACGGAAAATGACGTACGCGATGAGCTGTCATGCGGAGCTGAACTCAAAATTGAAACCAAATCCGACGGTATTCTATATTATTTAAACCGCATATAGATTCCCGATCGCGACAACCTTCATGATTTCCTCATGAAGGAGGCACACAAAACACGATACTCTGTACACCCAGGAGCCGATAAGATGTATCAAGACCTACGATACACCTACTTGTGGCCTGGCATGAAGAAGGATATCGTTGTTTTTGTTTCCAAGTGCCTTACATGTTCCAAAGTGAAAGCTGAACATCAAAGACCTTCAGGACTTCTAGTCCAACCCAAAATACCTGTATGGAAGTGGGAAAGCATAAGCATGGACTTCATTACCGAGTTACCTCACACCTCCAGTGGGTATGACACCATATGGGTAATAATCTATCGTCTTACAAAATCATCTCACTTCATTCCGATTCGCGAGGACTTCAAGAACGAGAAGTTAGCTCGTATCTACATCAGCGAGATCGTAAGCCGTCAAGGTGTACCGTTAAGCATCATTTCAGACCGCGATGGTCGTTTCACTTCACGAACATAGCGAGCCGTACAAACCGCTTTGGGTACACGGTTAGACCTCAGTACCGCCTTTCACCCTCAAACTGATGGTCAATCTGAACGCACCATCCAAACCCTTGAAGACATGCTTCGAGCATGTGTCATAGACTTCAAAGGGAACTGGGACGCTCACCTACCGTTAGTCGAGTTTTCGTACAACAATAACTATCATTCAATTATCGGCATGGCTCCTTTCGAAGCTTTATATGGTCGTAAGTGCCGATCTCCAGTATGTTGGCACGAAATTGGTGAAGCGCAAATCACCGGACCTGAACTGATTCAAGAAACAGCCGACAAGATCCTTCAAATTCGAAACAATCTTCTAGCAGCTCAAAGTCGTCAAAAGAGTTATGCTGACAAACGACGGAAGCCTTTGGAATTTGGCGTTGGTGATCAAGTACTTTTGAAAGTATCACCGTGGAAGGGAGTGATTCGTTTTGGCCAAAAGGGCAAGCTAGCACCACGCTATGTAGGACCTTTCAAGATACTCGAAAGAGTAGGTCCTGTAGCATACAAGCTTGACCTACCAGAAGAGCTCAGCAGAATTCATCCCACGTTCCACGTATCAAACTTGAAAAAGTGCCTCGCCGATGAAAAGCTCCATATTCCTCTAGAAGACATTCAAGTTGAATCGATGCACTTCTTTAAAAGACTAGTGGAAATCATGGATTTCGGTGAAAAGCGGTTAAGGCGAAGTCGTATTCCAATCGTCAGGGTGCGTTGGGAGTCAAAACGAGGACCCGAGTTTACTTGGGAACGTGAAGACTCGATACGCGAGAAATACCCGCACCTTTTTCCAGTTGCAACCACTACTTAAATTTCGGGACAAAATTCCTAAAAGTAGGGGATACTGTAACATATGTGTAAATCGGGTTCCGAAAATCCACCTCTTTTATCAATCAAAGAATATTTATTTACGTGTTTAGTTATTTATTTATAATGATTAAATTTAATGTTTAAAAATAAATTTATAAAGAAAATTTAAAGATATAATCCATTAATTAAGAAAAACAAATCAACTAATTAATAATTATTTATAAAAATTAAAAAGGAAATAAAAACAACTAAAGACAAGCGGTTTTTAAAAATATGGGTAAACCGGGAATCGAACCCGGGTTCACTCGGTCACACACACACTGCAACACCGCTGGTCTACACGCACGTGTTGTGTGAATATTAAGAACTTAAAACTCCTATGTCGAATGTATGTTGAAACCTGCAACAATTGGCAGCGAATCAAAGACGCGCCTTTCCTTCTTTTGAAACCTCCGACAGCTAAGCTGGATGTATTTTTGGCAAACTCAATCAGCTCGGCTGTCATCCTTCTGGCTAATCTTCCAATCACCGAATAACATTACCAAAATCAAGCGAGGTCGGAACCTCCGCCACCCCCTATAAATACTAGTCGAACTCTCACAATCAAAACTCGCTCATTCTGCTCTCATTGTTCCTCTGCTCACCCCCCCCCCCGTTCCAGCGGAAAACCGCCGCAGTCACTGGAATCCTTCCTTCGCCGGAATACAGCAGGTCGCCGGAAACAAGTCACCGCCGGCTCAGTAGATTCGGTTAGTACTTTCTCGTTGATTAAATTACCAACTCGTGCGCTCTCCTTACCATTCAAGAATACGCACCCAAGGTGAGTGAATCTCTACAAATTCCCCGTTTTAATCACGTTTTGGGGTGTATCATGTGTCGTACCATTCCTTCATTTTATTTAAACACTTGTGCTTATATCATTTTTGTGATCAAATGTGTATTGGTTGTTGTGTGGCTTATATGTGGATTAAATTTATCATTTCAAGTGCACTCATTTCATTAGGCCCATCAGTTCCTCGTGGGATACGGGTTGAGCATCAGGTGCCTCATTAGATCGGCTCCGTTTGATTGAGCCTTGATCTCAGATACATCATCATTCATGTTATATATTCATTCAATGTGGTTTGTGATTGGTTACATATATATATTTGCTCACATGTGATTTATGCACAAATTTTCTTTAATAAACAAAACAAGAAATTATTTAAAATGTTTTATCAAGGTTCACTCGCCAACTTTTGTTGACCGAAAATCTCCTCTGTTTTACACATGATACAGGTGATCAAGTTGAGGAAAGAAACACTTAGGATGGCCTAGAAGAATAAACAAGTTATTGCGTTGGAATAAACATTTAGATATTTTTTTTATTTGTATCTGTATGAATTTTGTTTGTTGGATATTTAAATTTGTAATTTGAATTTGATAAATATGAAACTTCTTAGTAAATATCATGAGCTTTGGTGATAACCCAATCATGCCCCGTTCTTTATTCCGTTGCGGGTCGGGGTGTGACAAGTGCGGTGAAAAATTTGCTCGACAGAAACAAGATTCAATCGGACATGTATGTTCCAGAATGGTGCAAATGGATTCCGAGTAAGTGTAATGTGTTTATCTGGAGGGCTTAAATGAACAGGATAGCGACGTTAATGGCTCTGAAAGAAAAAGAAACATAGGGGGAACACGTCAGCAGGATTTATTTAACAAAACAACAGGAGTGTTGATCAAACAGGTTTACTTTAACAGTAGATTTTCATCAATTCATTGGAACAACAGGGTTGATCGCATTAGCAGCTTTCAATCTAGGTAAGATCAAGACCGGTTTTCTTCCTCGCCTAGGATAAGAACAAAAAAGTGGGGTAGCTCATTTTTTTGGCAGAAATAATCCAACTAAACAACGCGGGAATAACGAAGCAGCAGGGTACCTTTCATTTAGCGGCTCAGAAGACGGAAAAGAAAGGGGGATTGTTTTCCGGTTGGTGGCCAATTGCAGGTGGCTCACGACAAAGAAGTAATTGTAGTAGCAGGGGTCTAATAGAGGGATTGAAGTTGTCGATAACGGTGCGGATGTGAAGGATAATGTGTCTAAAACAAGATTAGGGAAGTGAGTGTTGGACCATAGTTGTCAATAGCGGCTATAGTGACCGCTATAGTGCGCTATGTAGCAAGACGACCAAGTATCGCTATTTGGGTCATAGCGAACAATAGCGTGAATAGCGACAATTTTTGTTTTTTGATGTAAGTAGCAATTAGATATAGCTGGAGGGATTATTTAGAAAGGTTTACTTTGGTTATTGTGTTTAGTTAAGTTTATTTATCCGTTTATTTGGTATGTCTAGATTTGGTTTGATTTACTTTCCTAGGTTGAGTCTAATAAGGTTGCTTGGTCATTAAGTTTGGTTAGTATAACTAACTGATTAGGGTTATTGCAATTGGTGTGCTTTGGTTTAAAATATAAGAGTTAAGCGAGTTCGTTCATCTCGTGTTTTTGCGTTCATTTGGGGCCTGATTTTCCAACAAATATGTCGAGACCAAGTCATATCTAGGGAAATTATACGATGGTTCTGTTGATATTCAAATTATAAAAACACCCCCCACCCCAACTCTTGCAAAAAAGAAAAAGAACAATGTCAGCAACTCCATAGACATACAAAGGTGGGATCGAAGGTGTAACTTACTCATACAAAGTTGAAGTAGAATAAATTTGTCCAAAATCAACTCCAACTTTAGCTTCCACTGATGCTGAAGTAACCTCTAGCATCCATGTTGCAGGATTATAGTTGTCTTTAATCTTTGGCACCCCTGAGATGCTCTGTTTCAAAGACATTTCATGTAAATTGAAGATTTTACCAGTTATGATACAAGAAATTTCCTTACTGGAATCAAAAAAGCAAATCATGCTAACAAAAAAAGAAATGACGTATGTCTAACATGTGCATCTATTATAAGGTCAACTAACCTCAAAGTATTCAATCACCCTGCATGAATTGTGCCCCATGGGCCCACAGTAGATCATACGTCCACCATTTTTCAATAGGATTAACTGCAGGAACATGGATGGGCAATATATGAGATCTTTTATGTCAAACTAGATGAAGAAATTAGTGTCCAACAGTCCAAGAATATTTAAGTATCTCTGTTCTACCTCGTCAAAGGCTTCAAAAATGTCAATGCTCGGTTGGTGAATGGTACAGACAATCGTTCTTCCTGTATCAACAATATTCTTTACAGCCCGCATAACAATGGCAGCTGACCGAGCATCCAGTCCGGTTGTAGGTTCATCCATGAATATGATGGAGGGATTAGCGACAACTTCAACAGCGATTGTGAGCCGCTTACGCTGCTCTGTTGATAGACCACTAACCCCAGGAATCCCAACCAAGGAATCTTTTATGGCATAAAGCTCAACTGTTTCCAAGATTTCTTTTGCAAATTTCTGTACATCCAACAGAACAACTTATGTCAAATTATCAAAGTAAATTAGTCAAATAATTTTTGTGTAAACTACTCATACGTATTTAGTTTTTGAATCAATGTCAGGATGAAGACGGAGCCATGCCGAAAATATGACTGATTCTTCAACTGTAATTTGAGGAGAATGTACATCAGTTTGTTCACAGTAACCCGAAATCCTTGCAAATGTATCTTGAACTTTTGGATACCCGCCAATCCTAATCTCCCCTTCAACAACGCCACTTGTTTTCCTTCCAGCAAGAACATCAAGAAGTGTTGTTTTTCCAGCACCACTTACACCCATTAATGCTGTAAGAACACCGGGTCTAAAAGCTCCTGTGATGTCATGAAGTAACTGAAGTCTTTTCCCAGTAAAGCCATGCTCTCTCATTTCCTAACACAACAATCACCTATAGCATAATCTGAACAAAAGATAACATTTAAGATCCAAATGAGATAACTTTGACCATTTACCAGTGAGGGTTCAACATAGTATTGTAGATCTTGAAAGGTAATTGTTAGTGGTTCAAAAGGTAACACCATTTTTCCTGTAAGATAAGTGCACAGATAAATATCTTCAGATGAACAACAGACCCGAAATCATATTATCTTAGTCAACAAAATGTTACAACATATCCTAACCTTCATTCGTCTCTAAGATATTAATATCAGAATTTTTAGTTGTTTCATTGTTGTGAGTTTGGTGTTTAGATTCTTCACTTCCATGTATTTGAGATATCTTTTCCTTGGAAATAATGGCATGAGTACCCGGAGCTGAAATTGTACACATGGATGTGAAGTAATGATTACAGGGAACTATAAATTCACAATAAAAAGATGAAGTTACCTTTAAAGTAGCTTAAAGCCAAGATGAAGCCTATGTTGAATAGCAGTGCAAAACCATACAAGGCACCAAGACATATCCAGTAATAGTATCCCTCAAAGTCTAGACCGCGGCTTTTAAGTGTTTGTAAACCTATGGTTGTGTTTGTAGAAGTCATCTGTTGAAAGTTCAGGTGGTATATTATTTTATGCAAAGTCAGTTATCGAAGATAAAAACTGAACTTGAAACAAGTTCGGATAAGACGATAAATTCAGAATTATGACCTTGTTCCATCTGGGAGAATGAAATTCATTCACAGCAAGGCCTATTTCACCATATGACAGTGGACAAAACCAAAATCCCCATTTTATCCAAGCTGGCATTGAAGCTGTAACCAGTTCACATCCTTAGTTAAATCTGTAATTATTTATAGGGCTAGATATATAAAAATATAAATATAAATTCAGGGAACCTACGGTGTGGTAAAATAAAACCACCAAACGTCATCAGAAATAATATTGATATACTGCCTGCAGTTGTAGAAGCAACAACGGTTTGAAACACCAATGCAAGGAGCCGGAACAAGGATATTGAAGTGAAGTGAGTCCCAAAAAGTAGCAATAGCTGGCGGAAGAACCTATGCAAGAGTGGAAATAAAATCAAAACTTCTGACATATGTTTATAAAATAGTTTATGAGATGCTTACCTCCCTGGTTCAGGACTGTATCCAATAACATAATAAGTGAGACATGTCCAAATAGTGGCTTCCAACAATGACAGGGGAATCTTAAGAATGGATGTAGGAATCGCGTATGCCCATGCGGGGTAGAAGTACATATCCCTCTGTTTATAGAAAACTGGAAGTCTTGAAACTGTCATAGCGGTTTCTGGGAACCCATCTACTAGAAGAATTACAAGTGCATAAAAGAGTGAACCAAGGTAATAATTTGCATCAATGATATCAGGCTTCAATCTTGTTCTCAGAAAGACAGTCATTGTGATTACTGCAATTATGGTGAGCTGCACACAAGTAATAGAAAAACAACTTTTCATATGAACTGAGAGATAATAGCTAAATAATGGTATAAGGCGGTGAAGTAGTGATTAGTACCTGGACTGTTTTAAAGATGTAAACAAATGAATTTCTTTTCATGAGAAGAATCTCTCTAGCCATACAAGCTTTAAAAAGTTCCCAATTAGAAAGAGAATACACGTGGAACGAAATGGCATTCTCATGCTTTTGCAATCTCGTGAAGGGTTTCGATATATCATCGTCAATTTGCTTACCCAAATAAGATTCCTTAAATCTCATGGATGAGGTTTGAACAGAGAAATAATCATACGCTTCTTCGGTCCGGCACCAGTACGTTGCTTGATCTTTCCTTGATACAACCTGTGAATAAGTTGTTATTGCATGATATTCAACAACATTATGTTGTACATGGATGTGACATTACCTCTTGGAGGAAGTCAGCTACGCCTTTTCTCTCGGGGCACTTAAAACCAAGACCCTCAAAATACTCTAAAACATTACTGCGGGGACCATGATACACAATCATACCTTCTGCCATTAACATAATGTCATCAAAGAGATCAAATGCTTCTGGTGATGGCTGAAGAAGTGAAATTAGTATAGAAGCATCTGTTATATGTGCCAACTGCTGAAGACAAGTGATTATCTGATACGTAGTCGAGCTGTCTAACCCATTTGATATCTTGTCCATATATAAAGCTTTTGTGGGACCGACAATCATCTCCCCTGCAAACAACCATACAAGGTAAATTATATTTGCATGAAGGTAGCAGGCAAATAGGGCTGATGCATTGACCATTTCTAAAAGGCAGCAAATGCAGAAGTTACCTGTAGTCAATCTTTTCTTTTGACCGCCAGAGATTCCCCTCCTCATGGCATCTCCAAACATGGTATCAGCACAAATATCTAGTCCTAGAATCTGGGATAACATGATAATGGCGGTAAAATCAGTGTAATATGCATATCCATAGATGAAACAATATATGATAAGCTCACATAAGTTAAAGAAATACCTTCAGTATGTAGTTTGTCTGAAGAGTTGTCTTTTGTCCATCTATGGAAATTGACTATAGAAATTATACATGGTTGAGTATGACGATGTTTATTTACTTCTGGAAGTAGGTAAACTTTAGAGTAAAACTTTTACCACACTTTTAGTATATACATTACCCTATAACAATAATAGTGAACATTATTCACAACTATTTATTACACAGGTGGCCGGGTATAACTTTAGGATCCATAAATTAGAGAACATAAGTTTCAAGAAGTTTTAGTAAAAGATTCAATACAAAGATATCTTATGCACTACTGAAAGTGATCTAACACATAAACAAATATCATATAACAATATAACAATAATAATGAACATAAATTTAGGATTCATAAATTTGAGAACAGAAGTTTCAAGAACTTCTAGTTAAAGTTTGAATGAAAATATATCTTGTCCACTACTAAAAGTGATCAGTGATCTAACAAGTAAACAATAAATATCAGCATGTTACCTTCATAAAAGTGTCTATATCTGGATCTGGAATAATCCCTCCTTCTTTCTCCCTTCTGTTAACCTCCATCATAATCTCTTTAGAGAATTAAACCATTTTGAATTAGTTCTTAAGCCATTGTCACTTGGAATGGAATACAAAACTATGCGGTTTTTGTTGTGTGTGTGCAAGTAAGTGATCAGTCATACCTGCACGGCTTCCAGTACCCTGACATCGGGATGAGAAATCAAGTGTTTCCCTGACAGTCATCACCGGAATATGCAAATCATTTTGACTTATATAGGCAGCAGTTCTCTGGGGAACAAATTCTTCTAGTTTGTATCCATTATAAGAAATATCACCACTAATCTGCATTGAATGGATAAAACATTATTGAGTGAAAGCAGTTCATAGGTAGTAGCTCTAACTACAATCCGGGAGAAACCCTTAGAAAAAAACAAGTATTTGATAAGATTGAAGAAGCAGTTTGAGGAATGGTGAAAAAAATTGGAAGAAGGCAAGTTGTGTGATAGTGGCGGTGATGCAACGGTGTATGTTAGCTTAACAACACGTTTAGAAGAAAGAAACCCAACAAAGACTTAAAAAGAACACGGTTATTCCATCAAATGTGGTCTGTTTAACCCATTTCAGTCCTAGGCAACTTACCATCCAAACTTTATGTTCTGTTAGGCGATGAGTCAATCACACTGAAGCCCCCTCTCCCCCCTCCTCTTTGTATGTATATACACACACATACACTTATATATATATATATATATATAGTTACAAGTATTCTTTGCATGGAAAAATAATGCTTATAAAATAATGAAAAAGTAAGTTTAAAACCTTAAGAGCTTTCTCTAGGTTTCCAGAGAGTGCTTTCAACAATTGTTGTTTTTCCACATCCTGGAGGACCAAGAAGCAAAGTCATCCTGAAAAAAATTATCAAACAAGCAAAAATTAAATAAAGCCTTCTTAACTTGTGCATCTTATTTTCAAGCCAAAATTGATTAAGCTAGCTGCAACTCTGCAAGTTTTCTAGTAAGTCAGTCTTCATCTCAATGATATGTGAAGAGCACACCAAATCATACATTTATAGATTGATACCATTATGTATTAATTCTCCCCATTGGTGATTCATGCAACAAATTAGGATATCTCATCTTCCATCATTTGAATTTATATTACATTAGACTGGAGAGAGTGTGAAGTTGTCCTCTTACCTTCCTGGATTAATAACCCCACTGACATCATTTAAGATTGTTATCTTCGCCCGTTTAGACTTCAGACCAGGTATTAATACAACGTCCTGTCAGAGAAAAAGAAAGTATTGATTTGGATCTTAGATAATGAATCAAAGAAGACATCACCAAAAGACCAGACACGAGAACCAAATCACCTATCCTTTTACTTTCTTTAATACTTTTGGTAGTCCATAGCAAGTGACACTAGAAACAGTCCTAGCAGGGTACTACTGTACTGATTTTGTTAGGTTCCTTATAACCCTTACAATTTAATTAATTTAATGCTTAACACACCAGCATGGACCATGAGCTACAAAATAGAGAGTGCAGTGTCATAATTATCTTAAAACTATAACGTTGGTATCCCATTCAGAGCAGAAACCTAAAACTGTAACAGGGTAACATTGAAAATATGTAGCAAGCTTTATATCAAGATGAAAAGTAATAACTTTGTACTACATGCTTCAATTAAGCCAACCACAGTTTACACTATTATAATTAACTAACAACTAACAAAGCAACACTATATATACAAATTCCAGTTTGTTTTAAAAAAAAACAGAGTAACGGCCACAGTTAGATACTTATAGAAAGCAAACTTTGCAAAGAATTCCAGAGAGTTGGGAGGGGCTTGCCATGAACTACTTCACACTCGGCTTCTACGCGAAGATCCTTGTATCTCACCTCCACAGAGGGCAACTGGACACCAACTCTATAACAAAACAGATTTAACTGTCAGATAATGCCTTATGGGTAAAACATAGCGGAACTATCGCACCGAATTGAACAGATAAACTGTATAACGAGAAAATTGAAACAAACGTATAAGTTTAGTACCAAATATTCAAAAAGAAAAGGAAAACTTACTTGTCTGTTCTTTTCCTAAGTTTCTGCAACAATCGAAGATTGTCATGCTCAATGTGTTTAATGAGCTTCTCAATGAACATGTGTCTTTCAGCAGGAAGGAGTTTAGTGACGTCAACCACCTTCTTTCCATCTTCTTCATCGAACAAAGATGATCTCAACTGTTCAAATGTTGACAATCTATCGATTGCAGCCCATTGAAGAAGAGAATCTTCTGTCTCATTTCTAGCTCACGTCATCAAGAAGGGGGGCAAGGAGAGGAAGCTTGAAGATATTCCAATTGTGAAAGAATTCCCGCAAGTTTTTCTCGACGACGTTTCAGGACTTCCTCCTGTGAGAGAAGTCGAATTTTGAATCGATCTTGTGCCTGGCGCTACACCGGTCGCAAAATCTCCTTATAGGTTAGCCCCATCCGAGATGCAAGAGTTGGCTAGTCAACTGCAAGAGTTGACTGACAAAGGATTCATATGTCCTAGCTCATCGCCTTGGGGTGCGCCTGTCCTTTTTGTGAAGAAGAAAGTTGGAACATTTTGCATTTGCATTGATTATAGAGAACTCAACAAGCTGACGGTTAAGAATCGCTATCCACTGCCTCGCATTGATGACCTTCTAGACCAACTTCAAGGCGCCACCTGTTTTTCCATAATCGACCTTCGTTCTGGTTATCATCAGCTTAGGGTGCGCGAAGAAGATATCCCAAAAACTGCCTTCCGAACTCGTTATGGTCATTACGAGTTCATGGTCATGCCCTTCGGTTTAACCAACGCCCCCGCTGTCTTCATGGATTTGATGAATAGGGTATGCAAACCCTATCTCGACCGTTTCGTCATAGTCTTCATCGATGACATTCTCATCTACTCCAAGTCAAAATCCGATCATGAACGACACCTTCGACTCATTCTTACACTCTTAAGGAGTGAAAGGCTTTACGCAAAGTTCTCAAAATGCGAATTCTGGTTAGGAGAAGTACAATTCCTTGGTCATGTCGTCAATGACAAAGGGATTCATGTCGATCCTTCGAAAATCAAGGCAGTACAGGAATGGCAAGCGCCACGTACCCCTATGGAAGTTAGGTCATTTCTTGGCTTGGCTGGTTACTACCGATGCTTCATTGCCAATTTTTTCCGTATCGCCGTTCCGCTCACGGCCCTGACTCACAAAGGAAAACCCTTCATTTGGGGACCTAAGCAAGAGGAGGCCTTCCAAACTTTAAAGCAAAGGCTTTGTGACGCACCTATCCTTACACTCCCTGAGGGTTGAGATGACTTTGTGGTTTATTGCGACGCATCAGGGCAAGGACTAGGCTGTGTGTTGATGCAAAGAGGAAAAGTGATAGCCTATGCCTCTAGGCAACTCAAAGTTCATGAGAAGAATTACACCACCCACGACCTGGAACTTGGAGCCGTTGTGTTCGCTCTCAAGATATGAAGACATTATCTTTACGGTACCAAGTGTGAAATATACACTGACCACAAGAGTCTCCAACATATCTTCAACCAAAAAGAGTTGAATATGAGGCAACAAAGATGGGTCGAACTTCTCAACGATTACGACTGCGAGATTCGGTACCATCCTGGCAAGGCAAACGTGGTGGCTGATGCGCTCAGTCGAAAGGGATATGCGAACTCTATTCGTCTCCTATGTTCACAAATCATAACCGATATCAAGGATCGAATCCGGGCAGCCCAACATATCTTTGTAACGGAAAATGACGTACGCGATGAGCTGTCATGCGGAGCTGAACTCAAAATTGAAACCAAATCCGACGGTATTCTATATTATTTAAACCGCATATAGATTCCCGATCGCGACAACCTTCATGATTTCCTCATGAAGGAGGCACACAAAACACGATACTCTGTACACCCAGGAGCCGATAAGATGTATCAAGACCTACGATACACCTACTTGTGGCCTGGCATGAAGAAGGATATCGTTGTTTTTGTTTCCAAGTGCCTTACATGTTCCAAAGTGAAAGCTGAACATCAAAGACCTTCAGGACTTCTAGTCCAACCCAAAATACCTGTATGGAAGTGGGAAAGCATAAGCATGGACTTCATTACCGAGTTACCTCACACCTCCAGTGGGTATGACACCATATGGGTAATAATCTATCGTCTTACAAAATCATCTCACTTCATTCCGATTCGCGAGGACTTCAAGAACGAGAAGTTAGCTCGTATCTACATCAGCGAGATCGTAAGCCGTCAAGGTGTACCGTTAAGCATCATTTCAGACCGCGATGGTCGTTTCACTTCACGAACATAGCGAGCCGTACAAACCGCTTTGGGTACACGGTTAGACCTCAGTACCGCCTTTCACCCTCAAACTGATGGTCAATCTGAACGCACCATCCAAACCCTTGAAGACATGCTTCGAGCATGTGTCATAGACTTCAAAGGGAACTGGGACGCTCACCTACCGTTAGTCGAGTTTTCGTACAACAATAACTATCATTCAATTATCGGCATGGCTCCTTTCGAAGCTTTATATGGTCGTAAGTGCCGATCTCCAGTATGTTGGCACGAAATTGGTGAAGCGCAAATCACCAGACCTGAACTGATTCAAGAAACAACCGACAAGATCCTTCAAATTCGAAACAATCTTCTAGCAGCTCAAAGTCGTCAAAAGAGTTATGCTGACAAACGACGGAAGCCTTTGGAATTTGGCGTTGGTGATCAAGTACTTTTGAAAGTATCACCGTGGAAGGGAGTGGTTCGTTTTGGCCAAAAGGGCAAGCTAGCACCACGCTATGTAGGACCTTTCAAGATACTCGAAAGAGTAGGTCCTGTAGCATACAAGCTTGACCTACCAGAAGAGCTCAGCAGAATTCATCCCACGTTTCACGTATCAAACTTGAAAAAGTGCCTCGCCGATGAAAAGCTCCATATTCCTCTAGAAGACATTCAAGTTGAATCGATGCACTTCGTTAAAAGACCAGTGGAAATCATGGATTTCGGTGAAAAGCGTTTAAGGCGAAGTCGTATTCCAATCGTCAGGGTGCGTTGGGAGTCAAAACGAGGACCCGAGTTTACTTGGGAACGTGAAGACTCGATACGCGAGAAATACCCGCACCTCTTTCCAGTTGCAACCACTACTTAAATTTCAGGACAAAATTTCTAAAAGTAGGGGATACTGTAACATATGTGTAAATCGGGTTCCGAAAATCCGCCTCTTTTATCAATCAAAGAATATTTATTTACGTGTTTAGTTATTTATTTATAATGATTAAATTTAATGTTTAAAAATAAATTTATAAAGAAAATTTAAAGATATAATCCATTAATTAAGAAAAACAAATCAACTAATTAATAATTATTTATAAAAATTAAAAAGGAAATAAAAACAACTAAAGACAAGCGGTTTTTAAAAATATGGGTAAACCGGGAATCGAACCCGGGTTCACTCGGTCACACACACACTGCAACACCGCTGGTCTACACGCACGTGTTGTGTGAATATTAAGAACTTAAAACTCCTATGTCGAATGTATGTTGAAACCTGCAACAATTGGCAGCGAATCAAAGACGCGCCTTTCCTTCTTTTGAAACCTCCGACAGCTAAGCAGGATGTATTTTTGGCAAACTCAATCAGCTCGGCTGTCATCCTTCTGGCTAATCTTCCAATCACCGAATAACATTACCAAAATCAAGCGAGGTCGGAACCTCCGCCACCTCCTATAAATACTAGTCGAACTCTCACAATCAAAACTCGCTCATTCTGCTCGCATTGTTCCTCTGCTCACCCCCCCCCCCCCCCCGTTCCAGCAGGAAAACCGCCGCAGTCACTGGAATCCTTCCTTCGCCGGAATACAGAAGGTCGCCGAAAAAAAGTCACCGCCGGCTCAGTAGATTCGGTTAGTACTTTCTCGTTGATTAAATTCCCAACTCGTGCGCTCTCCTTACCATTCAAGAATACGCACCCAAGGTGAGTGAATCTCTACAAATTCCTCGTTTTAATCACGTTTTGGGGTGTATCATGTGTCGTACCATTCCTTTATTTTATTTAAACACTTGTGCTTATATCATTTTTGTGATCAAATGTGTATTGGTTGTTGTGTGGTTTATATGTGGATTAAATTTATCATTTCAAGTGCACTCATTTCATTAGGCCCATCAGTTCCTCGTGGGATACGGGTTGAGCATCAGGTGCCTCATTAGATCGGCTTCGTTTGATTGAGCCTTGATCTCAGATACATCATCATTCATGTTATACATTCATTCAATGTGGTTTGTGATTGGTTACATATATATATTTGCTCACATGTGATTTATGCACAAATTTTCTTTAATAAACAAAACAAGCAATTATTTAAAATGTTTTATCAAGGTTCACTCGCCAACTTTTGTTGACCCAAAATCTCCTCTGTTTTACACATGATACAGGTGATCAAGTTGAGGAAAGAAACACTTAGGATGGCCTAGAAGAATAAACAAGTTATTGCGTTGGAATAAACATTTAGATATTTTTTTTATTTGTATCTGTATGAATTTTGTTTGTTGGATATTTAAATTTGTAATTTGAATTTGATAAATATGAAACTTCTTAGTAAATATCATGAGCTTTGGTGATAACCCAATCATGCCCCGTCCTTTATTCCGTGCGGGTCGGGGTGTGACAAGTGCGGTGAAAAATTTGCTCGACAGAAACAAGATTCAATCGGACATGTATGTTCCAGAATGGTGCAAATGGATTCCGAGTAAGTGTAATGTGTTTATCTGGAGGGCTTAAATGAACAGGATAGCGACGTTAATGGTTCTGAAAGAAAAAGAAACATAGGGGGGACAATACGGCTTGTGGCCTTTGTGGTGAGGGGGACGAAACAATTGACCATCTGTTCACCTCCTGTTGCTATGCTGATTTGGTTTGGTCTTATATCAGTAGTTGGTGCAAGGTTCAAAACCTGATCATCTTCTCTTTCAAGGATCTGCTTGATTTTCATGAGTATGTTGGGTTGAAAGGCAAGAAAAAGGAGGTGTTCATGGGCCTCATCAGAATCGGTTGTTGGAGCATTTAGGAGGGCGAGGAATGAAGCCAAGTTTAGAGTTAAGCCGATAAAGTTGGAAAACATAATTAGCGAAATAAAGGTTGTAGGCTTTTTGTGGTTTACATCCAGGTCTAAAGGACATTCTACCTCTTAGGAAGAATGGTGTAAATATGTAATGCTATAATTTTATTCTCGATTGCCTGGGTTTGAGGTGGCTTGTGTTTAATAAAGTTTACTCGTAAAAAAAAAAACAAAGATATCCTTATAATCTTATGTTTAAGTCACTTTTCTTAAGAAATTCATTGAATCCAACCATCTTAAAGATGGGTAAAATATGATAGATTTGGATGCTTTAATTGGTAAAAAGTTGAAGATTAGGGTGGAAGGGGCGTACTTGGTAAGGGTGTGCAGGGATTTGGGTTGTGCCCGACTCCAACTTGGGTAGCGTTGACTTGGTTTTGCGGTGATTGTTCACCGAGTTGTTTGAAGGTTGATTTGATTGTTTTTTTTAAATTTCTTTGAAGAGGGGAGCGCCTCTAGTGTTTGAGTGCAAGAGGGGAGTTGGAAAGGAAGTTGACATGATACTAGATGATTGGCTAAGTGAAAAGTTTATCGCTCCCCTTGTGTTTAAACACCCCTTCCACTCTAAAAGATTAATAGCTAAAACCGTGATACAAATGCCACACACGAGTGTCATTGTGATCGTAGAAATTCATGAAAAATAAATAAAAGAGACAAAAAGCATGGAATAATTCTATGAATGTGCAAAGTAAATCTACACACTCGTGTCATGAATAAAAAAAGTCTGTACTGTTATGTTCGCATATGGTTTGTTCTCAATACTACTTGTTAAGAATACATGCATGTGTAAGAAAAAGTTACACATAATGTTGTTAGGTCACCTGCTTTCACTTTATTACCTAAATAACTACATTTGTGGATTTTCGTCACATTTATGATTTATCATTTAACATAGGTGCATAGCTTTTACGTGGTAATCTCCATTCTCACATAATATTCATTCTTTTACGTGGTAATCTCACTTCTCACATAATATTCATTGATGATCTCACATAATCTCCTAAACCAAGTATAAAAATACATCAGTGAGTCCATTCTCATCAACTAGAGTTAATTCTTATAACATTTTGTACTTTTTTTCCTAAATTACAAATAAATGACAGGTAAATAGGCAACAAACTACGCCTTTAATATTTATTACATGTTCATATTCATGACATGACCCTTTTAAGTATAAACATTGTTAGATGTCAATGATTGTTCATTACAAGATTGATAGCCTCAAAAAGCTTTGAACATTGCAAAGTTTGTTTAGTTGCTCAATTTGTTTGATTTAGCAGCTTTTGATTATATGATCAAATGTCAAATCATGTTGTCAAATCAACCACAATTTGCACTATTCTTATCATTGATGTATCATGTTTTGGTCACTCATCACTTGGATTTCATGGTGAAGTGGGTGCACCCCACATAAGGTGGGGGAAAACTTCACCCATCCAATCATAATATACTATGCTATTTCTCTTCTTATTTTCTTCTCTTGCCCAAAAACACAAGAGTGCTTTTCCCCCAAACCATTTAAAAAAAAAGGAAAGATATGATAGGTCAGGATGTTTGTGGTCCCCACCTTTACACACTCCAACACACTCTCTTCAATCTCCCCGCATGCGGCAAGTGCTCCCCGCTCAACCTCCACCCCACCCCACCCCTTCCCTGTGTGGCAGAATTTCACGCCGACACCCTCTCCGTATGCGGCAAGCTCTTCCCGCTCACTTCACCGCATAAGCCCCCCTTTCACCTCATAATGCTTTCTTTAATTATGATGCATCTAAAAGGGTTTACATGAAAGAAACCTCTCATCTTTGTCACCCTACCTTTCCACATCAAGTTTTTAGTTAAAGAAGCCCTTAATGGGCTAAAAGAGTTCGTCATGCCTCCCGCCAACGCTTTGATGTTTACATCTTTAGTCCAAGTTTTTAGCATGGTAAAAATAATTTATATTCTATACGTGAATGATGTTGTTATTGTTGCTTTTCTTATAAATAACTGTCATTTCTTGTTTGCGATTTTGTTATGAAATATTTTTTTCCACTTGCATACATTGTAGCATAGTTGTAGAAGTCACATCAATGTAATGAAAGTGAAGGGCCCACATAATCACTGACCACCCTGAATAATCAAAAATCGGGTTTTTTTATAAGAGCTAAAATCACTTATTTTGGGTTTTTTTACCCCAAACTGTAGGGTAGATCTAGTGCTCTCAGGTCAGTCGATTGGGGAGTTGCGAGTACTTGATCTAGGCGGAGAGTACTCGGGGGTACTCAGATATGTTAAATCATAAGGAAATAAGTTTTCGAATAAATATATATTTAAAATAGCATAAGTTTTACTAATATTCATAAAATTCGTGAATATGAGTATAAAAAATAAATAATGTTCAAATAGTATAATATTTAAAATTTGATATTCATTGTTTGAAATGATATACATAAACGTAAGAATTATGTTTTATTATTTTTTAAGTCAAACTCGGCCTGGGTTGACCAACTAGATCTTATTCTGGCCAAGGTTGATCACTTTTGATTGATCCCGAGTAATTAGTCAGGGTTGAAGAAAATCGTATCGACAGCCTACCTTGTTGCGATTACTCGGCGAATACTCCGCCAACCTTGTTTTACAATTTTGATTTGTAGGAATCTATGCCACTCATTCTTAGTTGGATTTCTCAATTCTTATTTGCCCTACTACCATTGCAACATTGGATCTCTGATGTCATACTCTACTCCATGCTATAGTCTTCCTGGAAGTCTATTTTGTGGTCACATATCCAGGGGTGGATTCATATGGTACGGGTTGGGGTCCATAGACCCCAATATTTTTTTAAAGAATTAGTAGAATTAGTATGTTAAAATTTCAAGGACCTCATAAAAGAAATTAGTTGGACCGATAGTATTAAAAGCAAAGATGATGTTATGCAAAATCCCTTTGTGTTCCAACAAATAGATTTCAAATTCAAGCCTTACATGTCTTGCTTTTTAGTAATTTATTTTTTTCCATCAAAATTAAACTAGTGTTTTAAAACAACACAACCACCCATTGACCTTATAATTTGCTTCTTTAAAATGATAAATTGAATGTCCCAAATGATTTTATTTGCATTTGATTACCAAATAAGACTTCCAACATATAATGGTGTTTAAAAAAAAACTTAAACAAAATTTTGCAGTTATGTGAAGTAATTGTGTTGTTTAGGTAGCTATTGGTTACAAACAACATATTAATCACCACTATTTGATAAGTTGATGCTTAAAAATGGTTCTTAATAATGTAGTGGTTTCATGTCCACTAAATGCTTCTACATTATTTCCTAGCCCCGACCCAACTACGATATCCGACCCAGAAATTTAATGTTTGGTTGTGATAAAAGATCTTATACAATAAATGAACCCCAATGAAAAAAGTTCTGGATCCATCATTGCACAGATCATGATATTTCCTGTATTATTCAACAAGTTTGTTTTAATTATGCATGTATTTCTAGAATCTCACTACTAAGCATCCAGGCGCATTTGTTGTTGTTTTCTTGATCAAGATCTTTTTTGTTCCTTCATTTGTAGATCACTTTAGTTGCTTATACTAATGTAGTTTGGGCCAATTTTTATTAAAGTCGTCAAACTACATCACATTTTAAATTTCTTTTTTCAGTAATTATCATATACACTTTTATGTATCTATACCCACTTTTATTAATGGAGTTTATAACAATAAAAGTTTCAACATGACATTTGACGTTGATTG
The DNA here is from genome assembly GCA_947069175.1 of Scalesia atractyloides. NCBI lineage: Eukaryota > Viridiplantae > Streptophyta > Magnoliopsida > Asterales > Asteraceae > Scalesia > Scalesia atractyloides. The sequence goes on along the minus strand of CAMTDV010000022.1, from coordinate 25,828,859 downwards.
TCATCTTTTCCTAACACCAATATGTCTTGTTTTGGTACGTATTAATTACACAAACTATGTGTAGTTCAATCTTATATCAAGTCAAATTTCTTCTTAACTCAATTATGGTACAAAGGTAATCAAAATGTAAACCCCCAAGGGCCAAGACCTAAGTTGGTAAGCAAAATCTATGTTGGAACATAACAGAAATGATTCAACTAACTATATAACATGTAAAACACTTTACATAATTGACTTTACTTGGAATACTTCAATCTTATTTTTGTTTTTATAACATCAAACTATTTCGACAATATAGAAAACGGGCAGCAAAGCAAACCTGGAAGTCATGAGCTACAAAATCAAGTCACAAACAATCAAATCACATCATCTATCCCACTCTAAATCATTGAATTTAGATATGTTTCTAATACAAATAAACGACTCCTTGTTAATGAACTCCACTGTTTTCAAGAAAGGGATATTTAAAACAATAATTTATCTATATTAACTTTGAGACTCTTTACCATTACCTTTTTTTATTCGACCCCACATAGTGCAAATTAAAAGGTACATAACACAATGAATGGATGAATATATTTCATTTTCTCCCTGACAATAGTAGCAAATTCATCAAAACAGATTCGAAAAACCCCAAATCATAATTCATACATTTTTTGAACAGCATGGACAAACGGAAGCACCAAACCCTCCCCCCCCCCCAAAAAAAATAATAATTAAACCATAAAAAGCACACCTTGTTCCAATCCCGCTATATATGAACCCACCCGTTGACTTACCAACAATGTGAAGTAGGGCCGAGAAAAGAGATTCCAAAATACCCTAGACCAAAGTTGTCAACATAGGCATCCCACTCCCAGGAACTTTTAAATGGCCTATATAACGTGTAGTATGAACCTCCTCCATTCAAGACCTACTGTGCTCTTTGATATACACCCCCTTTGCTTTTTTTATCATCAACTAGCATCGTAGTTACCCGCGCGTTGCGCAGAGACATGGTTGGAATTCAGAACGTATAGCACACCATGACAACCGACAAATAAATTTGTAAAACCAATAAAAATGATATATTAATGGTTTATGCTATTGTCTTGTAACTCGGTTTGAATATCAAAATAATAACAAAAGGTTAAAACGATATAGTAAATAACAAAGGTAAAAATAAGGTAAACGAAAAAGAAAACCATAGAAACTTGGTCGGTTTCGGCGCGCTCGTTATAGCAAAGAAAAAATATGTTTAAAGGAGTATCAGCGTGTTAGCTAAAAATATTAAACTAAAAAGAACTTTGCCAAACTCGTTATAGCAAAGAAAAAGAAAAATTAAACAATATGTCTAAAACGGTATTAACGTATTTGTTAAAAAAACTATTCAAGGGTAGAAAAGTAATTTGGTTAAGGTAAAAGAAAAAAAATACAATAGTTAAACTATATGGGTCGTAAATGAAAAGTTTACACTAAGTGACGAAATATAATAAAAGACAAAAAAATGATGAAGCATTAGATGTAGTACAATACTATTTATCTTCTCTTATATATAATTGTTTTCTAGACTTTCACATCCGGTGAACCATCCTTTGAAACCATACAAATGAGAACCTGTTTTAAAGATGCTGCAATTCTTCTGCGCCTTAAGAAAATAACCGTCTGACGGCCTGGTCAAGTGACCAAACCAGCCGAGCCGCATTTTAAACCAACCTGAATTGAATCAGAACTGAAACACCCCACAAAAACGAAACATACACCACAAGAAGGAAACACCCGAAAAAGAAAACAGATTATGATGGCCAACACATAAGCAATTAACAAACACATCCATAAAGGATCTCCCTATTAAGATTCCAAAACTCATACGCCTCAGCAGAATGGTTGTATACAATCTGACCCAAACACACAAACCCACACCAAAATAAGGAACCCAACCCCACCCCCACCCAATGGTTATAACCTACCAAAGAAAGAGATCGAGGCCAATCGATGGCCGATACATTGAACCTGCGTGAAATAAACCCTCGGCAATTAGAAAATACAAACTAAAACTGGTCCAAAAGCACCCAAACCCAAAGAGAGAAACAAAACACCCACACAAACAAAGCAACGCGAAAAGAAAACAGACCATAAGTGCAATTAGAAAGTCAAAATAAAAGGTTTTTAGAAGTTTAAGGGGGTCCTGGCTTATTACTCATAAGTGCAGGAGGTGTTATTGACAATTTCTTTAGTATTCTGTTAAAGACCGTTATAGCTGGAAAAGGGGGGGGGGGGGGGGGGGGGGGTAGGGCACGTTCATCTACTTCTTGTTTTTCTGATTTCTTTGTAATCACTTTCAATTCTCAGGTGTAATAGTTGTTAATCGTTGGTTCAATAAAGATTATGAAGCATTTGGTTCGAATTTGTATTTTCTGGTGTTGATTGTACAGCAAAGAGAAAGAACAAACCCTGAAACTCTATTGTTCATCGATTATTCGAAATGATACAAGTAAAAAATATGTAGTTACCTATGTAATTCGGAAACATAGATTCGCCGAGGGAAAAGGGTGAGGGAACGGCGGCTGAGCTGTGTGTAAATCGAAAATAGAGATTCGTCAAGGGAAAATGGTGATGGATGGCGGCTAGGATGTGTGAAGTAGACAAAGGTTTGAGAGAGAAAACCAAAGCAGCCCCGCATCTATTCTCTAACTGTGGTAAACTAAGCTCCTTGGAAAGAATTCGGGTTAAATCGATCCGAGTGATGCTTAATTGGGGTTTATACGTTTAGGCAGGAATTTTCCAGATTGAATTGAAGGAGAAAGGGCCACGTTGTAATCATTTATTAAGAAAAGGATATTTGAACTTAAAACCTTTTTCGAATTTGTCATACAAGTAATTTTTTTTATTGTTATAAGACAAAAAAGTAAGCATGATCATTTGAGATCGATCTAAAATACACCAAAACTATCCAGATAAGATCACAATCTTGACAATCTTGACAATCTTGCGGTAATGATTTTCCTGGAGTGCATGTTCACTTTTGGTACTCTTTGGAATCAAATTTGTTGCTCTTGACAGAGAGAAAAGATCTCCATGAAAGTCATACGAACTCAACTCAAGTCTTGAGGAAACAAACAACCATTTGAATATAGTCATATACATTCGAAGTCCATGTTACTATAGACAATATTGTGAAGTTTATTCACTTTGTTACAGTATATAGATACAAATATTTCTAATCAACTTAAGATGTACAAAGGTGTGACTGCAAAATTTACCTTCTCTGAAAGTTGAGTTTTGCTATGCACAATGCAAACAGAGAAGCAAGAAGAATAGGATATAATGCAAGGATAACAAAGGTGAGTGGTAATAGGTCATGATGATACCCAAAGTAATCTCTTATGAAAGTTTCAACAGATTTTGTTTCCCCGAAGACTAAGATCTCAGTCTTCACATCACCATACTGAGAAGTAAGCATTGCATTAAGTGACCACGAAGTAGGAGTTAGATGGTACAGCCATATCCACCAATTCGGAATTTTCTGCAAAAAAAGAAAAAAAAAAGATCAATACATGCATATGGACCCCAAAGTAAAAAAGAAACACGCAAGTTAAGAGTTAACAGGGAATTACCGGTTTAGGAATTAAAAATCCTGCAAACAAGTTAAATATCATGTAAAAGGCAGACTGTAGAATGGCAGCTACAGGAAAGCTTGGTGTAATAGCAAGGAGCAGCATTCCCAGATAGGTGAAGTACATCAATGTGCACAAGAATATATAGAAGTAGCAGAAAACCTTGTATGCTGACCAATAATACCCGATCATAGGATATGTGATGCACACAAATGCAAGTGACTGCGCAAAGAGATACGGGAACTCATCGCCACCTACAAGATTTTAACAAAAACATTTTTACCACCTAACATCATATAAATCTCCAAAAAGAATGATAACTTCTTTAATTACAATTTTCTTTAGAACGGAATGATTTTGTTAATACCTGTGCAAGAGCATAAGCCCATGATGCATACATCCCAGAAAACCTTTCGCGGTACAGAACAGTCCGCTCCATGGAAACATATGGTATAGCTGAAGACGAGTTGTTTATGCCACAGAAAATTACAGCAGTGAACATTGAACCAAGAACATTGAATAAACTTTGCTGGTTATGTCTGTCACTCACACACAAGGATATTGTATTAATAATTTCAGGGTTACCCAAAAACTTGTAAATTGTTCATTGGAATAGTTATTGAGTGACTGCAATCTAAATGATTATGCCATTCTAGATGAATGGGGGTACAATCCAAATTGAGTTAGAAATCAAGTTTTACGACTATGCGCCTACACTTATTCATGCTTTATATGAGCATCTAAAGGATAGGGTGCGATATTCTTGAGTCAGTAGCATGAACGCTTATGTGCACATAATATCCATCTAGCCCAAAAGTAGTCCATCTATAGCGCCTACATTAAAATGCGTTCAGGAGCACACAGGAAATGCATGTGTACTTTTAAACTTACATGTTGCTGCCTTGGTTCCAGAAGAGTAACCCGAAAATAAGCGAGGCAAAGAGCATATGCAGGGAACGCATCAAGTTGTATGAGGGACTTCTCCAATAAGATAAGTGTTGCTTCCAAAGGCGCCTTGAACTGGCCCCAACCGTTTTGTGGAAAACGCGTTTGAAAATACAAGTCTTTTGAATCAGCAGGTGGTTTACTTAATGTGCTTACAAGTTGTTTATTGCTCCTATTGTAATAAAAATGAACAGAATTAGTTAGAAAAAAAAATAAATGCTCAAAGTAGACAAATGGAAGCTAATAGTTGGCTACTTACACAGTTACACAAGTAGTTAAATCATGGGCTAATTGATGGCTACACACACTTGGTTCTAATTTATGAGAATACATTAGCTACTTACACAGTTACACAAATAGTTAATCCCTACTTTTCTGCACACATATGTATGGACCCCACATATGCATGTATATGTGTGGGACCCATTTACCCATGGGAGCCATATATCTGTGAAAAAGTGGAGAGTTAGCTACTTGTTATATTAGTTAAGTTGTAACTATATAATATCCTTACACTTATCATTACAAAAGAAAACAAATTGGATACACACTACAAGAAAAAATGATCTTAGACTAGAAATATTGTTTGAGGGTATGCATTGACAAGGTCTAACCCTAATCGAAAAGTTAACTTGGGGAAGAAGGGAGTAAACAAAGGGCAGACACTGTACAAGTTCACTACAACCTTTAGTTGTTTCAATGAAGATCTTAACTTCAGACCTGCCAATATCGTTGGACTAATCTTGTCACAGTCCGATTGTTGAAGGGATTATTTAGAAATGTTTATTGAGGAAATTTTATTAAGTTAAGTTTGTTTATTCGTTTATTTGGTAAGTTAAGATTTGGTTTGATTTACTTTCCTAACTTGAGTCTTATTAGGTTGCTTAGTAATTAAGTCTGGTTGGTATAAAAGAGTCGAGCGAGTTCGTTCATCTTGTGTTTTTGTGTTCATTTGGGCTTGATTTTCCAACAATGGTATCAGTGCTTGTAAACCGAGGAGGAACCAATCGTAGCAGATGGGTCGCAAGAAGAAGAAAAATAAAAGGACGAAGAAGAATAAAAAGAAAAGGGGAACACGTCAGCAGGATTTATTTAACAAAACATCAGGAGTGTTGATCAAACAGGTTTACTTTAACAGTAGATTTTCATCAATTCATTGGAACAACAGGGTTGATCGCATTAGCAGCTTTCAATCTAGGTAAGATCAAGACCGGTTTTCTTCCTCGCCTAGGATAAGAACAAAAAAGTGGGGTAGCTAATTTTTTGGGCAGAAATAATCCAACTAAACACGCGGGAATAACGAAGCAGCAGGGTACCTTTCATTTAGCGGCTCAGAAGACGGAAAAGAAAGGGGGATTGTTTTCCGGTTGGTGGCCAATTGCAGGTGGCTCACGACAAAGAAGTAATTGTAGTAGCAGGGGTCTAATAGAGGGATTGAAGTTGTCGATAACGGTGCGGATGTGAAGGATAATGTGTCTAAAACAAGATTAGGGAAGTGAGTGTTGGACCATAGTTGTCAATAGCGGCTATAGTGACCGCTATAGTGCGCTATGTAGCAAGACGACCAAGTATCGCTATTTAGGTCATAGCGACCAATAGCGTGAATAGCGACAATTTTTGTTTTTTGATGTAAGTAGCAATTAGATATAGCTGGAGGGATTATTTAGAAAGGTTTACTTTGGTTATTGTGTTTAGTTAAGTTTATTTATCCGTTTATTTGGTATGTCTAGATTTGGTTTGATTTACTTTCCTAGGTTGAGTCTAATAAGGTTGCTTGGTCATTAAGTTTGGTTAGTATAACTAACTGATTAGGGTTATTGCAATTGGTGTGCTTTGGTTTAAAATATAAGAGTTAAGCGAGTTCGTTCATCTCGTGTTTTTGCGTTCATTGGGGCCTGATTTTCCAACAAATATGTCGAGACCAAGTCATATCTAGGGAAATTATACGATGGTTCTGTTGATATTCAAATTATAAAAACACCCCCCACCCCAACTCTTGCAAAAAAGAAAAAGAACAATGTCAGCAACTCCATAGACATACAAAGGTGGGATCGAAGGTGTAACTTACTCATACAAAGTTGAAGTAGAATAAATTTGTCCAAAATCAACTCCAACTTTAGCTTCCACTGATGCTGAAGTAACCTCTAGCATCCATGTTGCAGGATTATAGTTGTCTTTAATCTTTGGCACCCTGAGATGCTCTGTTTCAAAGACATTTCATGTAAATTGAAGATTTTACCAGTTATGATACAAGAAATTTCCTTACTGGAATCAAAAAAGCAAATCATGCTAACAAAAAAAGAAATGACGTATGTCTAACATGTGCATCTATTATAAGGTCAACTAACCTCAAAGTATTCAATCACCCTGCATGAATTGTGCCCCATGGGCCCACAGTAGATCATACGTCCACCATTTTTCAATAGGATTAACTGCAGGAACATGGATGGGCAATATATGAGATCTTTTATGTCAAACTAGATGAAGAAATTAGTGTCCAACAGTCCAAGAATATTTAAGTATCTCTGTTCTACCTCGTCAAAGGCTTCAAAAATGTCAATGCTCGGTTGGTGAATGGTACAGACAATCGTTCTTCCTGTATCAACAATATTCTTTACAGCCCGCATAACAATGGCAGCTGACGAGCATCCAGTCCGGTTGTAGGTTCATCCATGAATATGATGGAGGGATTAGCGAAACTTCAACAGCGATTGTGAGCCGCTTACGCTGCTCTGTTGATAGACCACTAACCCCAGGAATCCCAACCAAGGAATCTTTTATGGCATAAAGCTCAACTGTTTCCAAGATTTCTTTTGCAAATTTCTGTACATCCAACAGAACAACTTATGTCAAATTATCAAAGTAAATTAGTCAAATAATTTTTGTGTAAACTACTCATACGTATTTAGTTTTTGAATCAATGTCAGGATGAAGACGGAGCCATGCCGAAAATATGACTGATTCTTCAACTGTAATTTGAGGAGAATGTACATCAGTTTGTTCACAGTAACCCGAAATCCTTGCAAATGTATCTTGAACTTTTGGATACCCGCCAATCCTAATCTCCCCTTCAACAACGCCACTTGTTTTCCTTCCAGCAAGAACATCAAGAAGTGTTGTTTTTCCAGCACCACTTACACCCATTAATGCTGTAAGAACACCGGGTCTAAAAGCTCCTGTGATGTCATGAAGTAACTGAAGTCTTTTCCCAGTAAAGCCATGCTCTCTCATTTCCTAACACAACAATCACCTATAGCATAATCTGAACAAAAGATAACATTTAAGATCCAAATGAGATAACTTTGATCATTTACCAGTGAGGGTTCAACATAGTATTGTAGATCTTGAAAGGTAATTGTTAGTGGTTCAAAAGGTAACACCATTTTTCCTGTAAGATAAGTGCACAGATAAATATTTTCAGATGAACAACAGACCCGAAATCATATTATCTTAGTCAACAAAATGTTACAACATATCCTAACCTTCATTCGTCTCTAAGATATTAATATCAGAATTTTTAGTTGTTTCATTGTTGTGAGTTTGGTGTTTAGATTCTTCACTTCCATGTATTTGAGATATCTTTTCCTTGGAAATAATGGCATGAGTACCCGGAGCTGAAATTGTACACATGAGTAAGTAATGATTACAGGGAACTATAAATTCACAATAAAAAGATGAAGTTACCTTTAAAGTAGCTTAAAGCCAAGATGAAGCCTATGTTGAATAGCAGTGCAAAACCATACAAGGCCCAAGACATATCCAGTAATAGTATCCCTCAAAGTCTAGACCGCGGCTTTTAAGTGTTTGTAAACCTATGGTTGTGTTTGTAGAAGTCATCTGTTGAAAGTTCAGGTGGTATATTATTTTATGCAAAGTCAGTTATCGAAGATAAAAACTGAACTTGAAACAAGTTCGGATAAGACGATAAATTCAGAATTATGACCTTGTTCCATCTGGGAGAATGAAATTCATTCACAGCAAGGCCTATTTCACCATATGACAGTGGACAAAACCAAAATCCCCATTTTATCCAAGCTGGCATTGAAGCTGTAACCAGTTCACATCCTTAGTTAAATCTGTAATTATTTATAGGGCTAGATATATAAAAATATAAATATAAATTCAGGGAACCTACGGTGTGGTAAAATAAAACCACCAAACGTCATCAGAAATAATATTGATATACTGCCTGCAGTTGTAGAAGCAACAACGGTTTGAAACACCAATGCAAGGAGCCGGAACAAGGATATTGAAGTGAAGTGAGTCCCAAAAAGTAGCAATAGCTGGCGGAAGAACCTATGCAAGAGTGGAAAAAAATCAAAACTTCTGACATATGTTTATAAAATAGTTTATGAGATGCTTACCTCCCTGGTTCAGGACTGTATCCAATAACATAATAAGTGAGACATGTCCAAATAGTGGCTTCCAACAATGACAGGGGAATCTTAAGAATGGATGTAGGAATCGCGTATGCCCATGCGGGGTAGAAGTACATATCCCTCTGTTTATAGAAAATGGAAGTCTTGAAACTGTCATAGCGGTTTCTGGGAACCCATCTACTAGAAGAATTACAAGTGCATAAAAGAGTGAACCAAGGTAATAATTTGCATCAATGATATCAGGCTTCAATCTTGTTCTCAGAAAGACAGTCATTGTGATTACTGCAATTATGGTGAGCTGCACACAAGTAATAGAAAAACAACTTTTCATATGAACTGAGAGATAATAGCTAAATAATGGTATAAGGCGGTGAAGTAGTGATTAGTACCTGGACTGTTTTAAAGATGTAAACAAATGAATTTCTTTTCATGAGAAGAATCTCTCTAGCCATACAAGCTTTAAAAAGTTCCCAATTAGAAAGAGAATACACGTGGAACGAAATGGCATTCTCATGCTTTTGCAATCTCGTGAAGGGTTTCGATATATCATCGTCAATTTGCTTACCCAAATAAGATTCCTTAAATCTCATGGATGAGGTTTGAACAGAGACATAATCATACGCTTCTTCGGTCCGGCACCAGTACGTTGCTTGATCTTTCCTTGATACAACCTGTGAATAAGTTGTTATTGCATGATATTCAACAACATTATGTTGTACATGGATGTGACATTACCTCTTGGAGGAAGTCAGCTACGCCTTTTCTCTCGGGGCACTTAAAACCAAGACCCTCAAAATACTCTAAAACATTACTGCGGGGACCATGATACACAATCATACCTTCTGCCATTAACATAATGTCATCAAAGAGATCAAATGCTTCTGGTGATGGCTGAAGAAGTGAAATTAGTATAGAAGCATCTGTTATATGTGCCAACTGTTAAAAGATGATAGAGGTTGATTCACAGAACTATGAATTGAGGTATGTATTTCTGTCTACTTTATTACAATGAAAACGTATTGAATTTATACACAAACGTAATCTAAACATGGATGATAGCAGCTGACTATTAGCTGTCATTGATTTGCTGTTGAATAGCTGGATGTCCTGCTGTTGATTTGCTGCGATTACCTCCAAGGTCAGACTTTCCTTTCTAACACTCCCCTCAAGTTGAATAGTTGGATTTCCAAAATTCAACTTGCCCAAACAATCGTTGAAAATTTTTTCGTTAACTGCTTTTGTTAGAATGTCAGCCAGCTGATCCTTTGATCGAACGAATGGTAGTTCAATGTACCATCTTCCAATTTTTCTTTGATGAAGTTCCTATCAACTTCCACGTGTTTTGTTCGATCATGTTGTACTGGGTTTTCTGAAATCTGAATTGCAGCTTTATTATCACACATAATCTTACTTGTTTCTTTTGACGGAAAACCAATCTCAGCTAAGAGTCTTCGTATCCACATGGCTTCTGTTAAACCTCGAGTTATGCCTCTAAATTCAGCTTCTGCACTTGAAAGAGCAACCACTTTTTGTTTTTTACTCCTCCAAGTGACAAGATTCCCACCAACTAGAGCGAAGTAGCCTGCTGTTGACCTCCGACTTCCCTTATCTCCTGCCCAGTCTGCATCAGTATAGATTTGAACATTTAGGTGTCCATGTGATTGAAACAGGACTCCATGACCCACCGTTCCTTTGAGGTATCTAATAATTCTCCAAACTGCTTCCATATGTGTCTCTTGAGGTTGGTGCATGAACTGACTTACCACCCCTACAGCATATGCAATGTCTGGGCGAGTATGTGAGAGATATATTAGTTTTCCCACCAGCCGTTGATATCTTTCTTTGTTTGCTAACTTTGCTCCTTCCTCCATATAGAGTTTTTTGTTTACACTCATAGGAGTGTCTGCTGGTTTGCAATCTATCATTCCAATCTCTGCCAACAAGTCTAAGACATACTTCTTTTGATTAATGAAAATTCCTTGTTTTGACCTTAGTACTTCAATTCCGAGGAAATACTTCAGCCTGCCAAGTCTTTCATTTCAAATTCGGCAAACAAGTTTTCTTTTAGTTTTCCCATTTCTTCTTTATCATTCCCTGTAATGATCATATCATCTACATAGATAATTAGACAGGTTACGAATTTTCCTTTTTTTTTTGAGAAACAAAGTATGATCGGCATTACTTTGTTTATATCCAAACTTTTTCATAGCTACCGTAAATCTGCCAAACCAGGCCCGGGGAGACTGCTTCAAACCATAAAGGGACTTCTTCAGACGGCAAACTTCTCCAGTTTTGAAATCTTTTGTGAATCCTGGAGGAGCATCCATAAATACCTCTTCGTCTAGGTCCCCGTGTAAAAAGGCATTTTTTACATCAAACTGTTGAAGTGGCCACCCTTCATTTGCAGCTATCGAAAAAAGAACCCTGATTGTGTTCATTTTTGCAACCGGGGAGAATGTTTCAGCATAGTCAATCCCATGTGTCTGAGTATACCCTTTTGCCACCAGTCGGGCTTTATATCTTTCAATTGTGCCATCTGATTTATACTTAATCGTATAAACCCAACGACACCCCACAAATTTTTTTCCCAAAGGAAGAGTACACTTTTCCCATGTATTGTTCTTGGTTAGGGCTTCCATTTCTGTGTTCATTGCTTCCTTCCAATGTTTAGATTTTAAGGCTTGATCCACATTTGTAGGAGTTTCTTCGGAATAAACAGATGAGATAAATGCTTTGGCTTCCTTAGTGAAGTTTCCATCGGCCACACTAGCTATAGGATAACTAGATCTTCTTGGTTCTTTTTCAGGAGAATACCGTTTCGGAGGAACCCTCTGTTTGTTCTAGGGGGTAACACATACCTCGATGGTGGTTCTTCTTGTCTGGATTCATCTGCCTGCAAATTTTCAGTTTGTTCTGTGGCAGTCTCGTGGTTAGAAGTATTGGTATCCTCAGATTCATTAGAAACTTCAAAAGTACCACCAGACTGAATAGTATGAGTATTACTTACCTCCGACACCAGGTTAGGAGGAACATTAGGACCGTCAGTGGCACTGAAATTTGACTCTGGTGGTGACTCTGTGGTTGGTGACTCTGTAGTTGGTACATAGGGAACATATTTCAACCAGCTTAGTGTGTCTAAACATTCCTTCTCCCCCTGACCACTGAGTTGGGAATGGTAGTAATACTCGGTTTCAAGAAAGTCACAGTTTATTGTGGTGAACATCTGACGTGTTTTTGGATTATAGCATCTGTATCCCTTTTGATTCATTCCATACCCGACAAAGACACATTTTACAGCACAAGGGTCAAGTTTGGTTCGATCGGATTTAGGTATCTGAACAAAGGAAGTACATCCAAAGATTCGTGGTTGAAGAGTGAGAACTGAGGGTAGTTTGAAGAATTTTGAAAGGGTGTGTAACGGAGTGTTAAGCTTTAGGATTTTTGTTGGGAGTCGGTTGAGAAGATAGGTAGCAGTAGTAAGGGCTTCAGGCCAAAAAGATTTCGGGACCTGGGATTCAATTAGGAGAGCTCGTGTCATTTCTAGTAAAATGCGATTTTTTCTTTCGGCGACACCGTTTTGTTCTGGGGTGTTTGGGCATGTAGTTTGGTGGATTATTCCCTTGTCTTGGAAAAAGGATTTAAACAAGGTATTAACAAACTCACCGCCATTATCAGATCGGAATATTTGGATGTTTGTTTGAAATTGGGTTTGGATCATGGCATAAAACATAGTGAATTTTTCAAATACTTCGGATTTGTTTTTCAAAAAATAAACCCAGGTCATTCGGGTACAATCATCAACGAACATCACAAAGTACCGAAGGTTTTGCCCCCCAAGAACTGGAGCAGGACCCCATACGTCAGAATGGATTAATGAAAATGGCAAAGCAGCCCTAGTGTTATTGGGTTTAAAAGTTTTTCTATAGCTTTTTGCTAAAACACATGTTTCACAATGTGACATAGAATTAACTGGAAATAATTTTGGAAATAAAATATGCGAATAACTTGTAGAAGGATGACCTAATCTTCGGTGCCATAGCCAAGCTTCTCGTTCCGATGTCCCATGAGTCAGCATCACAGCACCACTTTGAGTCACCTCATCCACATAGTACAACCTTTGATTTTCAGTGCCACGCCCAATGATCACTCCCGTCCTGATATCCTGTAAAATACAAAACGTAGGGTACATTAGGACAATACAGTTGAGTTCCTTCGTGACATGGCTGATGGAAAGCAGCTTATGTGATAACGAAGGAACATAAAGGCAATTAGAGATTTTTATTGTGGGTGAAATCTCAATAGTCCCTCCCGATTTTACATCCATTATTCCTCCGTTTGCCGTTTGAATATGTGTTTTGTCTGGTTTGGTTGTTGAAATAATATCTGATAGCTCATAAGTCATCGTATCGGTTGCGCCACAATAAAAAATCCATAGTTTTTGTTTTTGATGTTCGTGGGCCATATTGGCTTCTCCCTTATTTCCAGGGACTATATGTGTAATATTTGTTTTTAAACTCGACCGAGGGACTATTCGTGCATTATCTTCTTCTTCTTCACTTATGTATGACTTAGGGTTTGAGGGTTGCGCCCCAAACCCTTTACCTGTTGTTTCTTCTTTATCTGCTTTGGCCACTCCGCCGAAGCCCGATCTGTTCCGGCTTTCATATTTGGGAACATCTCGGTTACCGGCGCCGGATGACTTTCCTTTTTCTGTAGTCTTTGTGCCTCTCTTCTGACCATCAGACCACCATTCCGGATATCCGACGAGTTTGAAACATTGTTCCCGGGTATGTTTCATCATCCCGCAATGATCACACTTGAGGTGAGATTTGTCGTCTTTACTTGTTCCGATTCTTTTTTCACCGGCTCGTCGGTAACCCTTTGACGCAAGCCCTAGTCCGTCAATTTCAGAGGCCATTAGACCCACTGTGATACCCTGTGTGTCATTGAGAGGTGTTCCCAGAATATTCTGGTGAGCGGCCTCCTTGCGGACAGTAGAGTATGCAGTTTCTACGGTTGGAAGGGGCTCTAACCGGAGTATTTCCCTTTTTATAGGATCATATTTCCGGTTGAGAGCGTTTAGAAACTGGAACAGTTTCTGTTCCGACCTGATTTTGTGATACGCTTGGATATCGGCTGGGCAGGTCATAGGGTTTGGGTCAATCCGATCAATTTCTCCCCATACTCCTTGGAGTATAATCCACAATTCTTCTAGGGAGAGATTGTTCTGTTTGATTTCATTCGCCTTGACATGTAGGTTGAAAGTTTGGAGCTTGTCACGCCCACTGCTATATGTTATAGCTAGGGCATCCCACAGCGATTTTGCTGTTGGGAATTCGGTTAGATTGCTGGCAAGGGTTGGTTCGATGTTCTGTATGAGCCATGAGAAGACGACTAGGTCGTCTTGTTCGCATTGCTCATATTCCTCGCTGGTTTGGTTTGGTGGGTTGGTTGATAGATGATTTAGAAAGGCTTTTGATTTACCGCCTATGGCTACCCTCATCATCCGGGTCCATAAGGCGTAATTCTGACTGTTGAGCTTGAGGTTTATTTGAAGGTTATCGGATAGTTTTGGGTTTCGGTTTTGTGTGTTAAGGCCATTCTTGAGCAGATTGGCGATTTGAATGGATAAATCTTCTCCCAAGTTACCGGCTTCGGCCATGGCAGCTTGGTTGAGAGGATGATTCGGTTTTGGGTGAGCAAGGTAAATGATGAACAGGTCAAGAACGACACTGCTCTGATACCATGTTAAAAGATGATAGAGGTTGATTCACAGAACTATGAATTGAGGTATGTATTTCTGTCTACTTTATTACAATGAAAACGTATTGAATTTATACACAAACGTAATCTAAACATGGATGATAGCAGCTGACTACTAGCTGTCATTGATTTGCTGTTGAATAGCTGGATGTCCTGCTGTTGATTTGCTGCGATTACCTCCAAGGTCAGACTTTCCTTTCTAACACCAACTGCTGAAGACAAGTGATTATCTGATACGTAGTCGAGCTGTCTAACCCATTTGATATCTTGTCCATATATAAAGCTTTTGTGGGACCGACAATCATCTCCCCTGCAAACAACCATACAAGGTAAATTATATTTGCATGAAGGTAGCAGGCAAATAGGGCTGATGCATTGACCATTTCTAAAAGGCAGCAAATGCAGAAGTTACCTGTAGTCAATCTTTTCTTTTGACCGCCAGAGATTCCCCTCCTCATGGCATCTCCAAACATGGTATCAGCACAAATATCTAGTCCTAGAATCTGGGATAACATGATAATGGCGGTAAAATCAGTGTAATATGCATATCCATAGATGAAACAATATATGATAAGCTCACATAAGTTAAAGAAATACCTTCAGTATGTAGTTTGTCTGAAGAGTTGTCTTTTGTCCATCTATGGAAATTGACTATAGAAATTATACATGGTTGAGTATGACGATGTTTATTTACTTCTGGAAGTAGGTAAACTTTAGAGTAAAACTTTTACCACACTTTTAGTATATATATTACCCTATAACAATAATAGTGAACATTATTCACAACTATTTATTACACAGGTGGCCGGGTATAACTTTAGGATCCATAAATTAGAGAACATAAGTTTCAAGAAGTTTTAGTAAAAGATTCAATACAAAGATATCTTATGCACTACTGAAAGTGATCTAACACATAAACAAATATCATATAACAATATAACAATAATAATGAACATAAATTTAGGATTCATAAATTTGAGAACAGAAGTTTCAAGAACTTCTAGTCAAAGTTTGAATGAAAATATATCTTGTCCACTACTAAAAGTGATCAGTGATCTAACAAGTAAACAATAAATATCAGCATGTTACCTTCATAAAAGTGTCTATATCTGGATCTGGAATAATCCCTCCTTCTTTCTCCCTTCTGTTAACCTCCATCATAATCTCTTTAGAGAATTAAACCATTTTGAATTAGTTCTTAAGCCATTGTCACTTTGGATGGAATACAAAACTATGCGGTTTTTGTTGTGTGTGTGCAAGTAAGTGATCAGTCATACCTGCACGGCTTCCAGTACCCTGACATCGGGATGAGAAATCAAGTGTTTCCCTGACAGTCATCACGGGAATATGCAAATCATTTTGACTTATATAGGCAGCAGTTCTCTGGGGAACAAATTCTTCTAGTTTGTATCCATTATAAGAAATATCACCACTAATCTGCATTGAATGGATAAAACATTATTGAGTGAAAGCAGTTCATAGGTAGTAGCTCTAACTACAATCCGGGAGAAACCCTTAGAAAAAAACAAGTATTTGATAAGATTGAAGAAGCAGTTTGAGGAATGGTGAAAAAAATTGGAAGAAGGCAAATTGTGTGATAGTGGCGGTGATGCAACGGTGTATGTTAGCTTAACAACACGTTTAGAAGAAAGAAACCCAACAAAGACTTAAAAAGAACACGGTTATTCCATCAAATGTGGTCTGTTTAACCCATTTCAGTCCTAGGCAACTTACCATCCAAACTTTATGTTCTGTTAGGCGATGAGTCAATCACACTGAAGCCCCCTCTCCCCCCTCCTCTTTGTATGTATATACACACACATACACTTATATATATATATATATATATATATATAGTTACAAGTATTCTTTGCATGGAAAAATAATGCTTATAAAATAATGAAAAAGTAAGTTTAAAACCTTAAGAGCTTTCTCTAGGTTTCCAGAGAGTGCTTTCAACAATTGTTGTTTTTCCACATCCTGGAGGACCAAGAAGCAAAGTCATCCTGAAAAAAATTATCAAACAAGCAAAAATTAAATAAAGCCTTCTTAACTTGTGCATCTTATTTTCAAGCCAAAATTGATTAAGCTAGCTGCAACTCTGCAAGTTTTCTAGTAAGTCAGTCTTCATCTCAATGATATGTGAAGAGCACACCAAATCATACATTTATAGATTGATACCATTATGTATTAATTCTCCCCATTGGTGATTCATGCAACAAATTAGGATATCTCATCGTCCATCATTTGAATTTATATTACATTAGACTGGAGAGAGTGTGAAGTTGTCCTCTTACCTTCCTGGATTAATAACCCCACTGACATCATTTAAGATTGTTATCTTCGCCCGTTTAGACTTCAGACCAGGTATCAATACAACGTCCTGTCAGAGAAAAAGAAAGTATTGATTTGGATCTTAGATAATGAATCAAAGAAGACATCACCAAAAGACCAGACATGAAAACCAAATCACCTATCCTTTTACTTTCTTTAATACTTTTGGTAGTCCATAGCAAGTGACACTAGAAACAGTCCTAGCAGGGTACTACTGTACTGATTTTGTTAGGTTCCTTATAACCCTTACAATTTAATTAATTTAATGCTTAACACACCAGCATGGACCATGAGCTACATAATAGAGAGTGCAGTGTCATAATTATCTTAAAACTATAACGTTGGTATCCCATTCAGAGCAGAAACCTAAAACTGTAACAGGGTAACATTGAAAATATGTAGCAAGCTTTATATCAAGATGAAAAGTAATAACTTTGTACTACATGCTTCAATTAAGCCAACCACAGTTTACACTATTATAATTAACTAACAACTAACAAAGCAACACTATATATACAAATTCCAGTTTGTTTAAAAAAAAACAGAGTAACGGCCACAGTTAGATACTTATAGAAAGCAAACTTTGCAAAGAATTCCAGAGAGTTGGGAGGGGCTTGCCATGAACTACTTCACACTCGGCTTCTACGCGAAGATCCTTGTATCTCACCTCCACAGAGGGCAACTGGACACCAACTCTATAACAAAACAGATTTAACTGTCAGATAATGCCTTATGGGTAAAACATAGCAGAACTATCGCACCGAATTGAACAGATAAACTGTATAACGAGAAAATTGAAACAAACGTATAAGTTTAGTACCAAATATTCAAAAAGAAAAGGAAAACTTACTTGTCTGTTCTTTTCCTAAGTTTCTGCAACAATCGAAGATTGTCATGCTCAATGTGTTTAATGAGCTTCTAAATGAACATGTGTCTCTCAGCAGGAAGGAGTTTAGTGACGTCAACCACCTTCTTTCCATCTTCTTCATCGAACAAAGATGATCTCAACTGTTCAAATGTTGACAATCTATCGATTGCAGCCCATTGAAGAAGAGAATCTTCTGTCTCATCATTGTTGTTCACAGAGCTTATTTCTGATTAGCACGCCAACTAGATGAATGACGACGAAAAGATGATCTTAAACTTCTTCCTATTTCTGATAGCTCGATTCTCAGTGACTCTATTTCTTCAGAGTCAACTAACTGAGCCATAATAAATGGCTTTGTAGAGCTTTCTACTTTCAGTGAGATCAATATATAAAGAGAATGCAACTATATAGACATAATATGTATATATACAGATATACATACACACACAAACATATATATATATATAGAGAGAGAGAAAAGATACATATGCATATATTAGGAGAGTAGTTCCTTCAAATGATGATAATGTAATGCATCATGCATTACGCATTCATAACTTAGAAGGGTTTTTTTAATGGAAAATAAATAATCTATTAGCTTAAAAAATATTCAATACTGTATGTGTGTGAGAGAGTCAAAATAAAAAAAGAGTTTAACCAACTATATTGTCAATTGCCTTGCAGATGAAGAAAAAATATACACGTATTGTGTATTCATATTAAATCACAATGAAAAAGAGATAGTTGACTTTCTTCTATGAATATTTATATCAAACTTTCTACTGTTCTGAGCGACATTATATACCAAAGTAACAAATTACAAACAATTGGTAGGTAAACGGGCAACAAGCTGCGCCGCAACCCCATTTTAAATTGCAAAACCAATTCTACCAAAGACGAAACGGTCCTTAAAGGTTGAAAGATTACTATTCACAACATGTTGGACCCTGTTTAGAAATTCCACAGCCTCTGGGGCTAGGGACCCAAACGTATCAAAAGCGAATGAGATAAACACGTGTTGATTCTCTAAACAAGCCTTCTCGTGTTTAGCGACATTGCCTGATTCCGCCTTTAACGCAGCCTGGCCAGCAACAAACCCATTATCCCTGAGTCCAACAAGAGGGGACACTCCTGTAAGGTCCACACAAGCGTGTTTTCCCCTAGCCCACCCAAACACAAGAATATTAGCTGGCCGAAGAGTAGACCTCCCGTCGAGCGGATCCGTCAGAAAGTTCACCGGAGCCTCCTTTTTCGCTGAAATCCCTGCCCACTTTAGAACATCATAGAGAATATCCCTTACCAAATCATGTCGGTATTTAAAACCAGGTAACTCCTTACAATGGACCGCATGTTCGCCGAAAGTATCTAAACAAGCCTTGCGACAAACTGGGCAGGGCTCATCAACCGGAAACAGAGGGATCATTAGCCGGTACTTCAGAATTGCCCGGTATTCCACTGCTGACATGTGTTGGCCTAGTCCTTCAATGGGGATAACTGTCAGAAAATCCTGAGAATGAGGTGCTCGGAGACAATCAAACACAGCTTTCTGACGAGGGGATAGACTAAACTTCTCTCCTAAACACTGGACAGTTCTACTAAATAGGGCACTCGCCAAAGCATTCTGGGCTTTAGGGGGGGGGGTGTCCTTATTAGAGAAACCACCAAGATCAAAATCCGGAAGGGACATGTGCATGCAATCCAACGCGCACACATAATCAGAATCTAACCCAACAATACCACAGTCTCGAAGAATGTGGTCCTGTAAACTCCAAGATTGCGCCCTCGAGGCCACAAAGCATACGTGGATACATCCTCAGCCGAACATAAACCCAAACCCCCAAAACGGGTCGGAAGGGATGCAAGAAATAATACAATTAGTTATAATTAAATTTACAAAAGGAAAATAAATTCCAACATATATATGTTATATCTTATAGTCAAAGGTCAAATTTGTCATCGTTGCGTAGCATCAAGGATGCGAATGATGGCGTTGACCCTGAGAACACAGAAAAAACCGTTCAACTTCCACAGTTCTGAAACGGTGATACGCGTGCTTGTAAAACGCATGATTCTGTACATTGAAATAAGTTAGCATGCTCTTTCATAGAATAGAAGATTATTGCTAAAACTAAAAGGGTTATAATTTATAAAAGAACCAAACTGCAGCACCAGAAAAATAATAAGAAACCACAAACAGACAGCATGATTTATGATGCATTCGGCAACATGGACTACCCTCTAAGCATAAACTTTTATTTTGATATTTTTTTTATTATTAGTATATGTATGAAATAATAACTACCCTTAAATTAAAGTAGTTTTGTTTTATAATCCATAGTTGTTGTCTTCCAGGCTCGAGCCGGGGTCTCACTAGAAGCAGCCTCTCTATTCCTAAAGGATAGAGGTAAGGCTGTCTACATTTTACCTTCCTCACATCCTATCTTAGATTTGTTATTAGTGAGATTTACTGATGATGATGATAATGATTAGTTGTTATCTTTCAGGCATGGTGCAGGGCATCACATAGGTACTGACTGAGATTCCCAATAAAATAAGCATATCCACATGTCCATAATAGTTTACTTAATACTTTTTAATGTCCACAAAATCTCTTGGAGATTCTGATCCAATTCACATAGATTTTGGAACACCAACGGGTAAAAACATTGCATATTTTCCTCATTAAAAACTAGAGCTTGGAAGGTAAACACTACATATATATTTATTCATGTCAACCCCAACAATTAAACAGGTTGTAACCCTAACATGAACAAGTTGACTGGTTGTAAAAAGGTTGACTAATAACCGCATGTTAATTAAACAACCATAATAATAAATAACATTGACACACCAATAGATTCATAGTGCCAGCACTCTTCCTTCATCATCATGATCATGCAGCTCCGATTGCACATTTGAGCAGGCTGCGATTCGTCTCATGATCCAGCCACACAATTGGCACATACTACTTGTAACTTTTGATTTGTGCCATACAAGTCCAACTTTCACTTTATTGACGAATACCACTCCCAAACTAACTGAAATCTAACCCAGTTAGTTTTTTTGCTGATGTGATATTTGTGTGTTGACGTGACATTTGACGTGGAATTTTTTATGATGTGGCAGCTGATGTGGTATATAACTTGGCTTTTCATTGACGTGGCATCTGACTTGGCTTTTTTATGACATGGCAGGCGATGTGGCACTAGGTTGGTGATGTGACGGCTGATGTCAGCAAACCGGGTTTTTGTTAGTTTGGAATTGCTATCAGCCAATAAGTTAAAAGTTAAGAGTAATGTGGTATAAAACCAAATTTGGATGCGCTATAAGGCAATTAATGAAAGTTATGGTTATTTAAATCCAATATCCCTTAAGCTTTTAATACAAAAAAATAGTTTTTGTTCACCCTGTTAATTCACAGTGCAACCTTTTTTTTATTTGTGAGTGACCCTTATATATATTTCTAAGTGATTTATTTTTATTTGTGAGTGACCCTTATATATATTTCTAAGTGATTTATTTTTATTTGTGAGTGACCCTTATATATATTTCTAAGTGATTTATTTATATTATATTATAGTTCATTTTTATATTTTTTAATTTTTTAATATAAAAAATGGTTTAAGCAGAGTAGAGAGAAAAAAATACCGTTTATCTTTAAATATACGAAAACACTGCTCATCCCTATTAATTTTTTATACTTTTTTTTTGTAGATGGTTAAGAGTGAAGGAAAGATAAAGATAATGATAAAGTTATAAAAAATATTATTTAACTGAAATGATGAGAAAGAAGTAGTGATTTTTAATATAATTGTAGAAATAGAGATAATGCAATGGTAAATTAGATATGTGTAAACGACACTTGTTAAAAACTTGAATCGAGCCAAGCATAAACTAGGAGGCTTATTTCAAATACGAACTCAAGCTTCATATATTGAGTTTAAGTGAGCTTGCGAACCTAATTGGGCTTTTTATTTATTTATTTATATAATTGTATTTACCATAATAAATACAGAGTAAATTCCTTTTTGAGTCTTTTAGTTTTGGTGTTTTTAACTAATGAAGTCCAAAATCAAATTATTTAACCATCTGAGAACATGTGTTTTCATTTTATAACCCTTTAAGTATAAATTAGTAACTCTGTTAGATTTTCTTAATTACTTTTTGTTAAATGATCAAAGTACCATGAATAAAAGTTAAATTTAATACTTTATTAAATATATATTAAAATACACACATATATAATAACAATACACACACTTATATATAGGGCTGTCCTTTTTAACCGAAACCCGACCCGAAACCGAACTAGAGGAAACCCGAACAACTCACCGAATAACCTTATACCCGAACCCGAATCAGTTTAAATGAATTGGTTTTTCCGGTTAGATTTTTGTTTATTTGGGTAACCCGAAAAAACTTATTAATGGTATTCCGAATTTTTTAGAACTTTTTACCACGTCATGACTCACTCACGTCTCCACGAGGCACACTAGCAGCGATGATTATAACTCAACAGGTTCAATCCATTTAATCCAGTTGACTTTTATAATCAGATTAGTATTGTGAATGGTTCGTTGAATAGACTAAACGAATTGAATAAATGAAATGAATACAACAAGCTAAAACTTTTCTAAAAAACCAATATGTGTTGCTATAACAAAGGAGAAAACTATGAATAGACTAAGTTTTTTTTAATGCAATGTCAGCCTATAGATGTTCTCATAATTAGAATAGACTATGGCAATGAAGGTTTGTATATCATACAACAGACTAAGTTTGAGCATAATAACGAAGGTTGGATAATATGACAGATTAAGTTTGACTTCAAAATTCCCTCCACTATGCTCTTATACATCCTGACAAGTACCGGTTTAATTAGATTGTGCCTAAATTCAAATTTCAATGGAGAAATTGAACACTTAATACAAATCCAATATCCCAACCTGATAACCGATTAAAACCGACCTGGTTAAACCAAACCCGATTAAGCCAAAATCGATTAACCTGAGCTTTGTTTGGATCGGGTTTCGGATAAGTATTTCCAGTCCAAAAACCCAAAAAACCTGACCCGATAAAACCGAAACCCGAATAAATAACCCGAAGAACACCCCTACCTATATACATATAAACACACATTTGCATAAACCACTATCGTACTCCATTCTCTCAACCTACACCACCAGCACCACCAAACACCATCACTACCATTGATCTCTCTCTATCCACAACCACCATAATCATTTCTCTCTCTAACTCACCACCACCATAAACCACCACCACCAAACACCATCACCAACACTCCTCTCTCTCTCTCTCTCTCTCTCCCTCTCCCTCTCCCTCTCCGTAACTACTTTACTCATTTTTCTATGTAACTACACCACCACCATAAACCACCACAACCACCGAACACTATCACCACCACTCATCTCTCTCTCTATCCATAACCACCTGAGATTTTTTAGGTTAATCCTGTTATCTTTAACGTGATTTAAAACATTCATTATAGCATTTCACTTCATATTGGTTAGTTAAGTGTGTTAGTTAGTACACGAACACTTACGTAACAATAATTCGGCGAATCAACCAATTACCAAACTACACACAAGCCTGACCTCGAATGTTGGTGAAACATGGATACAATATTGCAAACATAGAAATAATAATATAATTGAGTGGAATTATATGTTATTTGATTACATGGACTACTTGTTAGTGGGTTTTATTCTTATAGACTTGGGCTATTAAAAATTAGTAAAAATGGTTTGGTGGGCTTAGGTTAGCTAGAAAGGGGCCACCAAAAGTTACAAAAGCCCACCAATAGGCCCACCCATGGGTTTTAGTTAGTTAAAAAAACATAACCCAACCCTAAACCCCCAAATACATACGGTAGCCCCACCTCCACCATAATTTCGAAATTATGCCTTCAATACACCATTTCACTTTGATTTGTTGCTTGAATCTTGCAATTGGTGGCTTTCTTGATCGATTTCAATACCCTTTAACGCTTACAAGTAAGTTTTGTCGGTCCATTTTGATGTTTCTCATGATTTAAAAATTAGGGTTATGATTATAACTTGATATTGATGGTACTTGGTTGTTGAATCTGATGTATTTGGGGTTATGCATGATGTACGGGTCGGATTTGGGTAAACAAGATCATAAACACGTTATTCTATCCAAATCTATACAACCGATTTTGTTGGCTATAACAAGGTCAAAACATAACGAAATCCACTATTTATCGAGTCTAAAATGTAGTGTTTTGAAATACGCTTTAAACCCCACTTGAATCATAATTTTTGACGTGATTTGATATTTTAAATGAATTTTTCGTAACAAAGGTCCAGGCTGCGTTTTCTATTAGAATTTGCAGTCCATTACAAATGCAATAACTCAATGTAGGAATTGTGTTATTACCTAAAAATTTTACTATAGATATTTACAGGTGATAGTGAAAATCTCCCATTGGAATTTCATTAAAAGAGTCAATGTTGGGTTGGCCCACTCTTTATTACGAATTAAATGAAACAAAAAAGAAGGGAATTAATTTTGCTGTTTAATTTCTATGTTCCTTTCATTCCACAATACCGTACATTAAATAGGAAATAAATAACTTGCTCCTAAAGATTAGCCAACTAACCTACTACTTCATAAGGACTCGAACAACCAGCACATGTTCACAAAAACCCTTAAACATGCAGACTCAATCAAACTTACTTACTAGACATGTGACTAAATTAATCAAACTCCTGCTGACCCATTTAAGTATTCGACTTGACCCGCACTCGACCCGAAACATCAAAATTATCCAACATTCACCCCATAATCTTGATCTCGGTTGTTACTACTTGCTTCTTTCTTGCTTGCGTTCGTTCATTCTTTTCTTGCTTTAACTGGAATGGTTTTCTTGCTTTGACTCGAACATGTTCATGTTTGCTTGCTTCGAATCCTCTTGCTTGCTGACCTGGCTTCAATCGGTCACATGCTACTTGCTACCTGCTTTATTTTCTTGCTTTTGAAACTTCATGCTTGCTCGATTTCTTTGTTCAGTTTCTTGCTTCTTGCTATTCCTTCTTACAAAACTTGCTCCTTGCTTGCTATCGATTGCCAAAAATAACTTTGCTACTTGCTTTAGGAACTGACTTACTCTCTTGCTTACTTGCTTGCCCACAGAGACCATACATTCACAACTCTTTGCTGTGATCGTTTCTGTCCGGTTCGTACCAATGCCATCGAATCACCCCTGCTATTGATCAAGACCGATGACTGGCTATTTTTTCGCTTCTTCATTCGATTAAAAATTGTACCTTGCTTCTTATTTCTCGTTCATGGCTGCTGCACCACAGAACAACCACACAACCAACAAACGTGCTTCGAACAGTCTGTGATCTTGCTGCTTGTGGTGACTTTCTTTATTATATTTATCTTAAAAAAAACAAACAAAAATACTTTATCTTGGTAGAGAATTGAGGTATGTTCCTTGTTGCTTAAAAATAAAATCCTTGCCATATTAATTGCTTTCACATGTGTGCATTCTTGTGGACATTCACAACCTACTTGCTCCGCATTATTTTTGAATTAACCTAGTTGCTTCACCGTTTACATTTTGAATTAATTCTGGCCGGCAGATTCAATTTATTAAGAAGGCTGCTTGCTTGCTTCTAATTCGTTTGTTCGACACAAACTTCTCACCACAAAAATCCAGTCTTTCTTCTTTATTTTAACTCTTATCGTGCGTTTCAGTTTTTTCTTCTTCTGCCGATCACAAAATCATGATCACCCCTTGCTGATGCTTTCTTTCTTGCTTTGTACAGTAATAACTGCCACAAAACACTTTGCTGTTCTTCTAAAGACCCTTTTGTGAACCCTTTCTTTCTCAGCCCCGCAGCCAATTGGGACTGCTCCCCTTCTCCGATATCGACTCTTAAACCGGCCCTCTCTTTCTTGCTAGAAACAGGTATGACCTAAGGCTCTGTACCAATTGTTGGGTTGGCCCACTCTTTATTACGAATTAAATGAAAGAAAAAAGAAGGGAATTAAGTTTGCTGCTTAATTTCTATGTTCCTTTCATTCCACAATCCCCTACATAAAATTGGAAATAAATAACTTGCTCCTAAAGATTAGACAACTAACCTATTACTTCCTAAAGACTCGAACAACCAGGACACGTTCACAAAAACCCTTAAACATGCAGACTCATTCAAACTTACTATACATGTGACTAAATTAATCAAACTCCTGCTGACCCATTTAAGGATTCGACTTGACCCGTACTTGACATGAAACATCAAGATTATCCAACAGTCAACGAGGATTTTTAAATGATTTTTGTCGTAAAGTGTCATCAAAAGGTTTCAAATCAGACTTAGGTGTAAAAGATGATTTTTAGTGAATTTTCTGTAAGTATTTAGGTCATGAGAAAAATATACAATTATTCGTGAACTAATTGACATGTTGTGTTAAAATATCATACTTTTATGAGTTTGTTTAGTATTTTAAATAAATTCCAGAAAACTGCAAAAAATCTGACATAAAACTGCAATGAGCTGAAAGTGTTTGTGAACGTTTTAAATATGCCTACATGTTATCAAAAGGTGCTGAATGTTACTAGAAACATTAGTAGGTCACAATGATTGTGTTTATTGAATGATATGATCATATGCACAAACATATCTAAGTGAGTAATTGTATGACAATGTGATTCTGTGGCTATGTGTTAGACTACGTGTAGGAATTCATAAATTAAACTAATTGAAACGGTAAACATAGCTGGAAGAGATTGACATTCCTGCTTACCTTTTAAGTCTACTACCGAGCAAACTAAGGTGAGTTCACAATCTTTTTCAAAAGCATGCGTTCCTAGTTTGGAAGAACACTTTTTACGGTAGCCCTGGTTGGGGCTGCGCGCGTTCCTTGTTGGAACCACTAAAACATACTATCCACTGGAGGTGGAGTAGTACACTTGGACTAAGCGAAAACTCTATCATGAAAGTCCCTACATTTTGCCGATTAGATTGCCGCGTGGGCATACACGGAGCATTAGTTGATAACGCTATTGGGTTTGACAAACCTCACACCATGCTTGAGGCTAGGGGTGAACTTCTAACCTTCACTCATGCATTAATGTTGATAGACATTAATGAGGGTACAAACGAAACGTCGGCATTCGGTACACAGTTTATTCATGTGATGAGGGTTAGCTACCTAGGTCATACATAAACCAAAAACATTTGTGAACTTTACTTTTGCTTAACTAAAAGTTGTGAATTCGCTAAACTTTATTGTTGACACGTAGTTGCATGCTTTGCAGGTCAGTATGTATAGCTGGGACGGACGTTGCAACTACTGGGGTGGTGTGGTTATAAACATTATGTTTTAAATTAGTATTTAACTTGTGGTTATAAATTCTTTTTGGGTAACTTTATTTTCCGCTGCAACTTAAACTGTGTTTTGACAACTAAGATTCGATCGCTAATCATCTTGTTAGTGATGTTTTTATGTTTTTAAACATTTGGTTCAACATGATTAGTGGCTATATCCTGTTTAGTCACATGCCTTGCGGTAAAACTCCGCATGTCGAATTTGAGGGTGTGACATATACTCCTTTCTCTCTCAAACTACACCATCACAATAAAATAACCACTAAACACCATCACCATTACCCATCTCTCTCTCTCCATAACCACCATACTCCTTTCTCTCCCTAACTGTACCACCACCACCACCACCCTACACCATCACCACCACAATACGTTACCGCTGCCACCATAATGAAATAAATAATTGTTCCTACAATAACTAAGAACCATTTAGAGTAAATTCCATTCTAATTATCTGAGAAGTGGAGGTGGTGCCGAATTGATAAATTAGAGTAAATTTTGAAGGCGGTAGTGTCGATCTCAGTAGCGACGGTGACGGTGGTGTTGATCTCAGCAACGACAGGGTCGGTTGTGTTGATGAGTTAGGGTTCCTCTTACAAACAATAAAATTTCAGGTATATCTGTACAACCTAATCACAACTAATTATACAAATTACGTGTATTTAGACTTAATTATGTATTAATTGAGTCCACGAAGTCTAGCAACGTCCGGGAAATGCATGAATATTTGCATTTAACACAATTGTACTCGTCGCGTCCCGTTACGAAGAAATCAATTTTAACGACGTTGGTGGGTTGTTTGATTAACAAGCTAATGTCTGCCGGAAATAGTAAATCAATGACATTATTTCATATTCGATGAAAAAAACAGATAGAAACTTATATAGAAGTAGTATAAATCCTCTGTGTCCGATAAAACGCGCAAGCATTATTTTGGTCCATTTTTAGCAACGAACTTATAATTTTGCCAAACGACTATAAATACATGATCAATAAATGACAATGATTAGCATTAAGTGCTATTACGAACTATTAGGCATTACAAAGATTTCTAAATAACAATTAACCATTATTAACATGTAAATGATCGTTAGTTGATTTATAAGCACAACTAAGGATTAGTTTAGCATCAAATCATCATCGAAACATAGTCTAGTGAACTAGTTAAGCTAGTTAGTGTCCTAAGGCTATTTAATTCCCTAAACACCCTAATTAGTCCTAATGACTAAAATATCTTCAAACCATATCTCTAGAGACCTCATTAGTCAAACAACTATCAACAACCCCAAACCCACCCACCATACCCATTTCTACCGCCATGAGGGGGGCACACCCTCCCATGCCTTGGTAACTTCATGCTTGGTGTGTGTATGGCCAATCTTGACTAAGAGGAGAAGGGATGAGAGGAATGATAAGTAGATGCAAGTAACTTTGAGTCACATTTTCTGCTTACCAAAAGCCAACAACAAACCCTCTCTTGTATCTTTCTACCCACGGCCCAACCCCTCTCCATCTTCTCCCATTTTTCAACTTTAAACATCAATTCCAAGGGTTTTATAGGCTATTACAAGGTTCTACAAGGTGTCGGTTCTCACAAGGAAGCTTGTTCTTGCACACTTGTGGAACTTTCTTTTCTATTTGCTACAAGATTATTCTTCCCTAGTCTAGTGCTAGTAGTAAGCCCTTAATCCTCGCTTTTAAGTTTGATTTCGTGTAGAAGTACAAGGAAATCACCAAGAATCTTGTTAAGACACTTGAAAGATTTAAAAATAAATAATATATAATTTAAGTAATGTTGGTGATTTGTTATGATCTTGAGTTGATTTTGCTAGTATACTTGTTAAACCTATGATTTGGTGATTAAAAGTGATTCTACATGTTTTAAAAGTATATTAGTGTGGATAAACTTGTTAGAAAAAGAAATGATCAAGGAAATTGTTATTGAATATTTTAGGGTTTGTATATAAGTTTTCATTTGCATGGATCTTGTTAAAAAGTATAGAAATGATGATGACGATGATTAGTAGATGATGATGATGATTAGTGGATGATGATGATGATGTTAATGATCTAGGGTTAACATGTTGAAAGTTATAAAGTTAACAAGTTCATGAAAATATGTGGTAAACTAGGGTTTTAAAAACATTAAAATGGATATTTTCAATTATTATGTATTATGTATATATTTGTGGAAAATATAAGATTTACATATTACGATTATTAGGATCTGAATTTAATTTGTATGTTTTAGATGAACAATGTAATTTCAAAGTATAAATGGAAATGCAGAATTATATGAGCATACATGTGAGAGCCTGCAATTTCTGGTTAATACTTAAACCTAACCACATTTAATTTAGACATACATGCATAACATTGCATTTAACTAGGGTTAGTTAAACGAGTCTACTTTGGTAATTCGGGGAATTACCAGAACACGCACACAAGTTAATTCAATAAACATTGGTGAGTAACACGAATAATAAACGGACGATTTATATGAAACTTTTACGTTACATGACAAATACGTAAATTATGTGTTGTAAATGTGAATTGCTTGATTTATGTTCCTTTGTGTGAAAGTTAATTAGTAAGGGTGTTTCGAGTTATTATTGAAACTCTAATAAAATACTAGAAACCTTAAACACTCCCCGTAATCTCAATGTACCACAATTCTCTACATCTTTTCTCTGATCTTTTGGCTACACCAAGTTCTCACACAAATCATCGATCTTTAGTCTTCCAATCCTCGTAGACTATTCTCTATATCAATCTAAGGTAAATGATTATGCTACATGTTGTGATTCTTGTTCTTCCGACTTCCATGCAAAACCCTAGAGATCCAAAACATGTGATCTGTGATAATTGATGATATTTGAATGACTGAATGTGTGTTGTGAATGATTGTGTAGTTGTTGTCAACACTAGGAATGCTCTTGATATGATGAAACTGCTAAACTGATTGGTGACATTGTTGAGATTAGGGTTTTGATCATAGAACTGTAACTGTTACATGAGAAATTGTTGTGATTCTTATTATTCTGAGTTTATCTGCGTTTGCTAACTGATCTGACTTTGTGAAGTCACGAAGTTCGAGTTACTAGAACTCAGGATCGGGTTTAACATGATGTCCGAATTTATTGATTAAGATGATGTCCGAATTTAACTAGGTGTGCATGCAAGTCCGAGTTTATTGAACACATGTAAGGTCCGAACTTGTTTAAATACATAACGTCCGAATTTGTTGATGAATTAGGAGTCCGAATTTATTTAGTTAATTGATCCGAATTTAAGCTTATGTTGGCATGTTCCGAATTTACGGGATTAGTATATCCGAGTTTGATAGGTGAACATGAATCCGAGTTTGATAGATATGATGGTAGAGTCCGAGTATGTATAAGTACCCATGTTATGTCCGAACTTGTGATAATGTCCGTATAAACACAATAAGTCCATGTTTGTATATAACGTACGGATTTATTGAGAGTATTCACATGATATCTGAGGTTTCCATGGTTCTGAGTTTAAACATATGTGTGGTTCCCAGTTTATGCTTGATCCACGCTTACATGTGTTGTTATATGTGTCCGAGTTTATATGTGCCGTATATAAGGATCCGAGTTTGGTGATCAAAGTTGGAATAGATGCGTGCTCAGTTGTTCCCAGTTATGTACAAGTATATGTGTTGTCCGTATTTCTCTAAATCACACTAATGTCACTAAATATGGAGATGCACTATGTGTTACTATATGTCAAAATGGTTAATCTTTTATAGCAAACACATGGTTGTTTGGACACTTAGGGTATTGCAAAACCTACTTAAATACATACTTACAAGTTATTGTACATTAGGTTGCATGTAATGGACCTAACACTTTATTAACGCGTAGAGGCACGTTAACATTTACCGAGAAAACTAAGGTGAGTTCACTAGTCTTTCACAAGCATGCATCCCGGGGGAGGGGGGCAAACTAAACATTCCTAGGAGGAATACTTTTGTATGTTGTAGTTTAAATTCGACGTTAGTTAATAAACTCAACTCTATCACGAAAGTCCCTACGTACTACCGTGCTAGGTGCCTGGGAGGCAACGGGGTATTAGTTAATAGCACCATTAGGTTTGACAAACCACATACCGTGCTGAGAGCCGGGCGTGAACTAAGGACCTTAAACACTTTGATCAATGCTGATAGATAATGATGAGGGCAACACAAACTTAAAAGTCATTCGGTACTGAGTTTATTATTCGTGACATGTTTTGACACTAAACACCTACATGATTTACGTTGAACTAAAACTGTGAACTCGCCGGCTTTATCGATGATACACTTATCTGCATGCTTGCAGGTCGTTAGATATGTGGTTGAATAGGAACTTGTAGTCTTATGAGCGGGAGCCATCATAGGTCATGTCGTTTGATGAAACACTTAATGTTATGTTTATGATTTGAAACAATATGGTTTTATTGATTGAATAATTATTTATGCTTCTACTAAACACGTACTTTGTATGAAATGTTAAGTTGGAAATACATTATTCATGTTGGACATGATGATTGTGTTTTATGTTATATACTATTAGTTCAGCATGATTAGTGGTTGGATCCTGTATGTCACACGCCTCGTGGTAAACCCCCGCAGGTGGTAATTTGGGGGTGTAACTGTTTGGATCAGAGCCAGGTTATAGTGAACTAGGTTTTAAAAAGTTTTTTTGTAAAACCAGATTATAACCGAATCAGTTCCGAAAGCGACCATGACACTACACTTCATATTGCAAGGTTCGACTTTATTATCGGATGCACTATACATTTAGCTTATACATATGCATTACAATGCGTATAGCCACACGCACATCATTATAGTACGATGATATGTGTTACCTACTTATGCCATGACGAATCATTAGCATGGCCACATCTCTATACCTTTTTTGACCTTTATCACTTTGATAACACCTACTTTTGACACTCGAATATGAGGATCTTTTGACACAAGTTAGGAGGAATTAGGGTAAACATTCAAATCGAATTATCATTACTAGTGCACACGTAATATAATTCGGAGTGCATGTGAGTCCCAATGAGACCTCGCATGTGTGGGAGGATTCTGACCCATTGTCCGACATAATTGGGGACTTGATAATCTATAGGAGCCATAACGATGGTTGACTCCTACTCAATCTCGATCTTTACTCTCTCTACTTTTCTTGTCTACTTGTGCTGAATATAGTAATAATATGTGGTATATATTTTTCTCATGTTGGTATCTCGTGGATGTAGAATCATGAGTGGACGAAACGGTGGAAGCGGCAGTGGATGAGGTAACATCGTTTTGACACAGGCGGAGTTGACAGACCTCATCAACACACGAGTAGAAGAAGCTTTAGCTGCTCAACAAGCTGGTATGATACCTTGACAAGATGCTTGTACATTATTTGTGTATTCGAAATCAAATTCGTGCGTCGTACTTTCTTATCTCTCCAAGTCAAAACCCGAACCAGAACAATCAGCCTGTCTATATCTTCAAGATGTTCATGGATTGTAAGACATAAACATTCAATGGGACTGAAGGAGCGTTGGACTTCTTCTTTGGTTTGAGAAGATTGAATCAGCGTTTGCGATGTGTGACTGTCCGGCGGGGGACAGAGTGAAGTTTGCTTTAGGCACACTAGAGGATGGTGCCTTAACTTGGCGGAACGCCTAAGTTCAGATGCTTGGAATTGACATGGAAAATACTACAACTTGGGCTGAATTCAAGGAGCTGACGTGGGAAGAGTATTGTCCCCGTGATCAAATTCAGAAGATAGAGAACGAGTACTATAATCTTAAGATGGTAGGATCGGAAATCGAAGCCCACACGAAGCATTCTCTAGAGCTAGTGGAGATGTGCCCCAATCTATCACGCCCACACTACAAAATAATCAAGTTGTATCTCAACATATTAGCGCCTCAGATCAAGGGCATGGTTACCTTTGCTAATCTCGACAACTTACCGCGAATCATTTGTTTGGCTCACAAGATCACCGACCAAGAAGTTGAACGTGGAACACTACTAGAGCGTGGTGTTGTGATTGCTCCTTTTACCGACAACAAACGTATGTGGAATGATTCAGAAAAAGCCTCCAACTCTAGCCAGCAACAGAAGAGGGCCGACAACAATAACAACAACCTCAACTTCAACCAGTCTTCTGCTACCAATCAGAACCAAGGCTCTAATCAGAATCAGGGCTTGTATGCTGGGAAGCAACCAAAGTGTAACAAGTGTAACTACCATCACCATGGGCAGTGCACTAGAACATATCAGAGGTGCGATAAAGTAGGTCACATGGCTAAAGATTGCAGAGCTTCGTTCCCGAAGCAACAGCAGCAACAACAACCGCAACAGAGGCAACAACCACAGCAGTAGCATGGTAATTGGAAGGCTTGTTTTCAGTGTGGAAGTGAGGGTCACTTCAAGAAAGATTGCCTGCAGCTAAACCAGAACACCAACAACAATGGGAACAACAACACCAGGAATAACAACAACAATACCAACAAGGGTGTGGTGCTCGTGGGAGAGCATTCACGATTGGTGTGGGTGACGCTAAGAATGATAACAACATAGTGACCGGTACGTTTACTGTGAACAATCTTTTTGCCTCTATTTTATTTATTTTGGTTCCGATTGAAGTACATGTCCTTGAAATTCAGTAGACTGTTAGAAACGACTCCAACACCTCTAGAAACCAAGCACATCGTGGAAGTGGCTGATGGTCAGCCGATTGAAGCATCCCATATTCACGTGGGGTGCAACCTTGATCTCCTAGGTCAAGTGTTTGACATTGACATCCTACCTGTTACTCTTGGTAGCTTTGATGTGGTCATCAGTATGGACTGGTTGACCAAACACCGAGCTGAAATTCTCTGTAAAGAGAAAATCATTCATATTCCTCTCCCTAGTGGAGATTTTCTCTCTGTTCAAGGTCATCGGAGTGGTGCTATTGTTGGCATCATTTTAGTTATGAAAGCCCAAAAGTGTTTACGGAAGGGCTATCCGGCTATACTAGCTCTAGTTACCTGCGATCAACATGAGGAGAAGAAGATCGAAGACATTCCAGTCGTTCTGTGACTTTTTTTATGTTTTTCCCGAGGAACTTCTAGGTGGAATTTCAGATCGACCTCAATTTAAGATCAAACTCATACCTTGAGCAGCTCCGATTGCTCGTGCTCCTTATCGTCTTGCACCGGGAGAGTTGTAAGAACCATCCAA
>CAMTDV010000022.1:25452478-25794245 GCA_947069175.1 Scalesia atractyloides | reverse complement strand
TAGAGTAGATAAGAATATCATCAATGAAAACAATGACAAATTTATCAAGGTATGGTTTGCACACTCTGTTCATGAGATCCAAGATGATTGTGGGTGCATTGGTTAACCCAAATGGTGTAACATTTGTGTAAAACGGGTTTCAAAAACCCACACCGTTTATTAATCAAGTTTTTGTTTGTTATGATTCGTTGCATATTTCTAGCATCAGTTATTTTTAATTAATAAGTATTGTAAAATTTAAAAATTTATAGCTAATAAATAATAATAGTAATAGGTAAATTAAAATAATCTTATAAATAATAAATCAAAAGTAAAATAAAAATAAATAGGAGAAACCGGGTTTTGAACCCGGGTCTCCCGCGTTTGCACACACCCAAAACACGGTTACTCTGCACGCATTTTTGTGTTTAAACCCAAATCAAATAATCCATATAGTAGAGTTGTTAAATAAATCGGCAAAACCAGAGCTTCATCTTCAAATCAGCCGCTGAAGTCAAATTCGCGAAAATTTTGGAAGTAACGTTTCTTGTTAATTGTAAACGGATATAATTAATGGTAATCATCAGTTATAACCGAAAACATTAAGAAATTTCATTCATAGCCGTGATTACCATAACCGAAAAATTTAAACCAAGATTGAAATCACCTCTGCCTATAAATACCCCCTGCCAATCATTCCAAGCTCACACTTTCAATCGTCATTCGAAATCACTCTGCTCTCGCTCTCAAATCCTCTCTGTTCACCAGAAATCTTGTCTGCAAGTCGCCGGAATTCAAGTTTTGCTCATCGGAATCTATCACCAGAACTCTACGATCGTCGATAAACTTTGTTTTTAGTATTCATGTAGATTTTTAATACCATGTTTAATGAATAATCAACACAAAAACAACATCCTTTTAATCATTCAAAAATCGAGTTCAGTACTGGGTTTTATTTTCAATGAAAGAGATGAAGTTGGCCAGAGTATTTGTATAACTAAACTTGGTGTTTTAAACGGGTTAGACACACAGTCCAGTGATGGACTGTGTGCATCTTACATACGTGATACGGGTTCGAAACTCTACCACGATGCCGGTTTCCTGAATTAAACCCCCTGTTTTTAACTAAGATGATGCTAATATCCAGTAAGTATTTAAATGAAATGCAAGTCGGGAATATTATGGGTTAGACACCCAGCCCAGTAGGAAGGGCTGGGTGCGTTGCACCGCTGAGATTACGAGTTCAAATCCGAGCTTAGTCATTGAACCGGTGATTTTTAAAATCTTTTTTAAATAAGGAATTTCTGATATATCCTAACTTGTATATAAGAGTAATAAAAATTGGTATTCTAACGGGTTAGACATGTAGCTCAGTTGGAAGAGCTGCTTGCACACGTACCAGAGGTCTCAAGTTCGATTCCCGCACACGCTGCCTAATATCTCAGTTGACCCGGTCAGGTCCCCTGTCAGACCTGACAGGTTTTTTTGATATTATTTTCTTTTATTTTATTTATTTATATTACATAAATATTTATATTTTAGTTAAAAGTTAACTAAAAATAATTAAAAATACAATTTCGAAGGTTATAAAATCTCAATAAAAACCACCAAAAACAATCTAAAAATCTAACAAAAAGTATTAAATCAAAATATTAATTTGTTTATATTTATCGAATTACCTGGTGGAACACAGAAAAGGGTAAGCGAGGTGCTGAAGCTGCTATGGCCTTGAATCGGGATGAGTTGAGGGAAATCATGACGAGACGTTTCTGTCGAAGAAGCGAAATCAAGAAATTAGAAGATGAGTTTTATGCTTTCAAGTAAAAGCAGGGAGACCACACCACCTACAACAAGAGGTTCCTTGAGTTGAATAAGATGGTCCCCAACCTGTTCACTCCACTCTATCGTCTAATTGAGCATTACATTCGAGGTCTTCCCTCGAAAATTCAAGATTCTGTGTTAAGTACCACACCTGCAACCCTCGAAGCTGCCATGGAGCTGGCTACCGAACTTACGAAAAATCGCATTCGAAATGGCGATTTTAAAGATGAGAAAAAGAAAGATAAGGTACCTGCTGAAAGTCCAACCCCAACTCCAGCAGGTTCGTCTTCCAAATTTGCTGGCAAAAGGAAGCGCAACGGGAAGAATTTCGCCGTTACCCAAACCAATTCCCCCATCACTGCTGCCCCAATCACACAAGTTGCCCCTCAAGCCGCTCCATTTAAGAAACCATACACTGGTCCTCACCCAAAATGCAACCGATGCCAATATCATCATCCTCCTGAGAACCCCTGTCAATAATGCACAAGTTGTGGCCATGCAGGTCACACGATTCAAACTTGCCGTATCCTCCAAAAGCCAAACCGCAATCAGCCTCAAGCCCAAACCAATAATCAAGTGGTGGGCCAAACCCAAAACCAACAACCCTTACTCTTACCACCTGCTCAACCCATGGCTCAATCCTACTATCAACCCAATTACCCAATGATGCAACCTGTCAGAGCCTGTTTCAACTGTGGCGATCCAACCCATTTTCGTAACACCTGTCCACGCCTGGTGAACATCATAAATGCCCAAGCTCAAGCCAATCCGGTGAACCAAGCCAACCAAGCTAATCCACCTCCTAGAGGAAAGGCCTTCAACATTAATGCCAATCAAGCTAGGGCTGATAACAATGTGGTCAATGGTACGTTTCTTATTAATGGTAGTTATGCATCCATACTATTTGATACTGGTGCGGATAAGAGTTTCGTGTCTTCAGAGTTTGAATCCATTCTTGATTTACCTCGCGTTAGTCTCGCTGAACCATTCACGGTGGAAGTTGCTGATGGTGTGAACCTATTACGTTAGACTCGATTATTCGTGATTGTACTCTTACTTTTAATGACCACGATTTCTCAATTGATCTTATTCCTATGAAGTTGGGTAGTTTCGATATTATCATCGGTATGGACTAGCTTAGTCAGCATCACGCTGAAGTTGTTTGCTACGAGAAGTTTATTCGAATTCCTCTCGGTGACGGTCAAACTTTACGTATCTTTGGTGAAACACCTTCTAAAGGGCTTAAATTGATGCCATGCCTCCAAGCTCGTAGATACCTTCGCAAAGACTATATCGCGTTTCTAGCTCATATCATCAAGAAGGAAGGCAAGGAAAGGAAGCTCAAAGATATTCTCATCATTAAAGAATTTCCTCAAGTTTTTCCCGATGATGTTTTAGGACTTCCTCCTGTGCGAGAAGTCGAATTTCGAATCGATCTTGTAACTGGTGCTACACCAGTCGCAAAATCTCCCTATAGGTTAGCTCCATCTGAGATGAAAGAGTTAGCTCGTCAACTGCAAGAGTTGATTGACAAGGGATTTATACGTCCTAGCTCATCACCATGGGGTGTGCCTGTTCTTTTCGTAAAGAAGAAATATGGAACTTTTCGCATGTGTATCGATTATAGAGAGCTCAACAAGCTGACCATCAAGAATCGCTATTCATTACCTCGTATTGATGATCTTCTAGATCAACTTCAAGGTGCCACTTGTTTTTCAAAGATCGATCTTCATTCTGGTTATCATCAACTTAGAGTGTGTGAAGAAGATATTCCCAAGACTGCTTTTCGAACTCGTTATGGTCACTATGAATTCATGGTCATGCCTTTTGGGTTGACCAATGCTCCTGCTTTCTTCATGGATTTGATGAATAGGGTGTGCAAACCCTATCTCGATCGTTTCGTCATAGTTTTCATTGATGATATTCTCATCTACTCCAAGACCGAATCTGATCATGAGCGTCACCTTCAACTTATTCTAACACTTTTGAGGACTAAAAAGCTTTATGCTAAGTTCTCAAAATGTGAGTTTTGGTTAAAAGAGGTACGCTTTATTGGTCATGTCGTTAATGACAAAGGGTTTCATGTCGACCCTGCGAAGATCAAAGCGGTACAAGAATGGCAAGCACCACGTACTCCTACTGAAGTTAGGTTATTTCTTGGTCTGGCTGGTTATTATCGACGTTTCATTGCAAATTTTTCTTGTATCGCCGTTCCACTCACAGCCTTGACTCACAAGGGCAAGCCCTTTAATTGGGGCTCAAGCAAGAAGAGGCTTTCCAAACTTTGAAGCAAAAACTTTGTGATGCACCTATCCTTACACTTCCTGATAGCTGCGAAGATTGTGTGGTTTATTGTGACGCGTCAGGGCAAGGTCTAGGTTATGTTCTAATGCAAAGAGGAAAGGTGATAGCCTATGCCTCAAGACCACTCAAAGTGCACGAAAAGAATTATACCACTCACGACCTATAACTTGGAGCAGTCGTATTCGCTCTTAAGATATGGAGACATTATCTCTATGGCACCAAGTGTGAAATTTACACTGACCACAAGAGTCTTCAACATATCTTCAATCAAAAAGAGTTGAACATGAGGCAACAACGCTGGGTCGAACTCTTAAATGATTATGATGGTGAAATTCGATATCATCCTGGCAATGCTAATATTGTGGTTGACGCCCTCAGTCAAAAGAGTATGCAAACTCCATCCGTTTTCTGTGTTCCCAAATTGTGACCGATCTGCAAAACCGAATTAGAGCAGCTCAACATATTTTCGTCACGGAAAATGATGTACGAGATGAACTGTCTTGTGGAGTTGAAACCAAACTAGAATCCAAGTCGGACGGTATTCTCTATTACTTGAATGGTATTTGGGTACCTGATCGTGACGATCTTCGTGTATTCTAACGGGTTAGACATGTAGCTCAGTTGGAAGAGCTGCTTGCACACGTACCAGAGGTCTCAAGTTCGAATCCCGCACACGCTGCCTAATATCTCAGTTGACCCGGTCAGGTCCCCTGTCAGACCTCACAGGTTTTTTTTGATATTATTTTCTTTTATTTTATTTATTTATATTACATAAATATTTATATTTTAGTTAAAAGTTAACTAAAAATAATTAAAAATACAATTTCGAAGGTTATAAAATCTCAATAAAAACCACCAAAAATAATCTAAAAATCTAACAAAAAGTATTAAATCAAAATATTAATTTGTTTATATTTATCGAATTATCGTATTATTATTTTAGGTTATTATTCGTTCATCGATCAAACTCTCAACTCGTGCGCACTCATCATCAACCAAGAACGCACCCACTGTGAGTGAATCCATACAAATTCCCCTTTTAATCATGTTTTGGGGTGTATCATGTGTCGTACATGTTTTATTTATTTGAACACTTGTGCTAATATCATATGTGATCAAATTTGTATATTGTTTGAGTGGTTATGTGTGGTTACATTTTATCATTTCAGTCAATCATTTGTTAGGCCCATCAGTTCCTCGTGGGATACGAGTTGAGCATCAGGTGCCTCATTAGATCGGCTCCATTTGATTGAGCCTTGATCTCAAGTTCATCATTCATCATGTCATGTGTCATTGTGGATATTATGTGGTTTGTGATTATTTTTATATATGCATATGCTCACTTATGATTCATGCACAACTTTTATTTAAATAACAAATATCTAACAACTGTTTCAAATGTTTCACTAAGATTCACTCGTCAAATTTTTTTTGACCCAAACCTTTGTTTTACGCATGATACAGGTGGACAGGCTGAGAAGAGGGACACATAGGAATAGCCTTAGAAGATTAAAAAAAATATATTTTGTTTAGAACAATGGTTATTTATGCTTGTATGCTTCTTTGTTTTTGGATATTTGAAGTTTTAAATTCCAATTTAATAAATATAAAACCTTTTAGTAAAAATGTCATGAGCTTTGGTAATAACCCAATTATGCCCCGACTTTTATTTCCGCTGCGGGTCGGGGTGTGACAGATTGGTATCAGAGCTTGTGACTATAGGGATATATGATAGGTTATTTGACCTTTAGAGCCTATACTATATTTGATTAGATTTTAATTATTTATGTGTTACATACAAAACTCATGATGGTTATATGTTTCATGTTTATTTTCACACACAAATACATGCAAGCACTTTCACTACTACATGTTAATATGTGATGTTCATTATACTTTATATGTTGTTAACATTCATGCTTACGCAAGCATACACATCAAGATTTCACAATTTTCATGATTTTGTCCAAATATTTTGCAATGTTTTCATGTTTTTCAATCGCATCAAAGTGTGTTCTACGACGGGCATGTAGTAACTGGAAGGGTACGAGTACCGGTAGTCGGAACATCCTGTCTAGGCTTGGCATTCATATAAATCCAAAAATAATGGACCAGTTTGCCTACCTGAGGACTAACGATGAGGTACAAAGGACCTATTAGGCCAAAGCATGCCACACCAAACGTCGTGTGAACTAACCCCACTTTGAGTTGTCGTTATGTCTATACCTGGACACATTCTGACCTTATACCTTACAATTATGTTTTTACGATTTTTATTCGGTGATGCAAGCATTAAACATGCCAACACCAAATGTGAACCCTACCAAGCCCAGTAGTCATGGGGGCCACATGACTACCTTGGCCAAAATATGGGAGACATTTGGAAGCCCAATCTTGAGCAAGCCCAAGACATCCTATGGATGTAGTTAATTTCTTGTTTCATATATTTTGAATGTTGTTTTTACTTTTTACGACACATGACGCATAAATTCATAATCTCGCTACGTATTTCCTGTAGATGTCTGCTAGACACTCTCGAGGCGGTAGAAGGTCAGGAAGATCTAGCAAGCGTATGGCCACTCAAATCGCTCAACAAATGGCTGTCGTACTTCCTGATATCATTGTGCAAGTTCAACAAGCACTTGCCGCCAATCCCATCAACCCTATCAACCAAGAAGGGCAAAATAACGCCAACCCTCCTCCTAACACCATCAAATGTACCTACAAGCATTTCAAATCATGCGATCCCCCAAAGTACATAGGGACTGAAGGTGTCACTGCTCTCCTCCGTTGGTTTGAGGAGATGGAAAGCACTTTTCTTAATTGTGATTATCCTGATGATCGCAAGGTGCGCTATGCTACTGGTCAGTTGTTTGGAGTAGCACTTACCTGGTGGAACACAGAAAAGGGTAAGCGAGGTGCTGAAGCTGCTATGGCCTTGACTCGGGATGAGTTAAGGGAAATCATGACGAGACGCTTCTGTCGAAGAAGCGAAATCAAGAAATTAGAAGATGAGTTTTATGCTTTCAAGTAAAAGGAGGGAGACCACACCACCTACAACAAGAGGTTCCTTGAGTTGAATCAGATGGTCCCCAACCTGTTCACTCCACTCTATCGTCTAATTGAGCATTACATTCGAGGTCTTCCCTCGAAAATTCAAGATTCTGTGTTAAGTACCACACCTGCAACACTCGAAGCTGCCATGGAGCTGGCTACCGAACTTATGAAAAATCGCATTCGAAATGGCGATTTTAAAGATGAGAAAAAGAAAGATAGGTACCTGCTGAAAGTCCAACCCCAACTCCAGCAGGTTCGTCTTCCAAATTTGCTGGCAAAAGGAAGCGCAAAGGGAAGAGTTTTCGCCGTTACCCAAACCAATTCCCCCATCACTGTTGCCCCAATCACACAAGTTGCCCCTCAAGCCGCTCCATTTAAGAAACCATACACTGGTCCTCACCCAAAATGCAACCGATGCCAATATCATCATCCTCCTGAGAACCCCTGTCAATAATGCACAAGTTGTGGCCATGCATGTCACACGATTCAAACTTGCCGTATCCTCCAAAAGCCAAACTGCAATCAGCCTCAAGCCCAAAGCAATAATCAAGTGGTGGGCCAAGCCCAAAACCAACAACCCTTACTCTTACCACCTACTCAACCCATGGCTCAATCCTACTATCAACCCAATTACCCAATGATGCAACCTGTCAGAGCATGTTTCAACTGTGGCGATCCAACCCATTTTCGTAACACCTGTCCACGCCTGGTGAATATCATAAATGCCCAAGCTCAAGCCAATCCGGTGAACCAAGCCAACCAAGCTAATCCACCTCCTAGAGGAAGGGCCTTCAACATCAATGCCAATCAAGCTAGGGCTGATAACAATGTGGTTAATGGTACGTTTCTTATTAACGGTAGTTATGCATCCATACTATTTGATACTGGTGCGGATAAGAGTTTCGTGTCTTTAGAGTTTGAATCCATTCTTGATTTACCTCGCGTTAGTCTCGCTGAACCATTCACGGTGGAAGTTGCTGATGGTGTGAACCTATTACGTTAGACTCGATTATTCGTGATTGTACTCTTACTTTTAATGACCACGATTTCTCAATTGATCTTATTCCTATGAAGTTGGGTAGTTTCGATATTATCATCGGTATGGACTAGCTTAGTCAGCATCACGCTGAAGTTGTTTGCTACGAGAAGTTTATTCGAATTCCTCTCGTGACGGTCAAACTTTACGTATCTTTGGTGAAACACCTTCTAAAGGGCTTAAATTGATGTCATGCCTCCAACCTCGTAGATACCTTCGCAAAGACTATATCGCGTTTGTAGCTCATATCGTCAAGAAGGAAGGCAAGGAAAGGAAGCTCGAAGATATTCTCATCATTAAAGAATTTCCTAAAGTTTTCCCGACGACGTTTCAGGACTTCCTCCTGTGCGAGAAGTCGAATTTCGAATCGATCTTGTACCTGGTGCTACACCAATCGCAAAATCTCCCTATAGGTTAGCTCCATCTGAGATGC
This sequence comes from Scalesia atractyloides, assembly GCA_947069175.1. Lineage (NCBI taxonomy): Eukaryota > Viridiplantae > Streptophyta > Magnoliopsida > Asterales > Asteraceae > Scalesia > Scalesia atractyloides. Next base: position 25,785,615 of record CAMTDV010000022.1, on the reverse strand, counting down.
AAGAGTTAGCTAGTCAACTCAAGAGTTGACTGACAAGGGATTTATACGTCCTAGCTCATCACCATGGGGTGTGCCTGTTCTTTTCGTAAAGAAGAAAGATGGAACTTTTCGCATGTGTATCGATTATAGAGAGCTCAACAAGCTGACCATCAAGAATCGCTATCCATTACCTCGTATTGATAATCTTCTAGATCAACTTCAAGGTGCCACCTGTTTTTCAAAGATAGATCTTCGTTCTGGTTATCATCAACTTAGAGTGCGTGAAGAAGATTTTCCCAAGACTGCTTTTCGAACTCGTTATGGTCACTATGAATTCATGGTCATGCCTTTTGGGTTGACCAATCTCCTGCTTTCTTCATAATTTGATGAATAGGGTGTGCAAACCCTATCTCGATCGTTTCGTCATAGTTTTCATTGATGATATTCTCATCCACTCCAAGACCAAATCTGATCATGAGCATCACCTTCAACTTATTCTAACACTTTTGAGAACTGAAAAGCTTTATGCTAAGTTCTCGAAATGTGAGTTTTGGTTAAAAGAGGTACGATTTCTTGGTCATGTCGTTAATGACAAAGGGATTCATGTCGACCCTGCGAAGATCAAAGCGGTACAAGAATGGCAAGCGCCACGTACTCCTACTGAAGTTAGGTCATTTCTTGGTCTGGCTGGTTATTATCGACGTTTCATTGCAAATTTTTCTCGTATCGCCGTTCCACTCACAGCCTTGAGTCACAAGGGCAAGCCCTTTAATTGGGGCTCAAGCAAGAAGAGGCTTTCCAAACTTTGAAGCAAAAACTTTGTGATGCACTTATCCTTACACTTCCTGATAGCTGCGAAGATTTTGTGGTTTATTGTGACGCGTCAGGGCAAGGTTTAGGTTGTGTTCTAATAAAAAGAGGAAAGGTGATAGCCTATGCCTCAAGACAACTCAAAGTGCACAAAAAGAATTATACCACTCACGACCTATAACTTGGAACATTCGTATTCGCTCTTAAGATATGGAGACATTATCTCTATGGCACCAAGTGTGAAATTTACACTGACCACAAGAGTCTTCAAAATATCTTCAATCAAAAAGAGTTGAACATGAGGCAACGACGAGGGTCGAACTCTTAAGTGATTATGATTGTGAAATTCGATATCATCCTGGCAATATAGAGGTGGAAGTTTAGCCTTCATTAAAACAGTTAACTTCACTGCCATCGATTAGAAGCTGCCAGATCAGCTCCACAGCTAAGTTGGCTAAGATCTAGCTATATTTTTTGTAAGGTGGTGTGCACAGCTAAGCTTACACTTTTTTCGAAGAGCTATCAAACCCCTGTATTTTTTTTTTTTTTTTGGATGCACTGACCCAACCAACATTGTTGACAAAAGCGCAGGCTTGGACACTGTCTTTGAATGTCGGCTAAGACTAATTTGTAGAAGGCTGAAAATCATTGTCTATGTTGAAAAATTTTCTGTCCAATGTGTATATTTTGGTAATTTTTTATCAAAATTGGTCGGTTTAAATAAAGGGTTAAAATGAGTATTTTCAGCATTGGTGGATGAAAAACCTTTTTTGTATAAAGTTTTAAAACATTTATAACACGTTAAATATGATTAGAGAAACCATATATGATGTCAAAGTAATTTATATATTCAAGAAAATGATTTAAAAGGTTCACTGTTTTTGAAAACATCAAATCAAAATGTTTTTATTTTTTTTGTGTATTTAAGTGTGAAAAATGGGTGAAGTTTACTAATTTGACAAGTTGAAGGAGGATGGAAAAAATCTATATTATTTTTTCGCATTTAACGAAATCGTTTTATAACAATTTGCGTGAATGTTTTCCCGATTATTATTTTTGTACGTACTTATTAATACTTTAAATTTTTATGTCTATAACAGAGGATAGTGAAATTGTCAATCACCTCGAATAGTCACCATGCATACTCTATTAACATGATTCTCATATGTGCAGATAACAACCGGAGAATCCGAAGTTAATCTGGTTATTAGAATGGTTGCTATGGTAGGAAATTATGATTATATACTCGATTGAGAATTCAAACAAACTGGTTCTATAAAAGTTAAGGTAAGAATTTAATCCAAGATATAGCTGGATATTAGTTATTTTACATGGATATGCAAAGTATGGGTGTTAACAAGCCAGCCGACCCAAGGCCCGCTTGTTTTGAGCTAATATTCTTATTTTAAAGTTCTGGATATTTATTATTAATTTACTAAGTAAATTATATACATTTATAGTTGTATATATACACGTGCTTATACATAAAATTCTTATATTTTATTTCGTAATTTTTATCATAATTTTTAATTTTGTATGCAATATTAAATGTTTATATATATATATATATATATATATATATCTTATAAAGAATTATATAAATAAATAGTACAGAATGGTATGTAAATATATATTTCATATATTATGTAAAAATTATATAAATAATAGTACAGTTTATAGTTACAACCCTAGTCGAATTCAATAAGTAAATATGAGACTTGTTTTTATGACCCAAACTTTCTTTATCAATGAATAAAACAAGAACTTGATAAACCAAAAGAACTAAAATAAACCACTTTATTAAATCTTCTAATTTATCATCTTTTCCTATATTCATCTTCAGCTTCTCCTAGCCTGATCAATGATCATTCCCATGAGCACATCCCCTATCAGTCCCTTGACCGTATGAACTCGCATAACAATGAGCTTGACTGCGATTCTCGTCATTTGATCAGCAAACACACAAGCACACCGCTCATATCAAACTTCACCACTGTTGTTGCTACAGACAAATCCATCCGTCAGTCACAAATCTGAAAACCTCTTCTTCATTGTGAATGATTTCCTTAATTGGTGTTGATCGAACACACCCAACAAAAAAAAAAACAATTATGTCACCAACCAGTTTTGTGACTAAAAAAAACCGGGAAACCAATCCTGGAGAATTGCTTTTGCTTTTGTTTATTTTCTTCAATCAAACCCGCACGATACATCGCTGCTTCTTTCATGTTGTGTATAGTTACTCTAATGTCCATGGGCTTTTCTTTGTTTATGATCTTCTTCTTGCTGCTATGGATCGATCTGATCTCATATCCGTTGTTCTACTCTTCCAAAGCCCCTTGAAACTACTCGTTTCAACTTGCTGCTCGATGATCCTTGGTTGTGAGTGTTTGTTTTGGTACCAATTGATGGCCAGGCTTTACGATCAATGAATAGGAACATAAGGGATTTGATTACCCACTTGATCATTGTCTCTTTCACTTTATTAATAGAAATCCACACACACATAAAACATTACATTAACCCACTAGTATAATACTAGACCTATACCAATTCTCACATCAAATTCTATTTATAATCAAATAAAAAATTTGGTAAACCAAAAAATTCATATATACAAAATTAAAAAAACCTTATAATACATCTTGTTTCCAGTAATTATCTTCATAAATGTGATTCCTCCTTTCTCTTTTCATAAACTAATCCGAATTACTCAACTTTTTTTTGGCTCAAGCTCATCCATGAACTATTTAACTTCGGCTCGATTCGAGCTTTTAACGAGTTAACCTGGGGTAGCTCACTGCGGCGTAACTCGTTTACACCTCTAATTTAAATCCCCGATTTTCTTGCAGGTGGGGCTTAGTGGTGTTCTAGAAATGAAGCCTACAACACAAACGAAAGCTGACCAGATCAAAGAAGAAACCTATGGACCCTTGATAGCAGAGAATAGAATAGGGAACAACCATGATCACTTCATCACATACTACCTCGACCTGGATATTGATGGTGAAGACAACTCTTTTGTGCAAGCAAACCTAAAATTCAAAAAAGCCAAAGCATCTCCAAGGAAGAGTTACTGGACGGTCATTAAAGAGACTGCAAAAACTGAAGATGAGGCGAGGCTGAGGCTTGGGATGAAGGCGTCAGAGATGTTCCTGGTGAACCTAAATAAGAAGACAAAGCTGGGAAATAATGTTGGTTATCAATTGATGACAGGGCAACCGGCTGTTTCGCTCCTGGTGGATGATGATTACCCACAGATACGAGCTTCGTATACCAAGTATCAACTGTGGGTGACTGCCTATAACAAGTCGGAGAGATGGGCTGCTGGCTTTTATGTTGACAGGAATACAGGAAAAGATGGACTGGCCATTTGGAGTCAAGGTTTGTATTTTGTATTAATTTTGGATGAATTTGAATTGGGTTGTCCACATGTACTCTACCACCTCTATTTTTACTTGTCATACCCCTTTCAAGTTGTCAAAATCGCTAATATAACCTTCTCGCTTTAAAAGACAAAAAAGATTTCCTTGATTTGGCATTTAAAAGGGGAGTATGATGAGAAATCTAGAGAGCAGGTTATGTTAGCCAACCCAATTTGCAAATTTAAATTAAACAAAAGTTTCTCTAACTAATCATTGTATTTTGTTTTGGGTGGTTGTAGGAACAGATCTATTATGAACAAAGATATAGTTTTGTGGTACACGGTAGGCTTTCATCACAGCCCCTGCCAAGAAGATTTCCCAGTAATGGCAACACTTACTAACGGATTCGAGCTACGACCTGTGAACTTTTTTGAAAGAAACCCATTGCTTAAAAGTTAAGAAGCCCGAAAATGCTCAATAGTTGGTTTTGTCAGGCATAACAACCAAACTACTAACATAAAGGATGCACAAATATTTGACTGGCAGTTCATTCTTTTGAGTAAAAATTATAGGATTTATATTTATGTAGGTTGGAAACCGTTTGAATTTAGTTTATAGTTGGGCATATATTAACCTGTGTTTACGTTGTTTCAACGATTAAACTAGTATGTATTTGTCTAAAAATTGAAATGGGAAAGTCATTAGACGTAAATTGCATTTGTCACACAGCCTCAAAACAAAAGGTCATTAGCGATTATTGTGGAAGGATTGATGTATTTTTCATTAGTGTATTTGTTTTTGGCTCTAGCGTCTTGCTAATTGCTGGTTTTTCTGAAATTAATGGTTAAAAAAGGAAAATAAGCTTCGAAATCCATTTAATGTTGATTTGAAATCCGAAATCGGATTTTATTTGGACCAGTATATTTTGTTTGGTTCGGAGACAATTTTCTGTTTGAGCCAATAAAAATGGAATTAATCGTTAGTTGGACTTGGGGCTGCTAAACTATGTACCTGGGCGAAGAATCATTAGTATGGGACTTGGGGTGCAATTTTAAAGATTAAACAAAAAGGAGTTAGATACATCAATTTTGATTTGGGCTCGTTAACATTTAATTGAACTAGACAAAGAATTTATTATAAAAGTTTTGTAGACTAGTTAAACATTGGACTGGTTGCATTAGAATTTAGAAGGATATGAATAGTGGGCTGATGAAATATAATTGATTTGGTTGGGCCGATTGCAACATGCATCATTGTTACTAAAGAGGTTACTTGGACTGATCTTTGAAACAGCATTGGGCTGCTCGTATTTTCATTTGGCCCAGGTATTCAAGCGTACAAGTTAACCAAACTCGAGGATCTTTATAAAATAAATGTAACTAATTATATTTATTTCAAACAACGGAATTCGGAAATTAAATTTCAAACGTTTAGCATTTGAAAATCATATAAAATGAATATAATTATTTATATTCAAGCGTCGAGATTTTTAATACTTTTATAAAATAAATATAAATCGTTTACCTGTATATATGTAAACGTGTGTATATATAATGACATCGTACGAAAGTTACAACGAGTCATACCATTATCCATCTACGAACTTCTATTCGGGATGACTAACACGATTCTATAAATATATATATTTTTATATCAATATATATTTATTCCAAACCTCTTGGAAACTAAGTGTTCCCAAAACATAGTGTTTATCATCGACTATAAATGGAACTTAACAAATACAACTTAAATGTTTTCATCAATTTAACAACACCTTCATAGGGTTGTTTGGTTAACGATCCGGTATAGCTCATTGACACGTAGTTAGCTACGCTTTTAGTAAAAAACCTATAAGGTATTCCATTTTAGGAACGTCTTAGATTGCATGCTAGCAAGTCACGATTTGGAAGCGACATTATGGAATCAATATTATGCTAGCTTTACACTGGATATCAAGGTGACTTCATAACCCCCAGTTTTTGTTGTTTTACATTTTTATAAATGTTTTCGGGGATGGAAAGACATGCAAGTTTCGCAAAAGTACACAAAACTTCGATGAACGAAAACTATATGTTTCTAAACCATGATACGAATGAACTCCAACAAACTCAAATGGTTTACAAAAGGTTATTGCTAAACATACGGGTTTATGAAACACGCACGTTTTTATGAAACGTGCATGAGTTCATACATTTTAAGGACGAGATTGTCCTAGTTACAACGGAAACAAGAGTGCTAGGCCCGTACATACAACACACGAGATGCAAGGATACATATATATATATATTATGTATATATAATATACACATATATATACATATATATATGTATATATATGTGTGTATATATACATACATATATATATGTATATATATATATATATATATGTGTATATATATATATATATTTGACGAAATATATATGTTGACATCATACATCGAAAATGCATCTTGGTGGACATCATACACCGAAAATACATCTCGGCCCGTGAGTTCATGTCCCCTTTTTTATCTTAAATTTTTTACTATTTTACAACTATCGGGGGGAAATACATGTTCAATGGTATGATAAACTAAGGAATGACAAAACTTAGATCATGTGGGAATAGGGTCAAACTTAAGCACTATTAATCTTGTTTAAGACCACGGTACAAAGGTTAGATCTAACGGGTGTTGGCGAGCCTCACTCTTGGTCATGGACCCACACGGAAGAGTGCATTTGTTGTCCTAGTCGATGTGAATCGACGGAAATCGTCTAGGTTTGGATTGCTTCCTATATCGTCACACATATTAATGTCCTTGCAAAACATTAATGATCATCGATTTCATTAACGTTTACATACCGATTTTGATACAAATGTATCTTACAGTTATAGAACTTTTGCATACCGGGGTTTTACAAATACAAAGTTTTCAATCGACGTGTCGAGAAAAATGGTTTTATTAGGTTTTCTCAACAATATTTAAACTGGTTACCAAAAAGATTTGTTTTAAATCTTTTGAGCAAACTATGAACTCGCCAACTTTTTGTTAATTTTTCGCATGTTCTTTCTCAGGTTACAAATTTCAAAGTATGGCATGGTTGGAATAGGAGAACCCATGGGGATTCGAGTACTTAGCTGGCGTTCACCTTTTAGAAGTCTTAGCAGTTCAAATACTTCCGCTGTGCAATGAAAATACCAATCAGATCACGCCCAACTCTGATGGTGTTATTGGGGTGTGACACTAATATGTGATAGTATTTTTATCATTCAAAACATATTAGATATAGCTTATATGAGTATTTTGATCACATGAAATAATGAACATGATAGCACATATTAGGTGACATGTTTGATACATTAAAACACATGAAAATGCATGATATGTGCTTGTTTAGATGAGTTCTTTGGTGATATTATTTTTGTGATTTAAAACAGATTATTTACAGGTCTAAACATGTATTTTGATCACATGAAATAATGAACACAATAGCACATGATAGGTGACATGTTTGATACGTTAAAATAGAAAATGCATGCTTGTTTTGATGAGTTCTTTGGTGATATTATTTTTATGAGTCAAAACATATTACAGACAGCTTAAATTGATTATTTTGATTATGTGGAATGATATATATGATAACACCTTAGAAAAGACAAAGTTGGTACGTTAATGAATGAGAAATTGCTCAAAATGTGCTAGTTTATGTGATTTTGTGATATGGATATTCTACATGATGATTTTATGATAATGGTTACATTATGATATTAAAAACAATAATTGGTGATTTAGTGTTCAAAAACATTACTTTCGTACACTAAAGATGTTTTTAGTGTAATTTTAATATATTCTGACTTAGAATATATTTTATCGAAAATAATTTAACGAAAAACAATAATTGGTGATGTAGTATAGTTTATCAAAATCTATCATTTTATGTCAAAACCCGTATTTTCATCAAAACCCAAGTATTTTATGTTTTTAGTATAATTTTATATATTCTGGACTTAGAATATATTTTTGATATACTATATTTATTTTCAAAGTCTTAGTGTATATGTTGGGTTGAATCAGAAAACCCGAAAAGTCGAATAAACGACTATTCGGTAAGTTTACTTGAAAACGTGAAAATTATGGTTTTTATATAATTTTATGTATTCTAAACTTTAAACCAATTTTTGATAGAATATATATTTTTAAAGTCTTAGAATAAATATGGTTGAATAACAAGTACCGGAAAATCGAGCATACAACTATACGGTACAAGGTTTTAAAAACAACAGTTTTATAAACTATTGTGTGATAATATATATTGATGTGCCTAAGTTGGAAAAAAATATTTCTGTGACTGTTTCCATGATGATTATGTGATTAAGGTGATGAACATGATGTGATGCTTGCGATTTAGAAGAAATTGTAAATTTGTGATTTTATGTGAAAGTGGATTTTATACATGATGATATGTGTGATATTTAGTTTTCAAGAATGAGATGTAAATATATACTAAGAGAATATACATTGGTGATACATGATTTAGGGATTTTGATCAAGAATATGCTAAGTATGATTATGGATTGCTAAGTGAACAGGAACGTCTTCCACACAACCATGGGTTGTATCCTAGTATCGCCAACAGAATTAGACTCGCCCTTCGGGGGTTGAGACTAATGTACGCTATTGTCATGAGTCTTATATTTAATTTGTTTGGTATTGATAATTGGTTGTGTATTCTTGTTTGGTGTTTATGGATACGTTGACTATGCTAATACCGTGAAAGGCATGTTAAATTATATATTTTTTAAAAGTAAATATAAAATAGTTTTTCTATAAAATGAGACAATTACTCACCAACATGTTTTTTGACCCAAAAATATATTTTTCTAACGTGATGCAAGTAATCAAGGTTGATGATCAAGTGATGAGTACACATAGCGTCGGCCTTAGGAAAATAAATTGGAAAACTTATGTTATGGTTTGTTTTTTAACATTGTATGAACAATTTTTGAATATTGTAATTGGATGTGCTTTAAATATTGTAACATTGATTAATGTCATGAGTTATGGGCAATCATCATGCCTCGTACCAATCTGTTGCGGGTCGGGGTGAGACAATTTAAGCAATGGTGGTTGCCAAACTTTCTTCCCCATGTTTGATGATCCGGAGGATTACCCTAACCATTTTGTCTTATCGATTGCTTATGTGGAAGATGGCCATTTCATCATGGTTAAGTTAACGGATGATTGTCGATGCCACCATCCAATAGACTTTTGCAGTATGTAGTGAAGTATAGCAGCTATAGAATGGGAGACAATGTACATGCCTATATTACATAGGGTAGGGCGCTAATAGGTAGTAAATTTAGTAATAGAAGTCAACCAAGAAACTACATTAACTTGTTTTAGGTCTTGGTTGTAACACTTGAAATTGTTTAATCGTAGTATTACATTTTAAAAATTTGTTATTTGCATTACATTATCTTTAAAATATAGTTTACGCCACATTTTTTTATAAAATTTATTGATCAGATTGTTTTATATATAAAACCTCTTATTTACATTACACTTTAAAAAAAAAGAGATACCATACACAACGTATTGTGCATTGAGCGTCGTTTAGGTCCAAGTATATGTTGTCACACCCGCTCATAGGCGGAAGCGCATGGTATGATCTGATTGGTTCTCATTGCATACAACATAAGTGAATATACTATATGAATTACATATTCTCCATATGGCAATACTGAAATTGTTTCAAAACGCAACATAGGTTAAGTATATCATTACAAACCATTAAATTGTCAAATTATTAAATGATCAAAACGCAAGATTTTAAACACTAAGGTTATGACCCTTAAATCACCGCAAGTAACTGGACAAATCCTTTAAAAGGTGGCATTGGAGACTTGGTACTTGTTCTTGATTTGCAGCCTTCTACATAGATCCACTAATTACTTGAAATACATGTTAAGTTGAAAACCAACAAAAGTTGGCGAGTTCATGAGTTTTAACTGTATGAGTTGGATCCATAATACGTAAGTAGTATTTTTGTATCACAAAAACCCGGTATGTAAAGCGTCAATGAAATTGATGATCATTAATGTTTTGCAAGGACATTAATATGTGTGACGACATAGGAAGCATCCAAACCTAGACGATTTCTGTCGATTAACCTCGACTGGGACAACAAATGCACTCTTCCGTGTGGGTCCATGACCAAGAGTGGGGCTCGCCAACACCCGCTAGATCTAACCTTTGTACCGTGGTCTTAAACAAGATTAATGATGCTTACGCCTAGCCTATTCGCACATGATTTAGTTATTTCATTCCCTAGCTTATCATACCATAGACATGTATCTCACCCCGATAGTTGTAAAACTGTAAAACATTTAAGATGAAAAGGGGGACATGAACTCACTGTTTTGCTTTCCGCTTTCGCTGTTTAACTCAAATACCTTTCTTTGAATTCGTACCACAACCTACAAACGCGTTAGGTTTTGTTAGACACTTCGGTCTTTGAATGATTCATGTTCTTGTTTCTTGTCTTAATTATTTGTTAAGACTTGTTTAGTGTTTCGTTTCGTTTAGATATACATCTCGATGTATGACGCCAATAGATATACTTCATTAAGTATATGTGTATCCTTGCAACGCATGTGTTGCTAGCACGGGCCCAGCCCGCTAGACTCCGTGCCTTGCACGAGTAAGACGTATTTGTTCCATGACACTCATAGACGGGTTCCACCCGTTTGCCTCGACGACTCCATCGTCGGATATTTTCCATATATAACTCTTCTTAATTACATATATAATTTCAAGTTTGATGTGTTAGTTAAAATATTATATTTTAACTTGTATTATTTGTATGCACCTCTTTATATATATCATTTTGTTTACGATGGGTTGGTTAAAAATAATCTATTTTTAACATGTATTGATATATAATTATTTCATGTGCATGTTCCATAGTATACATGACCAACTATTGAAATTGTTAAGTATTATACTTATGTATTTCCCCCAAGTATAGGTATACTTGTATTGTGTATATTTGTGTATTTACATTCGTATTCTTATGGTTAAGTATAATACTTGTATAATGGTATTTTCACCAATATTAATGGTATATATATTGGCATGTATTTTTACGTATAGGTATACGTATATTTCTTGTATTTATTACCCCCTCACTTTTGTGTATTCTTAAATTATATAATTTTAAGATATATTTAAATTAGTATATGTATTATAATGCTTTGTAAGTGTATGTATCCAAATCATATACATTTTTACAATTAGTTCTAGAAAAATATATATTTTAGTTTCCACCAAAAATAATATATTTTAAGGAGGTTTGTGAAATATATATTTTTATATACTTTGAAAATAATATATTTTTAGTATCGACGAAATACGATATAGTTTATGCACTTGTAAAAATATATTTTATATTTTTTGTCCATAATTCATATATAGTCCAATAATCCGAATAGTCCATATTTGTTTTCCATGTATGGTTATGGATAGGTATATAATATATTTTGTAATTCTTTGTTTGCCAATTATTGTCTATTTATTTGTATGATTTATTTTTCAAGTTCCTAACTATATACATATGTAATACAAACAATAAACACATAAATTGTGATTCTTATAATCACTAAATATATATTTTTCCAAAAATATATATATTTATACCCATTTTTATCTTTATAAAAATTATGTCTTCTTGAATTGATTTTCTATACAAAAACATGGGGATTTTTATATTTATGGTTTTCAAACAAGTTTACTTATAAGAACTTTATAACCATATATTTTTCTAAGTGTTTAATTTTTATAAAAATTACTGCCATGGTCTCCCCTAGATTTATGAGGTTTCCCATGTTTTTAAAACATGTGTTAAGCTTAAAACTTCATCAATTTACCCACCACAACTTCAACAATTATTCTTCAAACATATTTATGCATCTTTTGATCATGATGAATTTGAAACTTTACCAAAACATGTAATCTTTTATTTTTATGATTAAGATGTTCATACATCTTCAAAAATGGGTTTGGTTGCTATTAATCACTACTTTGTTAAAAATCATTTTGAACATCATGTTTTTATATATTTTTAGGAATTACCATAGCTTACTTTAAACACATTTTTAAGTTCATCCACTTTGTTAAAACATGTTTGTCAAGACCCTTATCATTTTAACCACTTGATCAACCATCCTTTAAAAATATGACAAACCATTTCATCTACTTTAAAGAGTCCCTTTATTTTGTTATAAACAAGTTTATCATTATTTTGATCATGGATCTTGTAAGATCCATGTGTACACTTGTTAGATCTAAGCTTCTAGTAAGTGTATATATGATGGACATGTTCCATAGCACAAAATAAGCATCTACATTTTTTATTACAACTTCAAGATAGCTTTGTTTTCTTTAGATCATGTTACTTGTTCATATGTTCATCTTTTAAAGTTGATACTTTTGCATGGTGTAACTTATATATTAATAAGATACTAGTAAGACATTAAATGAAAGATTAGGAGGCTCACTACTAGCTCTTGTGGCTAGGGAAGTGGCAAGATGAACAAGTTGATGAAGATGGTGCAAAGTTGGTGGATAAAAGCTCCCAAGAGAGGTCCTTGAACTTCCAATGCTTGAACCTTCCTTAGTTAGGCTTGAGACACCCTTGGATCACCTTAGATAACCTTGGAAGTCGCTTGATGATGGAGATGAACTGGAGGTAATTGTGGTCGTGAACGGGGAAGAAGATGAAGGAGTTGAAGTGTTTGAATTTGTGTTAGGAGATTATGAGGGCATGCTAGGGTGCTGTCTCCTTATATAAAAAGTTCTCCTTCATGTCTTATGTTTAACCATTAGCTCATAAGTAAGATTAGGGGGACAAGGGGGATAAGATTGTTGGAGTCAAGGGGGCCCCACATGTGGTCGTCCCCATGCTTGTTATTATGAGGTTAACTTGGTTAATTTCTTAGTTAGGGATTTAGTTAGGATTAGGGGTCTTAGTTAGGAGGTTTTGATGAATTAGGGGTTTTTGATGCATTTTAAGGTATAACTTGCCATACACTAGCTTAATATTGTTAAATAATATTAACTAGTTTATATTTTATGCCTACTTCGTGTTCGGTTGCTTAACGGGTGCTCGGTTCGTTAAAGGGTCCTTAAACGAAGGTTTAAGTAACTAGTAGGGATTTTACATCAAAACAATGTGTTCAATGCTTTTAACTAGTTGTATGATGTAAAAATATTGTTAACTAGTTCATATGATGTTTCAGATTGTGTCCGGGTGTTCATTTCGATGCCAATTCTTTACAACGTTAACTTTCAAGACTGATGTGATATGATAAGTTTTTGTGCCAACATGATTCTTTCAATATCTTTTAAGCAGTGCATGATGTTTAACATTATTTCTGCATATTACACAAGCTTGTATTTGCTGAATTTTGCTGAATTGCTGTTTAGTGTATATTTCGGACAGTTTTCAGTGCGTGTATAGTTTCTGAAAAGTGTTGGCATTAATCCTTGCTTTCCCACATAGGGTTTAATATACAGTTTGTGATGGACTCTCATCTAAGTCCTAAATCGGCAGTTTAACTGCGCACTGACACTGTGCTACCACAGCTAGTCTAATAGTTGTTTCCGGCGCACTGTTTCAAGCAGTTTTTAAATGGTAACCACTAAACAAATAATATGCATCATGTAATATATTCAGTGCACTTTCTAGATTGATGCCATGCAAATTCATGCAGTTTAATTGTTCAAAACACATAATTATATAATATAATTCACTTGATTAATGTACAGAATTATTCCAAAAGTGACAGTTGTCACATACGTTTAGGTCCAGCTATACGCTGCTTTTTTATTAAAAGAATCCATACACATCTATACACTTTGTACTGGCCAGACGACTACTTGAACCAGTTGAACCAATTATACACTTTAGGTTTTATTTCAATTTAAAAAAGGGCACCTATACGGCGTATAAAGGGCAATAAGCGGCCTATAGTTCAAACCAGCCTTTCATCTTCACTAAAGGGGGGAAACATATCAAAACACATTCAAATACACACACCATACACCAAAAAACACACACTATCTCTCTTTGGTATATATGTAAACGTGTGTATATATAATGACATCGTACGAAAGTTACAACGAGTCATACCATTATCCATCTACGAACTTCTATTCGGGATGACTAACACGATTCTATAAATATATATATTTTTATATCAATATATATTTATTCCAAACCTCTTGGAAACTAAGCGTTCCCAAAACATAGTGTTTATCATCGACTATAAATGGAACTTAACAAATACAACTTAAATGTTTTCATCAATTTAACAACACCTTCATAGGGTTGTTTGGTTAACGATCCGGTATATCTCAGTGACACGTAGTTAGCTACGCTTTTAGTAAAAACCTATAAGGTATTCCATTTTAGGAACGTCTTAGATTGCATGCTAGCAAGTCACGATTTGGAAACGACGTTATGGAATCAATATTATGCTAGCTTTACACTGGATATCAAGGTGACTTCATAACCCCCAGTTTTTGTTGTTTTACATTTTTATAAATGTTTTCGGGGATGGAAAGACATGCAAGTTTCGCAAAAGTACACAAAACTTCGATGAACGAAAACTATATGTTTCTAAACCATGATACGAATGAACTCCAACAAACTCAAATGGTTTACAAAAGGTTATTGCTAAACATACGGGTTTATGAAACATGCACGTTTTTATGAAACGTGCATGAGTTCATACATTTTAAGGACGAGATTGTCCTAGTTACAACGGAAACAAGAGTGCTAGGCCCGTACATACAACACACGAGATGCAAGGATACATATATATATATATATGTATATATAATATACACATATATATACATATATATATGTATATATATGTGTGTATATATACACACATATATATATATGTATATATACATATATATATATATATATATATATATATATATATGTGTGTGTGTGTGTGTGTGTATATATATATATTTGACGAAATATATATGTTGACATCATACATCGAAAATGCATCTTGGTGGACATCATACACCGAAAATACATCTCGGCCCGTGAGTTCATGTCCCCTTTTTTATCTTAAATTTTTTACTATTTTACAACTATCGGGGGGAAATACATGTTCAATGGTATGATAAACTAAGGAATGAAAAAACTTAGATCATGTGGGAATAGGGTCAAACTTAAGCACTATTAATCTTGTTTAAGACCACGGTACAAAGGTTAGATCTAACGGGTGTTGGCGAGCCTCACTCTTGGTCATGGACCCACACGGAAGAGTGCATTTGTTGTCCTAGTCGATGTGAATCGACGGAAATCGTCTTGGTTTGGATTGCTTCCTATATCGTCACACATATTAATATCCTTGCAAAACATTAATGATCATCGATTTCATTAACGTTTACATACCGATTTTGATACAAATATATCTTACAGTTATAGAACTTTTGCATACCGGGGTTTTACAAATACAAAGTTTTCAATCGACGTGTCGAGAAAAATGGTTTTATTAGGTTTTCTCAACAATATTTAAACTGGTTACCAAAAAGATTTGTTTTAAATCTTTTTGAGCAAACTATGAACTCGCCAACTTTTTGTTAATTTTTCGCATGTTCTTTCTCAGGTTACAAATTTCAAAGTATGGCATGGTTGGAATAGGAGAACCCATGGGGATTCGAGTACTTAGCTGGCGTTCACCTTTTAGAAGTCTTAGCAGTTCAAATACTTCCGCTGTGCAATGAAAATACCAATCAGATCACGCCCAACTCTGATGGTGTTATTGGGGTGTGACACTAATATGTGATAGTATTTTTATCATTCAAAACATATTAGATATAGCTTATATGAGTATTTTGATCACATGAAATAATGAACATGATAGCACATATTAGGTGACATGTTTGATACATTAAAACACATGAAAATGCATGATATGTGCTTGTTTAGATGAGTTCTTTGGTGATATTATTTTTGTGATTTAAAACAGATTATTTACAGGTCTAAACATGTATTTTGATCACATGAAATAATGAACACAATAGCACATGATAGGTGACATGTTTGATACGTTAAAATAGAAAATGCATGCTTGTTTTGATGAGTTCTTTGGTGATATTATTTTTATGAGTCAAAACATATTACAGACAGCTTAAATTGATTATTTTGATTATGTGGAATGATATATATGATAACACCTTAGAAAAGACAAAGTTGGTACGTTAATGAATGAGAAATTGCTCAAAATGTGCTAGTTTATGTGATTTTGTGATATGGATATTCTACATGATGATTTTATGATAATGGTTACATTATGATATTAAAAACAATAATTGGTGATGTAGTGTTCAAAAACATTACTTTCCTACACTAAAGATGTTTTTAGTGTAATTTAATATATTCTGACTTAGAATATATTTTATCGAAAATAATTTAACGAAAAACAATAATTGGTGATGTAGTATAGTTTATCAAAATCTATCATTTTATGTCAAAACCCGTATTTTCATCAAAACCCAAGTATTTTATGTTTTTAGTATAATTTTATATATTCTGGACTTAGAATATATTTTTGATATACTATATTTATTTTCAAAGTCTTAGTGTATATGTTGGGTTGAATCAGAAAACCCGAAAAGTCGAATAAACGACTATTCGGTAAGTTTACTTGAAAACGTGAAAATTATGGTTTTTATATAATTTTATGTATTCTAAACTTTAAACCAATTTTTGATAGAATATATATATTTTAAAGTCTTAGAATAAATATGGTTGAATAACAAGTACCGGAAAATCGAGCATACAACTATACGGTACAAGGTTTTAAAAACAACAGTTTTATAAACTATTGTGTGATAATATATATTGATGTGCCTAAGTTGGAAAAAAATATTTCTGTGACTGTTTCCATGATGATTATGTGATTAAGGTGATGAACATGATGTGATGCTTGCGATTTAGAAGAAATTGTAAATTTGTGATTTTATGTGAAAGTGGATTTTATACATGATGATATGTGTGATATTTAGTTTTCAAGAATGAGATGTAAATATATACTAAGAGAATATACATTGGTGATACATGATTTAGGGATTTTGATCAAGAATATGCTAAGTATGATTATGGATTGCTAAGTGAACAGGAACGTCTTCCACACAACCATGGGTTGTATCCTAGTATCGCCAACAGCATTAGACTCGCCCTTCGGGGGTTGAGACTAATGTACGCTATTGTCATGAGTCTTATATTTAATTTGTTTGGTATTGATAATTGGTTGTGTATTCTTGTTTGGTGTTTATGGATACGTTGACTATGCTAATACCGTGAAAGGCACGTTAAATTATATATTTTTTAAAATTAAATATAAAATAGTTTTTCTATAAAATGAGACAATTACTCACCAACATGTTTTTTGACCCAAAAATATATTTTTCTAAGGTGATGCAAGTAATCAAGGTTGATGATCAAGTGATGAGTACACATAGCGTCGGCCTTAGGAAAATAAATTGGAAAACTTATGTTATGGTTTGTTTTTTAACATTTTATGAACAATTTTTGAATATTGTAATTGGATGTGCTTTAAATATTGTAACATTGATTAATGTCATGAGTTATGGGCAATCATCATGCCTCGTACCAATCTGTTGCGGGTCGGGGTGAGACAATTTAAGCAATGGTGGTTGCCAAACTTTCTTCCCCATGTTTGATGATCCGGAGGATTACCCTAACCATTTTGTCTTATCGATTGCTTATGTGGAAGATGGCCATTTCATCATGGTTAAGTTAACGGATGATTGTCGATGCCACCATCCAATAGACTTTTGCAGTATGTAGTGAAGTATAGCAGCTATAGAATGGGAGACAATGTACATGCCTATATTACATAGGGTAGGGCGCTAATAGGTAGTAAATTTAGTAATAGAAGTCAACCAAGAAACTACATTAACTTGTTTTAGGTCTTGGTTGTAACACTTGAAATTGTTTAATCGTAGTATTACATTTTAAAATTTGTTATTTGCATTACATTATCTTTAAAATATAGTTTACGCCACATTTTTTTATAAAATTTATTGATCAGATTGTTTTATATATAAAACCTCTTATTTACATTACACTTTAAAAAAAAAAAAGAGATACCATACACAACGTATTGTGCATTGAGCGTCGTTTAGGTCCAAGTATATGTTGTCACACCCGCTCATAGGCGGAAGCGCATGGTATGATCTGATTGGTTCTCATTGCATACAACATAAGTGAATATACTATATGAATTACATATTCTCCATATGGCAATACTGAAATTGTTTCAAAACGCAACATAGGTTAAGTATATCATTACAAACCATTAAATTGTCAAATTATTAAATGATCAAAACGCAAGATTTTAAACACTAAGGTTATGACCCTTAAATCACCGCAAGTAACTGGACAAATCCTTTAAAAGGTGGCATTAGAGACTTGGTACTTGTTCTTGATTTGCAGCCTTCTACATAGATCCACTAATTACTTGAAATACATGTTAAGTTGAAAACCAACAAAAGTTGGCGAGTTCATGAGTTTTAACTGTATGAGTTGGATCCATAATACGTAAGTAGTATTTTTGTATCACAAAAACCCGGTATGTAAAGCGTCAATGAAATTGATGATCATTAATGTTTTGCAAGGACATTAATATGTGTGACGACATAGGAAGCATCCAAACCTAGACGATTTCTGTCGATTAACCTCGACTGGGACAACAAATGCACTCTTCCGTGTGGGTCCATGACCAAGAGTGGGGCTCGCCAACACCCGCTAGATCTAACCTTTGTACCGTGGTCTTAAACAAGATTAATGATGCTTACGCCTAGCCTATTCGCACATGATTTAGTTATTTCATTCCCTAGCTTATCATACCATAGACATGTATCTCACCCCCGATAGTTGTAAAACTGTAAAACATTTAAGATGAAAAGGGGGACATGAACTCACTGTTTTGCTTTCCGCTTTCGCTGTTTAACTCAAATACCTTTCTTTGAATTCGTACCACAACCTACAAACGCGTTAGGTTTTGTTAGACACTTCGGTCTTTGAATGATTCATGTTCTTGTTTCTTGTCTTAATTATTTGTTAAGACTTGTTTAGTGTTTCGTTTCGTTTAGATATACATCTCGATGTATGACGCCAATAGATATACTTCATTAAGTATATGTGTATCCTTGCAACGCATGTGTTGCTAGCACGGGCCCAGCCCGCTAGACTCCGTGCCTTGCACGAGTAAGACGTATTTGTTCCATGACACTCATAGACGGGTTCCACCCGTTTGCCTCGACGACTCCATCGTCGGATATTTTCCATATATAATTCTTCTTAATTACATATATAATTTCAAGTTTGATGTGTTAGTTAAAATATTATATTTTAACTTGTATTATTTGTATGCACCTCTTTATATATATCATTTTGTTTACGATGGGTTGGTTAAAAATAATCTATTTTTAACATGTATTGATATATAATTATTTCATGTGCATGTTCCATAGTATACATGACCAACTATTGAAATTGTTAAGTATTATACTTATGTATTTCCCCAAGTATAGGTATACTTGTATTGTGTATATTTGTGTATTTACATTCGTATTCTTATGGTTAAGTATAATACTTGTATAATGGTATTTTCACCAATATTAATGGTATATATATTGGCATGTATTTTTACGTATAGGTATACGTATATTTCTTGTATTTATTACCCCCTCACTTTTGTGTATTCTTAAATTATATAATTTTAAGATATATTTAAATTAGTATATGTATTATAATGCTTTGTAAGTGTATGTATCCAAATCATATACATTTTTACAATTAGTTCTAGAAAAATATATATTTTAGTTTCCACCAAAAATAATATATTTTAAGGAGGTTTGTGAAATATATATTTTTATATACTTTGAAAATAATATATTTTTAGTATCGACGAAATACGATATAGTTTATGCACTTGTAAAAATATATTTTATATTTTTTGTCCATAATTCATATATAGTCCAATAATCCGAATAGTCCATATTTGTTTTCCATGTATGGTTATGGATAGGTATATAATATATTTTGTAATTCTTTGTTTGCCAATTATTGTCTATTTATTTGTATGATTTATTTTTCAAGTTCCTAACTATATACATATGTAATACAAACAATAAACACATAAATTGTGATTCTTATAATCACTAAATATATATTTTTCCAAAAATATATATATTTATACCCATTTTTATCTTTATAAAAATTATGTCTTCTTGAATTGATTTTCTATACAAAAACATGGGGATTTTTATATTTATGGTTTTCAAACAAGTTTACTTATAAGAACTTTATAACCATATATTTTTCTAAGTGTTTAATTTTTATAAAAATTACTGCCATGGTCTCCCCTAGATTTATGAGGTTTCCCATGTTTTTAAAACATGTGTTAAGCTTAAAACTTCATCAATTTACCCACCACAACTTCAACAATTATTCTTCAAACATATTTATGCATCTTTTGATCATGATGAATTTGAAACTTTACCAAAACATGTAATCTTTTATTTTTATGATTAAGATGTTCATACATCTTCAAAAATGGGTTTGGTTGCTATTAATCACTACTTTGTTAAAAATCATTTTGAACATCATGTTTTTATATATTTTTAGGAATTACCATAGCTTACTTTAAACACATTTTTAAGTTCATCCACTTTGTTAAAACATGTTTGTCAAGACCCTTATCATTTTAACCACTTGATCAACCATCCTTTAAAAATATGACAAACCATTTCATCTACTTTAAAGAGTCCCTTTATTTTGTTATAACAAGTTTATCATTATTTTGATCATGGATCTTGTAAGATCCATGTGTACACTTGTTAGATCTAAGCTTCTAGTAAGTGTATATATGATGGACATGTTCCATAGCACAAAATAAGCATCTACATTTTTTATTACAACTTCAAGATAGCTTTGTTTTCTTTAGATCATGTTACTTGTTCATATGTTCATCTTTTAAAGTTGATACTTTTGCATGGTGTAACTTATATATTAATAAGATACTAGTAAGACATTAAATGAAAGATTAGGAGGCTCACTACTAGCTCTTGTGGCTAGGGAAGTGGCAAGATGAACAAGTTGATGAAGATGGTGCAAAGTTGGTGGATAAAAGCTCCCAAGAGAGGTCCTTGAACTTCCAATGCTTGAACCTTCCTTAGTTAGGCTTGAGACACCCTTGGATCACCTTAGATAACCTTGGAAGTCGCTTGATGATGGAGATGAACTGGAGGTAATTGTGGTCGTGAACGGGGAAGAAGATGAAGGAGTTGAAGTGTTTGAATTTGTGTTAGGAGATTATGAGGGCATGCTAGGGTGCTGTCTCCTTATATAAAAAGTTCTCCTTCATGTCTTATGTTTAACCATTAGCTCATAAGTAAGATTAGGGGGACAAGGGGGATAAGATTGTTGGAGTCAAGGGGGCCCCACATGTGGTCGTCCCCATGCTTGTTATTATGAGGTTAACTTGGTTAATTTCTTAGTTAGGGATTTAGTTAGGATTAGGGGTCTTAGTTAGGAGGTTTTGATGAATTAGGGGTTTTTGATGCATTTTAAGGTATAACTTGCCATACACTAGCTTAATATTGTTAAATAATATTAACTAGTTTATATTTTATGCCTACTTCGTGTTCGGTTGCTTAACGGGTGCTCGGTTCGTTAAAGGGTCCTTAAACGAAGGTTTAAGTAACTAGTAGGGATTTTACATCAAAACAATGTGTTCAATGCTTTTAACTAGTTGTATGATGTAAAAATATTGTTAACTAGTTCATATGATGTTTCAGATTGTGTCCGGGTGTTCATTTCGATGCCAATTCTTTACAACGTTAACTTTCAAGACTGATGTGATATGATAAGTTTTTGTGCCAACATGATTCTTTCAATATCTTTTAAGCAGTGCATGATGTTTAACATTATTTCTGCATATTACACAAGCTTGTATTTGCTGAATTTTGCTGAATTGCTGTTTAGTGTATATTTCGGACAGTTTTCAGTGCGTGTATAGTTTCTGAAAAGTGTTGGCATTAATCCTTGCTTTCCCACATAGGGTTTAATATACAGTTTGTGATGGACTCTCATCTAAGTCCTAAATCGGCAGTTTAACTGCGCACTGACACTGTGCTACCACAGCTAGTCTAATAGTTGTTTCCGGCGCACTGTTTCAAGCAGTTTTTAAATGGTAACCACTAAACAAATAATATGCATCATGTAATATATTCAGTGCACTTTCTAGATTGATGCCATGCAAATTCATGCAGTTTAATTGTTCAAAACACATAATTATATAATATAATTCACTTGATTAATGTACAGAATTATTCCAAAAGTGACAGTTGTCACATACGTTTAGGTCCAGCTATACGCTGCTTTTTTATTAAAAGAATCCATACACATCTATACACTTTGTACTGGCCAGACGACTACTTGAACCAGTTGAACCAATTATACACTTTAGGTTTTATTTCAATTTAAAAAAGGGCACCTATACGGCGTATAAAGGGCAATAAGCGGCCTATAGTTCAAACCAGCCTTTCATCTTCACTAAAGGGGGGAAACATATCAAAACACATTCAAATACACACACCATACACCAAAAAACACACACTATCTCTCTTTGGTATCAAAGTATACGCTACGGGTATATGGCAATGAGTGGCATATAGATATACCCCTTTCTGATAACTTTTCAGAAAAATATCTATATCGCGTATAGGGCAAGGAATGGCGTATAGATATACACATTTTGACAAACTTTCAGTAAAATTATCTATATACGACGCGTATAGGGCAACGAGTAGCGTATAGAGATACTTTTAATTCAAAGTTGTTAGAAAGTGTATCTGTATACGACTCTCATTGGCCTATGATCGGCGTATAGAGGTTTTTTTTCCCACTTTTAGCATACAACCCGCACAAAATTATAAGATTATCCGAAAGTGGAAGTGTATATCTATCCTTTATACCCGATGGTGTTGGGATGGTGGTTGAGGGAGGTCGGTTGTGGTAGTTGTTGAGGTGGTGGGTGGGCTGTGGTAGTGGTAGGTGGACGGCTGTGGTGGTGGTAGGTTGGGTTGTGGGTGGTAGGTTGTAGTGGTGATTGAGGGTGGTAGGTTGTTATGGTTGTTGAGGTGATGGTGGGTTATGATGGTGTTGAGGTGGTTGAGGGTGGTGGACTGTGGTGGTTGTTGAGGTGGTGGTAAGCTGTGGTGGTTGATGTGGTGGTGGGTGGTGGCGGAGGTGGTGAATTGAGATGTTGTTTGAGGTGGCTCGTGGTGGTGCGATTTGTTTATTTCTTTTTTTACAATATGAATTCGAATGTAGAGTCTAACACTAGAATTAAATTTTTTTAATAGGATATTGATAGTCAGGGTGGTGGTAGCGTAATCCTAATGGAGAACTACATTGCGCTCATATTGGAGATTCCAACGCCTACATGCGTCCATATTTCAGATTCATGCACCAGGTTGTCAGTCTAGCTAGCATGATGTGTGATTTGGAGTGAACTAGATCATGCAGTGCTCCAAGCGACGCTTCTAATGAAGTTTGCCCTGACACACAGAATTTCAAGATAGTCGTTTTCTAGGTGAGGTGTTGATGTATCAACTAATGGTCGTAAAGCCCATCAGAACCAAGAATACCATCACACCCAATTTCAAGAGGGCTAGTGCCAGAGTGGACGGTCGTTAACGTAGTCAACTCCAACACCCACTACTCCAGCCAACGCCATTTAGTGTGGTAATGTGGTGCTGATGTATCGACTGACGGGTGTAAAGCCTGTTAGAATCTAGGATACCAACACACACAATTCCAAGAGGGCTGGTGTGTCGAGGTCCCTTTTGTTGTATCAATCGATGGGCGTTAGACCCATTGGTTTGGTGTAGAAGAATTTAAAAATGGGTGACACTTAGCGATTTAGGGTTTAGAACGTGTCGTGTTTTTTGTGATTATATGAATCGATGTTCACTTACATTTTGTATTACGTTTCTTGTTGCATTATAGATTATAAATGATAAGTCAAACACAATTACAGTGGCACACCATATAAAAAACATTTTTTTAATAAAAATATGATATTTTATAATAAAACTTTATAAATATAAAATTTGACATTTTATAATATACACATTTTTATAACAACATTTTATAAAAAAATATGATGTTTTTATAATACTGCTTAATAAATAAAAAATTGACATTTTATAATATATATGCATATTTTATAACAACATTTAAAAAACATATATGAAGTTTTTTAAAATAATATTTCAAAACTTGTTTCACTAATCTGAAAACCCAACAAACTTGCTCTATCTGAAGTAACTCCAATCATTAAGCAATCATTAGCTGACATTAAATAGGTGAGCCCTATAGAAACGTAGAGGCAATAGGAGGCGTATACAGCAGCACAGGGTGTAAATTTAAATTTGGGGATTGTGCATATAACCAATACTTATTAGGGTGAAGGGGGTGCACCACTCATGAGATGAGATGTGAGGGAATTTTCATTCACCTAACCATGATATGTCATGTTAATTCACCTCTCATATACCACTCTTATTCAAAAACATAAGGGATGGTTTCACACAGTCCATTTTTTTTTTTTAAAGATATGATTGGTTAAAAGAGAGTGGAGCCCACCACTACCCCCTCTCCCTCATCTTCCCCGCATGCGGCAAGTGTTCACCACAAAAAACCCTTCACCGCACGGCACATAGGGACGGCGGCACATTCCCCGTGCAGGAAACCTCCTCCCCGCGAGCGCCCCGTTTCCCCTTAGAATTAGATTTAGAAACAACAACAATATAAAAGTAACATCATAATATGAAATTAATATATTAAAGCTGATTTGTAGACGAGATAATTTAAACTTATGCTGTTTCGAATTAGTTAACTATTTATTTAATTGATTAAAAAGGGAACACAGAAGCTGAATAAAATATTAAAGCAGGCAAAGGTATTATTTTACTACTATTATTATTATTCTTACTGTTACGAGTTCATTATTAAAACTATAATTACAATCTTAGCTTCTGCGTTAAGTTCAATCTAGCTGAAGCTAAAAAGTAAGCAATAAAGCAAAAGCATCCGAATATCAACTCATCTTTCCTTACAACGCATGCAACATAAACGAAGCAACCACAGCATGTTATCTGGTAACATGGCCAACTAGTCAACCATTTTCCAACCCCTTGTTCAGCAGCCCCAACACTGCAAAATATTAATCTACTCCAATGGAAAGCTTCATGAATATTCTCGTTACAATTCTAGTTTTAACATTTCAGTTTCTGTTCACTGGCAGCCATCAGCATCCTTTGGATCCTCTAAACCCTAATGAAATATCCAAGATTCAACAAATTATCACAGCCTCTCACCTTTCTTCTCTTCCGAATCTGAACTTTCATTTTGTTGACCTCGAAGAACCAGACAAAAAAGAAGTTATCAAATGGCTATCTTCTGAGAAGCAAAACCAATCTTTCCCTCATCGTCAAGCCAAGGTGGTGGTTCGTGGTGGTGGAAAAACCCATGAAATCATTGTGGATTTGACCAATGGTTCCATCACATCCGACCATGTTTATAAAGGCGACGGTTACCCTCCACTTACTTTAACCGAGCTAGTCCAAGCAGCAAGGTTACCCTTCAACAGCTCAAAGTTCAAAGATTTGGTTGCAAGAAGGGGCTTGAACATATCAGGAATCACATGCTTTCCTTTCACTATAGGATGGTTTGGAGAATCCTTCACTCGAAGAGCAGTTAAACTATCATGCTTCTATCGCGAACGAACCAATAATGTTTTTTCAATGCCGATAGAAGGTTTAACCATTTTAGTAAACATTGAAGCGATGCAAATCACGAATATTATATCAAAGAGGGGAAAAACTACTTTACCTGAAGCTGATGGTACTCAATTGTTTAGTAGTGTTCCGTCTTTTGGTAAAAGACCAGATCCTATTAACAATAGATCATTCACCATTAATGGTCATAATATTAACTGGAAGAATTGGAGATTTCATGTGGGATTCAATGCACGTGCTGGCGTGATCATATCGACCACGTCGATCTTTGATTCTGGAAAACAAGAATGGCGTAGGGTGCTATACCGAGGGCACATATCGGAAACATTTGTTCCTTATATGGATCCTAGTAGTGAATGGTACTACAGGACATTTTTTGATGTGGGTGAGTTTGGGTTTGGTAGATCTGCTGTAACACTTGTCCCTTTGATAGATTGTCCAAGCAATGCAGCTTATTTGGATGGTTATATGGCTGGGGGAGATGGGTTGCCTCAAAAGGTACCAAGGGCCATTTGCATTTTCGAGCGATATACCGGAGATATAGCTTGGAGGCATACTGAAGTTGGTATTCCAGGAAAAGTGGTAGGCGTCACAACTTCTGACATGTTTAAATATAATTTAGCAACTATTTTATAAATAAAATGAAAAAATTATGTAAATACACATGTTGGACCAGAATTTTTTTTTTCCAATATAGAGGTGGAAGTTTAGCCTTATTAAAACAGTTAACTTCATTGCCATCGATTAGAAGCTGCCAGATCAGCTCCAGCAGCTAAGTTGGCTAAGATCTAGCTATACTTTTTGTAAGATGGTGTGGACAGCTAAGCTTACACTTTTTTCGAGGAGCTACCAAACCCCTGTATTTTTTATTTTTGGATGCACTGTCTTTGAATGTCGGCTAAGACTAATTTGTAGAAGGCTGAAAATCATTGTCTATGTTGAAAAATTTTCTGTCAAATGTATATATTTTGGTAAATCTTTTTATCAAAATCAGTCGGTTTGAATAAAGGGTTAAAATGAGTATTTTCAGTATTGGTGGATGAAAGACCTTTTTTGCATAAAGTTTTAAATCTTTTGTAACACGTTAAATATGATTAATGAAACCATATATGATGTAAAAAGTAATTTATATATTTAAGAAAATGATTTAAAAGGTTCACTGTTCTTAAAACATCAAATCAAAATGTTTTTATTTTTTTTTTGTGTATTTAAGTGTGAAAAATGGGAGAAGTTTACTAATTTGACAAGTTGAAGGAGAGATGGAAAAAATCTATATTATTTTTCCGCATTTAACGAAAATCGTTTTATAACAATTTGCGTGAATGTTTTCCCGATTATTATTTTTGTACGTACTTATTAATACTTTAAATTTTTATGTCTATAACAGAGGATAGTGTAATTGTCAATCACCTCGAATAGTCACCATACATACTCTATTAACATGATTCTCATATGTGCAGATAACAACCGGAGAATCCGAAGTTAATTTGGTTGTTAGAATGGTTGCAACGGTAGGAAATTATGATTATATAATTGATTGGGAATTCAAACAAACTGGTTTCATAAAAGTTAAGGTAAGAAGTCATTCTAAGATACAGCTGGATTTTGGTTATTTTACATTGATATGCAAAGTATGGGTGTTAACAAGCCAGCAGACCCAAAGCCCGCCTGTTTTGAGCTATTATTCTTACTTTAAAGCTCTGAATATTTATTATTAATTTACTAAGTAAATTATATACATTTATAGTTGTATATATACATGCACTTATATAAAATTCTTATGTGTACCGTAAAATATTTTATTTCGTAATTTTTATCATAATTTTTAATTTTGTATGCAATATTAAATGTTATATATATATATATATATATATATATATATATATCTTATAAAGAATTATATAAATAAATAGTACAGAATGGTATGTAAATATATATTTCATATATTATGTAAAAATTATATAAATAATAGTACAGTTTATAGTTACAACCCTAGTCGAATTCAATAAGTAAAGATGAGACTTGTTTTTATGACCCAAACTTTCTTTATCAATGAATAAAACAAGAACTTGATAAACCAAAAGAACTAAAATAAACCACTTTATTAAATCTTCTAATTTATCATCTTTTCCTATATTCATCTTCAGCTTCTCCTAGCCTGATCAATGATCATTCCCATGAGCACATCCCCTATCAGTCCCTTGACCGTATGAACTCGCATAACCATGAGCTTTACTGCGATTCTCGTCATTTGATCAGCAAACACACAAGCACACCGCTCATATCAAACTTCACCACTGTTGTTGCTACAGACAAATCCATCCGTCAGTCATAAATCTGGAAAACCTCTTCTTCATTGTTGAATGATTTCCTTAATTGGTGTTGATCGAACACACCCAACAAAAAAAAACAATTATGTCACCAACCAGTTTTGTGACTAAAAAAAACCGGGAAACCAATCCTGGAGAATTGCTTTAGCTTTTGTTTATTTTCTTCGATCAGAACTGGGATGGATGGAAATCAAGACTGGTGTGCTTCGTCCACAACAGGATCTCTCAGATCCCTATGTAGGAAACCCATATTCGCTCCATGAAATAGTGAATACCGTCCGATTTAGTTTAAAGTTGTTTTTCCATGCCCCGCATAGATACAGCTGGAAGATTTTCCTCTTTCAAGGCTTTAACCTGGGAAGAACAGATTTGATCAGCTAATCCATAGTGAATTGTGAGTTGCAAAGCTCGAACAGATTTGGGTTTAGTTCTTTACGTCTGAGGGCATCAGCTATAACGTTAGCTTTGCCCGGATGGTACCTACTAGCATAGTCGTAATCATTTAGGAGTTCAACCAAATGATGATGTCGCGTGTTTAACTCCTTCTGTTCCAGAATGTGAGAATGTGCTGGAGACTCTTGTGATCGGTGTAAATAGTGCATTTGATACCATATAAGTAATGTCTCAAGATTTTGAGGGCAAATATCATGGCTCCCAACCCTACTCGTGAGGTGTGTAGTTCTTCTCATGCATTTTTAGTTGGAGAGAGACACATAAGTGATGACTTTCTCGCATTGCATCAGAACACAACCGAGACCTTGAATTGAAGCATCGTAGTATACAACGAAATCATTTATTCCATTGGGTAAGGATAGAATAGGCGTACTGCAAAGGTTTGCTTCAACAACTAAAAAGCGGGTTCTTAGGTATCACCCGATTTGTAAATAGTGCCCTTATGAGTTAAAGCGGTAAGAGGTTGAGCAATAACTAACAGCCCAGTATAACTGCACCATGATATTGTTCGCTTTGGCTGGGACGAACCGCCATCGCCTCACGGATTTAAAACGCGTCATGATGGTGAAGGTATCAAGCCCCTTATAAGGAAACCTTTGTTCCCCTTCACACCCAATGTGGGATGTCACAATCCACCCCCCTCACGGGGCCCAGCGTCCTCTCTGGCACACTAGTCCGGTCCTTTGCTCTGATACCATTTGTAACATCTAGCCCCTCTCCATCAATATTTTCTGCTTTGCCCCCGATGGGTAGCCCATCCAGGAACTCACGGATTTGTTTTTTGTTGCCTCGGTGGAGACTTCCTAGGAAGTCACCCATCCTGGTACTACCCCCACCTGAGCACGCTTATCTGTGGAGTTCTCCTCTCATTCACTAGCATCAAGCCCAAAAAACATTGGTGGAGTGGTTTGGGATCTGCGCGATGATCACAGAGCCGCTACATAACCGAGTTCAAGTCCCCTGGTCTGTCCATTTTTATTGTGATATTCTACATTGGTTGTGAAGGGGAACAAAGGCATCCATATAAGGGGCTGGATACCCTCACCATCATGACACGTTTTCAAAACCGTGAGGGGCGGGCACTGAGGGCGTGCGAGCTGCCTAAGCGAACAATATCATGGTGCGGTTATACTGGGCTGTTACGAATATTTAAGAATCCCTTAGTGAATCTACGATAATACCCAATGAGGCCAAGAAGTTGGCAGACATTCAGTTGGAGTTTTTGGTGCTGCCAAATTCTTGATGGAATCGATTATGGCTGGACCGAAAAGTATCCCAGCTTTTTTGTCTACATGTTTTCGAGAAAATGGAATTCACAAATCCAGAAGTCACATTTAGAGAAGCGTAAATTTTTTCTCTTTTCAGAAGTTCTAAGATAATACGCAAGTGTTCTTCGTGCTCCTCCTCGTTCGTAGAGTAGATAAGAATATCATCAATGAAAACAATGACAAATTTATCATGGTATGGTTTGCACACTCGGTTCATGAGATCCAAGATGACTGTGGGTGCATTGGTTAACCCAAATGGTGTAACATTTGTCTAAAACGGGTTTCGAAAACCCACACCGTTTATTAATCAAGTTTTTGTTTGTTATGATTCGTTGCAGATTTCTAGCATCAGTTATTTTTAATTAATAAATATTGTAAAATTTAAAAATTTATAGCTAATAAATAATAATAGTAATAGGTAAATTAAAATAATCTTATAAATAATAAATCAAAAGTAAAATAAAAATAAATAGGAGAAACCGGGTTTCGAACCCGGGTCTCCCGCGTTTGCACACACCCAAAACAACGTTACTCTGCACGCATCTTTTTGTTTAAACCCAAATCAAATAATCCATATAGTAGAGTTGTTAAATAAATCGGCAAAACCAGAGCTTCATCTTCAAATCAGCCGCTGAAGTCAAATTCACGAAAATTTTGGAAGTAACGTTTCTTGTTAATTGTAAACGGATATAATTGATGGTAATCATCAGTTATAACCGAAAACATTAAGAAATTTCATTCATAGCCGTGATTACCTTAACCGAAAAATTTAAACCAAGATTGAAATCACCTCTGCCTATAAATACCCCCTGCCAATCATTCCAAGCTCACACTTTCAATCATCATTCGAAATCACTCTGCTCTCGCTCTCAAATCCTCTCTGTTCCCCGGAAATCTTTTCTGCGAGTCGCCGGAATTCAAGTTTTGCTCATCGGAATCTATCGCCAGAACTCTACGATCATCGATAAACTTTGTTTTTTAGTATTCATGTAGATTTTTAATACCATGTTTAATGAATAATCAACACAAAAACAACATCCTTTTAATCAGTCAAAAATCGAGTTCAGTACTGGGTTTTATTTTTGATGAAAGAGATGAAGTTGGCCAGAGTATTTGTATAACTAAACTTGGTGTTTTAAACGGGTTAGACACACAGTCCAGCGGCGGACTGTGTGCATCTTACATATGTGATACGGGTTCGAAATTCTACCACGACGCCGGTTTCCTGAATTAAACCCCCTGTTTTTAACTAAGATGATGCTAATATCCAGTAAGTATTTAAATGAAATGCAAGTCGGGAATATTATGGGTTAGACACCTAGCCCAGTTGGAAGGGCTGGGTGCGTTGCAGCGCTGAGATTACGAGTTCGAATCCGAGCTTAGTCATTGAATCGGTGATTTTTAAAATCTTTTTTAAATAAGGAATTTCTGATATATCCTAACTTGTATATAAGAGTAATAAAAATTGGTATTCCGACGGGTTAGACATGTAGCTCAGTTGGAAGAGCTGCTTGCACACGTACCAGAGGTCTCAAGTTCGAATCCTGCACCGTTGCCTAATATCTCAGTTGACCCGGTCAGGTCCCCTGTCAGACCTGACAGGTTTTTTTTGATATTATTTTCTTTTATTTTTTTTATTTATATTACATATATATTTATATTTTAGTTAAAAATTAACTAAAAATAATTAAAAATACAATTTCGAAGGTTAAAATCTTCTAGGAATGGCCTTAGAAGATTAATAAAATATATTTTGTTTAGAACAATGGTTATTTATGCTTGTATGCTTCTTTGTTTTTGGATATTTGAAGTTTTAAATTCCAATTTAATAAATGTAAAACCTTTTAGTAAATATCATGAACTTTGGTAATAACCCAATTATGCCCCGACTTTTATTTCCGCTGCGGGTCGGGGTGTGACAGATTGGTATCAGAGCTTGTGACTATAGGGATATAGGATATGTTATTTGACCTTTAGAGCCTATACTATATTTTATTAGATTTTAATTATTTATGTATTACATACAAAACTCATGATGTTTATATGTTTCATGTTTATTTTCACACACAAATACATGCAAGCACTTTCACTACTACATGTTAATATGTGATGTTCATTATAGTTTATATGTTGTTAACATATCATGCTTACGCAAGCATACACATCAAGATTTCACAATTTTCATGATTTCTGTCCAAATATTTTGCAATGTTTTCATGTTTTTCAATCGCATCAAAGTGAGTTCTACGACGGGCATGTAGTAACTGGAAGGGTACGAGTACCGGTAGTCGGAACGTCCTGTCTAGGCTTGGCATTCATATAAATCCAAAAATAATGGACCAGTTTGCCTACCTGGGGACTAACGATGAGGGTACAAAGGACCTATTAGGCCAAAGCATGCCACACCAAACGTCGTGTGAACTAACCCCACTTTGAGTTGTCGTTATGTCTATACCTGGACACATTCTGACCTTATACCTTACAATTATGTTTTTACGATTTTTATTCGGGTGATGCAAGCATTAAACATGCCAACACCAAATGTGAACCCTACCAAGCCCAGTAGTCATGGGGGCCCACATGACTACCTTGGCCAAAATATGGGAGACATTTGGAGGCCCAATCTTGAGCAAGCCCAAGACATCCTATGGATGTAGTTAATTTCTTGTTTCATATATTTTGAATGTTGTTTTTACTTTTTACGACACATGACGCCTAAATTCATAATCTCGCTACGTATTTCCTGCAGATGTCTGCTAGACACTCTCGAGGCGGTAGAAGGTCAGGAAGATCTAGCAATCGTATGGCCACTCAAATCGCTCAACAAATGGCTGCCGTACTTCCTGATATCGTTGTGCAAGTTCAACAAGCACTTGCCGCCAATCCCATCAACCCTACCAACCAAGAAGGGCAAAATAACGCCAACCCTCCTCCTAACGCCATCAAATGTACCTACAAGCATTTCAAATCATGCGATCCCCCAAAGTACGTAGGGACTGAAGGTGTCACTGCTCTCCTCCATTGGTTTGAGGAGATGGAAAGCACTTTTCTTAATTGTGATTATCCCGATGATCGCAAGGTGCGCTATGCTACTGGTCGGTTGTTTGGAGTAGCACTTACCTGGTGGAACACAGAAAAGGGTAAGCGAGGTGCTGAAGCTGCTATGGCCTTGACTCGGGATGAGTTGAGGGAAATCATGACGAGACGTTTCTGTCGAAGAAGCGAAATCAAGAAATTAGAAGATGAGTTTTATGCTTTCAAGTAAAAGCAGGGAGACCACACCACCTACAACAGAGGTTCCTTGAGTTGAATAAGATGGTCCCCAACCTGTTCACTCCACTCTATCGTCTAATTGAGCATTACATTCGAGGTCTTCCCTCGAAAATTCAAGATTCTGTGTTAAGTACCACACCTGCAACACTCGAAGCTGCCATGGAGTTGGCTACCGAACTTACGAAAAATCGCATTCGAAATGGCGATTTTAAAGATGAGAAAAAGAAAGATAAGGTACCTGCTGAAAGTCCAACCCCAACTCCAGCAGGTTCGTCTTCCAAATTTGCACACACCCAAAACACCGTTACTCTGCACGCATCTTTGTGTTTAAACCCAAATCAAATAATCCATATAGTAGAGTTGTTAAATAAATCGGCAAAACCAGAGCTTCATCTTCAAATCAGCCGCTGAAGTCAAATTCACGAAAATTTTGGAAGTAACGTTTCTTGTTAATTGTAAACGGATATAATTGATGGTAATCATCAGTTATAACCGAAAACATTAAGAAATTTCATTCATAGCCGTGATTACCTTAACCGAAAAATTTAAACCAAGATTGAAATCACCTCTGCCTATAAATACCCCCTGCCAATCATTCCAAGCTCACACTTTCAATCATCATTCGAAATCACTCTGCTCTCGCTCTCAAATCCTCTCTGTTCGCCGGAAATCTTTTCTGCGAGTCGCCGGAATTCAAGTTTTGCTCATCGGAATCTATCGCCAGAACTCTACGATCGTCGATAAACTTTGTTTTTTAGTATTCATGTAGATTTTTAATACCATGTTTAATGAATAATCAACACAAAAACAACATCCTTTTAATCAGTCAAAAATCGAGTTCAGTACTGGGTTTTATTTTTGATGAAAGAGATGAAGTTGGCCAGAGTATTTGTATAACTAAACTTGGTGTTTTAAACGGGTTAGACACACAGTCCAGCGGCGGACTGTGTGCATCTTACATATGTGATACGGGTTCGAAATTCTACCACGACGCCGGTTTCCTGAATTAAACCCCCTGTTTTTAACTAAGATGATGCTAATATCCAGTAAGTATTTAAATGAAATGCAAGTCGGGAATATTATGGGTTAGACACCTAGCCCAGTTGGAAGGGCTGGGTGCGTTGCAGCGCTGAGATTACGAGTTCGAATCCGAGCTTAGTCATTGAATCGGTGATTTTTAAAATCTTTTTTAAATAAGGAATTTCTGATATATCCTAACTTGTATATAAGAGTAATAAAAATTGGTATTCCGACGGGTTAGACATGTAGCTCAGTTGGAAGAGCTGCTTGCACACGTACCAGAGGTCTCAAGTTCGAATCCTGCACCGCTGCCTAATATCTCAGTTGACCCGGTCAGGTCCCCTGTCAGACCTGACAGGTTTTTTTTGATATTATTTTCTTTTATTTTTTTTATTTATATTACATATATATTTATATTTTAGTTAAAAATTAACTAAAAATAATTAAAAATACAATTTCGAAGGTTAAAATCTCAATAAAAACCACCAAAAATAATCTAAAAATCTAACAAAAAGTATTAAATCAAAATATTACTTTGTTTATATTTATCGAATTATCGTATTATTATTTTAGGTTATTATTCGTTCATCGATCAAACCCTCAACTCGTGCGCACTCATCATCAACCAAGAACGCACCTACTGTGAGTGAGTCCTTACAAATTCCCCTTTTAATCATGTTTTGGTGTGTATCATGTGTTTTACATGTTTTATTTATTCAAACACTTGTGCTAATATCATTATGTGATCAAACGTGTATATTGTTTGAGTGGTTATGTGTGGTTACATTTTATCATTTCAGTGCAATCATTCGTTAGGCCCATCAGTTCCTCATGGGATACGAGTTGAGCATCAGGTGCCTCATTAGATCGGCTCCGTTTGATTGAGCCTTGATCTCAAGTTCATCATTCATTATGTCATGTGTCATTGTGGATATTATGTGGTTTGTGATTATTTTTATATATGCATATGCTCACTTATGATTCATGCACAACTTTTATTTAAATAACAAATATATAACAACTGTTTCAAATGTTTTACTAAGATTCACTCGTCAAATTTTTTTTGACCCAAACCTTTGTTTTACGCATGATACAGGTGGACAGGCTGAGAAGAGGGACACATAGGAATAGCCTTAGAAGATTAAAAAAAATATATTTTGTTTAGAACAATGGTTATTTATGCTTGTATGCTTCTTTGTTTTTGGATATTTGAAGTTTTAAATTCCAATTTAATAAATATAAAACCTTTTAGTAAATGTCATGAGCTTTGGTAATAACCCAATTATGCCCCGACTTTTATTTCCACTGCGGGTCGGGGTGTGACAGATTGGTATCAGAGCTTGTGACTATAGGGACATATGATAGGTTATTTGACCTTTAGAGCCTATACTATATTTGATTAGATTTTAATTATTTATGTGTTACATACAAAACTCATGATGGTTATATGTTTCATGTTTATTTTCACACACAAATACATGCAAGCACTTTCACTACTACATGTTAATATGTGATGTTCATTATACTTTATATGTTGTTAACATATCATGCTTACGCAAGCATACACATCAAGATTTCACAATTTTCATGATTTCTGTCCAAATATTTTGCAATGTTTTCATGTTTTTCAATCGCATCAAAGTGTGTTCTACGACGGGCATGTAGTAACTGGAAGGGTACGAGTACCGGTAGTCGGAACATCCTGTCTAGGCTTGGCATTCATATAAATCCAAAAATAATGGACCAGTTTGCCTACCTGAGGACTAACGATGAGGGTACAAAGGACCTATTAGGCCAAAGCATGCCACACCAAACGTCGTGTGAACTAACCCACTTTGAGTTGTCGTTATGTCTATACCTTTACACATTCTGACCTTATACCTTACAATTATGTTTTTACGATTTTTATTCGGGTGATGCAAGCATTAAACATGCCAACACCAAATGTGAACCCTACCAAGCCCAGTAGTCATGGGGGCCCACATGACTACCTTGGCCAAAATATGGGAGACATTTGGAAGCCCAATCTTGAGCAAGCCCAAGACATCCTATGGATGTAGTTAATTTCTTGTTTCATATATTTTGAATGTTGTTTTTACTTTTTACGACACATGACGCATAAATTCATAATCTCGCTACGTATTTCTTGTAGATGTCTGCTAGACACTCTCGAGGCGGTAGAAGGTCAGGAAGATCTAGCAAGCGTATGGCCACTCAAATCGCTCAACAAATGGCTGTCGTACTTCCTGATATCATTGTGCAAGTTCAACAAGCACTTGCCGCCAATCCCATCAACCCCATCAACCAAGAAGGGCAAAATAACGCCAACCCTCCTCCTAACACCATCAAATGTACCTACAAGCATTTCAAATCATGCGATCCCCCAAAGTACATAGGGACTGAAGGTGTCACTGCTCTCCTCCGTTGGTTTGAGGAGATGGAAAGCACTTTTCTTAATTGTGATTATCCCGATGATCGCAAGGTGCGCTATGCTACTGGTCAGTTGTTTGGAGTAGCACTTACCTGGTGGAACACAGAAAAGGGTAACCGAGGTGCTGAAGCGGCTATGGCCTTGACTCGGGATGAGTTAAGGGAAATCATGACGAGACGCTTCTGTCTAAGAAGCGAAATCAAGAAATTAGAAGATGAGTTTTATGCTTTCAAGTAAAAGGAGGGAGACCACACCACCTACAACAAGAGGTTCCTTGAGTTGAATCAGATGGTCCCCAACCTGTTCACTCTACTCTATCGTCTAATTGAGCATTACATTCGAGGTCTTCCCTCGAAAATTCAAGATTCTGTGTTAAGTACCACACCTGCAACACTCGAAGCTGCCATGGAGCTGGCTACCGAACTTATGAAAAATCGCATTCGAAATGGCGATTTTAAAGATGAGAAAAAGAAAGATAAGGTACCTGCTGAAAGTCCAACCCCAACTCCAGCAGGTTCGTCTTCCAAATTTGCTGGCAAAAGGAAGCGCAAAGGGAAGAGTTTCGCCGTTACCCAAACCAATTCCCCCATCACTGCTGCCCCAATCACACAAGTTGCCCCTCAAGCCGCTCCATTTAAGAAACCATACACTGGTCCTCACCCAAAATGCAACCGATGCCAATATCATCATCCTCCTGAGAACCCCTGTCAATAATGCACAAGTTGTGGCCATGCAGGTCACACGATTCAAACTTGCCGTATCCTCCAAAAGCCAAACCGCAATCAGCCTCAAGCCCAAACCAATAATCAAGTGGTGGGCCAAACCCAAAACCAACAACCCTTACTCTTACCACCTGCTCAACCCATGGCTCAATCCTACTATCAACCCAATTACCCAATGATGCAACCTGTCAGAGCATGTTTCAACTGTGGCGATCCAACCCATTTTTGTAACACCTGTCCACGCCTGGTGAACATCATAAATGCCCAAGCTCAAGCCAATCCGGTGAACCAAGCCAACCAAGCTAATCCACCTCCTAGAGGAAGGGCCTTCAACATTAATGCCAATCAAGCTAGGGCTGATAACAATGTGGTCAATGGTACGTTTCTTATTAATGGTAGTTATGCATCCATACTATTTGATACTGGTGCGGATAAGAGTTTCGTGTCTTCAGAGTTTGAATCCATTCTTGATTTACCTCGCGTTAGTCTCGCTGAACCATTCACGGTGGAAGTTGCTGATGGTGTGAACCTATTACGTTAGACTCGATTATTCGTGATTGTACTCTTACTTTTAATGACCACGATTTCTCAATTGATCTTATTCCTATGAAGTTGGGTAGTTTCGATATTATCATCGGTATGGACTAGCTTAGTCAGCATCACGCTGAAGTTGTTTGCTACGAGAAGTTTATTCGAATTCCTCTCGCTGACGGTCAAACTTTACGTATCTTTGGTGAAACACCTTCTAAAGGGCTTAAATTGATGTCATGCCTCCAAGCTCGTAGATACCTTCGCAAAGACTATATCGCGTTTGTAGCTCATATCGTCAAGAAGGAAGGCAAGGAAAGGAAGCTCGAAGATATTCTCATCATTAAAGAATTTCCTAAAGTTTTTTCCGACGACGTTTCAGGACTTCCTCCTGTGCGAGAAGTCGAATTTCGAATCGATCTTGTACCTGGTGCTACACCAATCGCAAAATCTCCCTATAGGTTAGCTCCATCTGAGATGCAAGAGTTAGCTAGTCAACTGCAAGAGTTGACTGACAAGGGATTTATACGTCCTAGCTCATCACCATGGGGTGTGCCTGTTCTTTTCGTAAAGAAGAAAGATGGAACTTTTCGCATGTGTATCGATTATAGAGAGCTCAACAAGCTGACCATCAAGAATCGCTATCCATTACCTCGTATTGATAATCTTCTAGATCAACTTCAAGGTGCCACCTGTTTTTCAAAGATCGATCTTAGTTCTGGTTATCATCAAGTGCGTGAAGAAGATATTCCCAAGACTGCTTTTCGAACTCGTTATGGTCACTATGAATTCATGGTCATGCCTTTTGGGTTGACCAATGCTCCTGCTTTCTTCATAGATTTGACGAATAGGGTGTGCAAACCCTATCTCGATCGTTTCGTCATAGTTTTCATTGATGATATTCTCATCCACTCCAAGACCAAATCTGATCATGAGCATCACCTTCAACTTATTCTAACACTTTTGAGAACTGAAAAGCTTTATGCTAAGTTCTCGAAATGTGAGTTTTGGTTAAAAGAGGTACGATTTCTTGGTCATGTCGTTAATGACAAAGGGATTCATGTCGACCCTGCGAAGATCAAAGCGGTACAAGAATGGCAAGCACCACGTACTCCTACTGAAGTTAGGTCATTTCTTGGTCTGGCTGGTTATTATCGACGTTTCATTGCAAATTTTTCTCGTATCGCCGTTCCACTCACAGCCTTGAGTCACAAGGGCAAGCCCTTTAATTGGGGCTCAAGCAAGAAGAGGCTTTCCAAACTTTGAAGCAAAAAGTTTGTGATGCACTTATCCTTACACTTCCTGATAGCTGCGAAGATTTTGTGGTTTATTGTGACGCGTCAGAGCAAGGTTTAGGTTGTGTTCTAATAAAAAGAGGAAAGGTGATAGCCTATGCCTCAAGACAACTCAAAGTGCACAAAAATAATTATACCACTCACGACCTATAACTTGGAACATTCGTATTCGCTCTTAAGATATGGAGACATTATCTCAATGGCACCAAGTGTGAAATTTACACTGACCACAAGAGTCTATAAATATATATATTTTTATATCAATATATATTTATTCCAAACCTCTTGGAAACTAAGCGTTCCCAAAACATAGTGTTTATCATCGACTATAAATGGAACTTAACAAATACAACTTAAATGTTTTCATCAATTTAACAACACCTTCATAGGGTTGTTTGGTTAACGATCCGGTATAGCTCATTGACACGTAGTTAGCTACGCTTTTAGTAAAAAACCTATAAGGTATTCCATTTTAGGAACGTCTTAGATTGCATGCTAGCAAGTCACGATTTGGAAACGACATTATGGAATCAATATTATGCTAGCTTTACACTGGATATCAAGGTGACTTCATAACCCCCAGTTTTTGTTGTTTTACATTTTTATAAATGTTTTCGGGGATGGAAAGACATGCAAGTTTCGCAAAAGTACACAAAACTTCGATGAACGAAAACTATATGTTTCTAAACCATGATACGAATGAACTCCAACAAACTCAAATGGTTTACAAAAGGTTATTGCTAAACATACGGTTTATGAAACACGCACGTTTTTATGAAACGTGCATGAGTTCATACATTTTAAGGACGAGATTGTCCTAGTTACAACGGAAACAAGAGTGCTAGGCCCGTACATACAACACACGAGATGCAAGGATACATATATATATATGTATATATAATATACACATATATATACATATATATATGTATATATATGTGTGTATATATACATACATATATATATGTATATATACACATATATATATATATACACACACACACATATATATATATATATATATATATATATATATATATATATATATATATTTGACGAAATATATATGTTGACATCATACATCGAAAATGCATCTTGGTGGACATCATACACCGAAAATACATCTCAGCCCGTGAGTTCATGTCCCCTTTTTTATCTTAAATTTTTTACTATTTTACAACTATCGGGGGAAATACATGTTCAATGGTATGATAAACTAAGGAATGAAAAAACTTAGATCATGTGGGAATAGGGTCAAACTTAAGCACTATTAATCTTGTTTAAGACCACGGTACAAAGGTTAGATCTAACGGGTGTTGGCGAGCCTCACTCTTGGTCATGGACCCACACGGAAGAGTGCATTTGTTGTCCTAGTCGATGTGAATCGACGGAAATCGTCTAGGTTTGGATTGCTTCCTATATCGTCACACATATTAATGTCCTTGCAAAACATTAATGATCATCGATTTCATTAACGTTTACATACCGATTTTGATACAAATATATCTTACAGTTATTGAACTTTTGCATACCGGGGTTTTACAAATACAAAGTTTTCAATCGACGTGTCGAGAAAAATGGTTTTATTAGGTTTTCTCAACAATATTTAAACTGGTTACCAAAAAGATTTGTTTTAAATCTTTTTGAGCAAACTATGAACTCGCCAACTTTTTGTTAATTTTTCGCATGTTCTTTCTCAGGTTACAAATTTCAAAGTATGGCATGGTTGGAATAGGAGAACCCATGGGGATTCGAGTACTTAGCTGGCGTTCACCTTTTAGAAGTTTTAGCAGTTCAAACACTTCCGCTGTGCAATAAAAATGCCAATCAGATCATACCCAACTCTGATGGTGTTATTGGGGTGTGACACTAATGTGTGATAGTATTTTTATGGTTCAAAACAGATTAGATATAGCTTATATGAGTATTTTGATCACATGAAATGATGAACATGATAGCACATATTAGGTGACATGTTTGATACATTAAAACACATGAAAATGCATGATATGTGCTTGTTTAGATGAGTTCTTTGATGATATTATTTTTGTGATTTAAAACAGATTATTTACAGGTCTGAACATGTATTTTGATCACATGAAATAATGAACACAATAGCACATGATAGGTGACATGTTTGATACGTTAAAATAGAAAATGCATGAAATGTGCTTGTTTTGATGAGTTCTTTGGTGATATTATTTTTATGAGTCAAAACATATTACAAACAGCTTAAATTGATTATTTTGATTATGTGGAATGATATATATGATAACACCTTAGAAATGACTAAGTTAGTACGTTAATGAATGAGAAATTGCTCAAAATGTGCTAGTTTATGTGATTTTGTGACATGGATATGCTACATGATGATTTTATGATAATGGTTACATTATGATATTAAAAACAATAATTGGTGATTTAGTGTTCAAAAACATTACTTTCGTACACTAAATATGTTTTTAGTGTAATTTTAATATTCTTGACTTAGAATATATTTTATCGAAAATAATTTAACGAAAAACAATAATTGGTGATGTAGTATAGTTTATCAAATCTATCATTTTATGTCAAAACCGTATTTTCATCAAAACCCAAGTATATTATGTTTTTAGTATAATTTTATATATTCTGGACTTATAATATATTTTTGATATACTATATTTATTTTCAAAGTCTTAGTGTATATGTTGGGTTGAATCAGAAAACCCGAAAAGTCGAATAAACGACTATTCGGTAAGTTTACTTGAAAACGTCAAAATTATGGATTTTATATAATTTTATGTATTCTAAACTTTAAACCAATTTTTGATGAAATATATATATTTTAAAGTCTTAGAATAAATATGGTTGAATAACAAGTACCGGAAAATCAAGCATACAACTATACGGTACAAGGTTTTAAAAACAACAGTTTTATAAACTATTGTGTGATAATATATATTGATGTGCCTAAGTTGGAAAAAAATATTTATGTGACTGTTTCCATGATGATTATGTGATTAAGGTGATGAACATGATGTGATGCTTGCGATTTAGAAGAAATTGTAAATTTGTGATTTTATGTGAAAGTGGATTTTATACATGATGATATGTGTGATATTTAGTTTTCAAGAATGAGATGTAAATATATACTAAGAGAATATACATTGGTGATACATGATTTAGGGATTTTGATCAAGAATATGCTAAGTATGATTATGGATTGCTAAGTGAACAGGAACGTCTTCCACACAACCATGGGTTGTATCCTAGTATCGCCAACAGCATTAGACTCGCCCTTCGGGGGTTGAGACTAATGTACGCTATTGTCATGAGTCTTATATTTAATTTGTTTGGTATTGATAATTGGTTGTGTATTCTTGTTTGGTGTTTATGGATACGTTGACTATGCTAATACCGTGAAAGGCATGTTAAATTATATATTTTTTAAAATTAAATATAAAATAGTTTTTCTATAAAATGAGACAATTACTCACCAACATGTTTTTTTGACCCAAAAATATATTTTTCTAACGTGATGCAAGTAATCAAGGTTGATGATCAAGTGATGAGTACACATAGCGTCGGCCTTAGGAAAATAAAATTGGAAAACTTATGTTATGGTTTGTTTTTTAACATTGTATGAACAATTTTTTAATATTGTAATTGGATGTGCTTTAAATATTGTAACATTGATTAATGTCATGAGTTATGGGCAATCATCATGCCTCGTACCAATCTGTTGCGGGTCGGGGTGAGACAATTTAAGCAATGGTGGTTGCCAAACTTTCTTCCCCATGTTTGATGATCCGGAGGATTACCCTAACCATTTTGTCTTATCGATTGCTTATGTGGAAGATGGCCATTTCATCATGGTTAAGTTAACGGATGATTGTCGATGCCACCATCCAATAGACTTTTCCAGTATGTAGTGAAGTATAGCAGCTATAGAATGGGAG
The DNA here is from genome assembly GCA_947069175.1 of Scalesia atractyloides. Taxonomy (NCBI): domain Eukaryota; kingdom Viridiplantae; phylum Streptophyta; class Magnoliopsida; order Asterales; family Asteraceae; genus Scalesia; species Scalesia atractyloides. The sequence continues at coordinate 25,742,295 of CAMTDV010000022.1, read as the reverse complement.
ACAATGTACATGCCTATATTACATAGGGTAGGGCGCTAATAGGTAGTAAATTTAGTAATAGAAGTCAACCAAGAAACTACATTAACTTGTTTTAGGTCTTGGTTGTAACACTTGAAATTGTTTAATCGTAGTATTACATTTTAAAAATTTGTTATTTGCATTACATTATCTTTAAAATATAGTTTACGCCACATTTTTTTATAAAATTTATTGATCAGATTGTTTTATATATAAAACCTCTTATTTACATTACACTTTAAAAAAAAAGAGATACCATACACAACGTATTGTGCATTGAGCGTCGTTTAGGTCCAAGTATATGTTGTCACACCCGCTCATAGGCGGAAGCGCATGGTATGATCTGATTGGTTCTCATTGCATACAACATAAGTGAATATACTATATGAATTACATATTCTCCATATGGCAATACTGAAATTGTTTCAAAACGCAACATAGGTTAAGTATATCATTACAAACCATTAAATTGTCAAATTATTAAATGATCAAAACGCAAGATTTTAAACACTAAGGTTATGACCCTTAAATCACCGCATGTAACTGGACAAATCCTTTAAAAGGTGGCATTGGAGACTTGGTACTTGTTCTTGATTTGCAGCCTTCTACATAGATCCACTAATTACTTGAAATACATGTTAAGTTGAAAACCAACAAAAGTTGGCGAGTTCATGAGTTTTAACTGTATGAGTTGGATCCATAATACGTAAGTAGTATTTTTGTATCACAAAAACCCGGTATGTAAAGCGTCAATGAAATTGATGATCATTAATGTTTTGCAAGGACATTAATATGTGTGATGACATAGGAAGCATCCAAACCTAGACGATTTCTGTCGATTAACCTCGACTGGGACAACAAATGCACTCTTCCGTGTGGGTCCATGACCAAGAGTGGGGCTCGCCAACACCCGCTAGATCTAACCTTTGTACCGTGGTCTTAAACAAGATTAATGATGCTTACGCCTAGCCTATTCGCACATGATTTAGTTATTTCATTCCCTAGCTTATCATACCATAGACATGTATCTCACCCCCGATAGTTGTAAAACTGTAAAACATTTAAGATGAAAAGGGGGACATGAACTCACTGTTTTGCTTTCCGCTTTCGCTGTTTAACTCAAATACCTTTCTTTGAATTCGTACCACAACCTACAAACGCGTTAGGTTTTGTTAGACACTTCGGTCTTTGAATGATTCATGTTCTTGTTTCTTGTCTTAATTATTTGTTAAGACTTGTTTAGTGTTTCGTTTCGTTTAGATATACATCTCGATGTATGACGCCAATAGATATACTTCATTAAGTATATGTGTATCCTTGCAACGCATGTGTTGCTAGCACGGGCCCAGCCCGCTAGACTCCGTGCCTTGCACGAGTAAGACGTATTTGTTCCATGACACTCATAGACGAGTTCCACCCATTTGCCTCGACGACTCCATCGTCGGATATTTTCCATATATAATTCTTCTTAATTACATATATAATTTCAAGTTTGATGTGTTAGTTAAAATATTATATTTTAACTTGTATTATTTGTATGCACCTCTTTATATATATCATTTTGTTTACGATGGGTTGGTTTAAAATAATCTATTTTTAACATGTATTGATATATAATTATTTCATGTGCATGTTCCATAGTATACATGACCAACTATTGAAATTGTTAAGTATTATACTTATGTATTTCCCCCAAGTATAGGTATACTTGTATTGTGTATATTTGTGTATTTACATTCGTATTCTTATGGTTAAGTATAATACTTGTATAATGGTATTTTCACCAATATTAATGGTATATATATTGGCATGTATTTTTACGTATAGGTATACGTATATTTCTTGTACTTATTACCCCCTCACTTTTGTGTATTCTTAAATTATATAATTTTAAGATATATTTAAATTAGTATATGTATTATAATGCTTTGTAAGTGTATGTATCCAAATCATATACATTTTTACAATTAGTTCTAGAAAAATATATATTTTAGTTTCCACCAAAAATAATATATTTTAAGGAGGTTTGTGAAATATATATTTTTATATACTTTGAAAATAATATATTTTTAGTATCGACGAAATACGATATAGTTTATGTACTTGTAAAAATATATTTTATATTTTTTGTCCATAATTCATATATAGTCCAATAATCCGAATAGTCCATATTTGTTTTCCATGTATGGTTATGGATAGGTATATAATATATTTTGTAATTCTTTGTTTGCCAATTATTGTCTATTTATTTGTATGATTTATTTTTCAAGTTCCTAACTATATACATATGTAATACAAACAATAAACACATAAATTGTGATTCTTATAATCACTAAAATATATATTTTTCCAAAAATATATATATTTATACCCATTTTTATCTTTATAAAAATTATGTCTTCTTGAATTGATTTTCTATACAAAAACATGGGAATTTTTATATTTATGGTTTTCAAACAAGTTTACTTATAAGAACTTTATAACCATATATTTTTCTAAGTGTTTAATTTTTATAAAAATTACTGCCATGGTCTCCCCTAGATTTATGATGTTTCCCATGTTTTTAAAACATGTGTTAAGCTTAAAAACTCATCAATTTACCCACCACAACTTCAACAATTATTCTTCAAACATATTTATGCATCTTTTGATCATGATGAATTTGAAACTTTACCAAAACATGTAATCTTTTATTTTTATGATTAAGATGTTCACACATCTTCAAAAATGGGTTTAGTTGCTATTAATCACTACTTTGTTAAAAATCATTTTGAACATCATGTTTTTATATATTTTTAGGAATTACCATAGCTTACTTTAAACACATTTTTAAGTTCATCCACTTTGTTAAAACATGTTTGTCAAGACCCTTATCATTTTAACCACTTGATCAACCATCCTTTAAAAATATGACAAACCATTTCATCTACTTTAAAGAGTCCCTTTATTTTGTTATAACAAGTTTATCATTATTTTGATCATGGATCTTGTAAGATCCATGTGTACACTTGTTAGATCTAAGCTTCTATAAGTGTATATATGATGGACATGTTCCATAGCACAAAATAAGCATCTACATTTTTATTACAACTTCAAGATAGCTTTGTTTTCTTTAGATCATGTTACTTGTTCATATGTTCATCTTTTAAAGTTGATACTTTTGCATGGTGTAACTTATATATTAATAAGATACTAGTAAGACATTAAATGAAAGATTAGGAGGCTCACTACTAGCTCTTGTGGCTAGGGAAGTGGCAAGATGAACAAGTTGATGAAGATGGTGCAAAGTTGGTGGATAAAAGCTCCCAAGAGAGGTCCTTGAACTTCCAATGCTTGAACCTTCCTTAGTTAGGCTTGAGACAACCTTGGATCACCTTAGATAACCTTGGAAGTCGCTTGATGATGGAGATGAAGTGGAGGTAATTGTGGTCGTGAATGGGGAAGAAGATGAAGGAGTTGAAGTGTTTGAATTTGTGTTAGGAGATTATGAGGGCATGCTAGGGTGCTGTCTCCTTATATAAAAAGTTCTCCTTCATGTCTTATGTTTAACCATTAGCTCATAAGTAAGATTAGGGGACAAGGGGGATAAGATTGTTGGAGTCAAGGGGGCCCCACATGTGGTCGTCCCCATGCTTGTTATTATGAGGTTAACTTGGTTAATTTCTTAGTTAGGGATTTAGTTAGGATTAGGGGTCTTAGTTAGGAGGTTTTGATGAATTAAGGGTTTTTGATGCATTTTAAGGTATAACTTGCCATACACTAGCTTAATATTGTTAAATAATATTAACTAGTTTATATTTTATGCCTACTTCGTGTTCGGTTGCTTAACGGGTGCTCGGTTCGTTAAAGGGTCCTTAAACGAAGGTTTAAGTAACTAGTAGGGATTTTACATCAAAACAATGTGTTCAATGCTTTTAACTAGTTGTATGATGTAAAAATATTGTTAACTAGTTCATATGATGTTTCAGATTGTGTCCGGGTGTTCATTTCGATGCCAATTCTTTACAACGTTAACTTTCAAGACTGATGTGATATGATAAGTTTTTGTGCCAACATGATTCTTTCAATATCTTTTAAGCAGTGCATGATGTTTAACATTATTTCTGCATATTACACAAGCTTGTATTTGCTGAATTTTGCTGAATTGCTGTTTAGTGTATATTTCGGACAGTTTTCAGTGCGTGTATAGTTTCTGAAAAGTGTTGGCATTAATCCTTGCTTTCCCACATAGGGTTTAATATACAGTTTGTGATGGACTCTCATCTAAGTCCTAAATCGCAGTTTAACTGCGCACTGACACTGTGCTACCGCAGCTAGTCTAATAGTTGTTTCCGGCGCACTGTTTCAAGCAGTTTTTAAATGGTAACCACTAAACAAATAATATGCATCATGTAATATATTCAGTGCACTTTCTAGATTGATGCCATGCAAATTCATGCAGTTTAATTGTTCAAAACACATAATTATATAATATAATTCACTTGATTAATGTACAGAATTATTCCAAAAGTGACAGTTGTCACATACGTTTAGGTCCAGCTATACGCTGCTTTTTTATTAAAAGAATCCATACACATCTATACACTTTGTACTGGCCAGACGACTACTTGAACCAGTTGAACCAATTATACACTTTAGGTTTTATTTCAATTTAAAAAAGGGCACCTATACGGCGTATAAAGGGCAATAAGCGGCCTATAGTTCAAACCAGCCTTTCATCTTCCTAAAGGGGGGAAACATATCAAAACACATTCAAATACACACACCATACACCAAAAAACACACACTATCTCTCTTTGGTATCAAAGTATACGCTACGGGTATATGGCAATGAGTGGCATATAGATATACCCCTTTCTGATACTTTTCAGAAAAATATCTATATCGCGTATAGGGCAAGGAATGGCGTATAGATATACACATTTTGACAAATTTTCAGTAAAATTATCTATATACGACGCGCATAGGGCAACGAGTAGCGTATAGAGATACTTTTAATTCAAAGTTGTTAGAAAGTGTATCTGTATACGACTCTCATTGACCTATGATCGGCGTATAGAGGTTTTTTTTCCCACTTTTAGCATACAACCCGCACAAAATTATAAGATTATCCGAAAGTGGAAGTGTATATCTATCCTTTATACCCGATGGTGTTGGGATGGTGGTTGAGGGAGGTCGGTTGTGGTAGTTGTTTGAGGTGGTGGGTGGGCTGTGGTAGTGGTAGGTGGACGGCTGTGGTGGTGGTAGGTTGGGTTGTGGGTGGTAGGTTGTAGTGGTGATTGAGGGTGGTAGGTTGTTATGGTTGTTGAGGTGATGGTGGGTTATGATGGTGTTGAGGTGGTTGAGGGTGGTGGACTGTGGTGGTTGTTGAGGTGGTGGTAAGCTGTGGTGGTTGATGTGGTGGTGGGTGGTGGCGGAGGTGGTGAATTGAGATGTTGTTTGATGTGGCTCGTGGTGGTGCGATTTGTTTATTTCTTTTTTTACAATATGAATTCGAATGTAGAGTCTAACACTAGAATTAAATTTTTTTAACAGGATATTGATAGTCAGGGTGGTGGTAGCGTAATCCTAATGGAGAACTACATTGCGCTCATATTGGAGATTCCAACGCCTACATGCGTCCTATTTCAGATTCATGCACCAGGTTGTCAGTCTAGCTAGCATGATGTGTGATTTGGAGTGAACTAGATCATGCAGTGCTCCAAGCGACGCTTCTAATGAAGTTTGCCCTGACACACAGAATTTCAAGATAGTCGTTTTCTAGGTGAGGTGTTGATGTATCAACTAATGGTCGTAAAGCCCATCAGAACCAAGAATACCATCACACCCAATTTCAAGAGGGCTAGTGCCAGAGTGGACGGTCGTTAACGTAGTCAACTCCAACACCCACTACTCCAGCCAACGCCATTTAGTGTGGTAATGTGGTGCTGATGTATCGACTGACGGGTGTAAAGCCTGTTAGAATCTAGGATACCAACACACACAATTCCAAGAGGGCTGGTGTGTCGAGGTCCCTTTTGTTGTATCAATCGATGGGCGTTAGACCCATTGGTTTGGTGTAGAAGAATTTAAAAATGGGTGACACTTAGCGATTTAGGGTTTAGAACGTGTCGTGTTTTTTGTGATTATATGAATCGATGTTCACTTACATTTTGTATTACGTTTCTTGTTGCATTATAGATTATAAATGATAAGTCAAACACAATTACAGAGGCACACCATATAAAAAACATTTTTTAATAAAAATATGATATTTTATAATAAAACTTTATAAATATAAAATTTGACATTTTATAATATACACATTTTTATAACAACATTTTATAAAAAAATATGATGTTTTTATAATACTGCTTAATAAATAAAAAATTGACATTTTATAATATATATGCATATTTTATAACAACATTTAAAAAACATATATGAAGTTTTTTTAAAATAATATTTCAAAACTTGTTTCACTAATCTGAAAACCCAACAAACTTGCTCTATCTGAAGTAACTCCAATCATTAAGCAATCATTAGTAACATCAATATGACATTAAATAGGTGAGCCCTATAGAAACGTAGAGGCAATAGGAGGCGTATACAGCAGCACAGGGTGTAAATTTAAATTTGGGGATTGTGCATATAACCAATACTTATTAGGGTGAAGGGGGTGCACCACTCATGAGATAAATGAGATGTGAGGGAATTTTCATTCACCTAACCATGATATGTCATGTTAATTCACCTCTCATATACCACTCTTATTCAAAAACATAAGGGATGGTTTCAAACAGTCCATTTTATTTTTTTTAAAGATATGATTGGGTTAAAAGAGAGTGGAGCCCACCACTACCCCCTCTCCCTCATCTTCCCCGCATGCGGCAATGTTCACCACAAAAAACCCTTCACCGCACGGCACATAGGGACGGCGGCACATTCCCCGTGCAGGAAACCTCCTCCCCGCGAGCGCCCCGTTTCCCCTTAGAATTAGATTTAGAAACAACAACAATATAAAAGTAACATCATAATATGAAATTAATATATTAAAGCTGATTTGTAGACGAGATAATTTAAACTTATGCTGTTTCGAATTAGTTAACTATTTATTTAATTGATTAAAAAGGGAACACAAAAGCTAATAAAATATTAAAGCAGGCAAAGGTATTATTTTACTACTATTATTATTATTCTTACTGTTACGAGTTCATTATTAAAACTATAATTACAATCTTAGCTTCTGCGTTAAGTTCAATCTAGCTGAAGCTAAAAAGTAAGCAATAAAGCAAAAGCATCCGAATATCAACTCATCTTTCCTTACAACGCATGCAACATAAACGAAGCAACCACAGCATGTTATCTGGTAACATGGCCAACTAGTCAACCATTTTCCAACCCCTTGTTCAGCAGCCCCAACACTGCAAAATATTAATCTACTCCAATGGAAAGCTTCATGAATATTCTCGTTACAATTCTAGTTTTAACATTTCAGTTTCTGTTCACTGGCAGCCATCAGCATCCTTTGGATCCTCTAAACCCTAATGAAATATCCAAGATTCAACAAATTATCACAGCCTCTCACCTTTCTTCTCTTCCGAATCTGAACTTTCATTTTGTTGACCTCGAAGAACCAGACAAAAAAGAAGTTATCAAATGGCTATCTTCTGAGAAGCAAAACCAATCTTTCCCTCATCGTCAAGCCAAGGTGGTGGTTCGTGGTGGTGGAAAAACCCATGAAATCATTGTGGATTTGACCAATGGTTCCATCACATCCGACCATGTTTATAAAGGTGACGGTTACCCTCCACTTACTTTAACCGAGCTAGCCAAGCAGCAAGGTTACCCTTCAACAGTCAAAGTTCAAAGATTTGGTTGCAAGAAGGGGCTTGAACATATCAGGAATCACATGCTTTCCTTTCACTATAGGATGGTTTGGAGAATCCTTCACTCGAAGAGCAGTTAAACTATCATGCTTCTATCGCGAACGAACCAATAATGTTTTTTCAATGCCGATAGAAGGTTTAACCATTTTAGTAAACATTGAAGCGATGCAAATCACGAATATTATATCAAAGAGGGGAAAAACTACTTTACCTGAAGCTGATGGTACTCAATTGTTTAGTAGTGTTCCGTCTTTTGGTAAAAGACCAGATCCTATTAACAATAGATCATTCACCATTAATGGTCATAATATTAACTGGAAGAATTGGAGATTTCATGTGGGATTCAATGCACGTGCTGGCGTGATCATATCGACCACGTCGATCTTTGATTCTGGAAAACAAGAATGGCGTAGGGTGCTATACCGAGGGCACATATCGGAAACATTTGTTCCTTATATGGATCCTAGTAGTGAATGGTACTACAGGACATTTTTTGATGTGGGTGAGTTTGGGTTTGGTAATCTGCTGTAACACTTGTCCCTTTGATAGATTGTCCAAGCAATGCAGCTTATTTGGATGGTTATATGGCTGGGGGAGATGGGTTGCCTCAAAAGGTACCAAGGGCCATTTGCATTTTCGAGCGATATACCGGAGATATAGCTTGGAGGCATACTGAAGTTGGTATTCCAGGAAAAGTGGTAGGCGTCACAACTTCTGACATGTTTAATTATAATTTAGCAACTATTTTATAAATAAAATGAAAAAATTATGTAAATACACATGTTGGACCAGAATTTTTTTTTTTTCCAATATAGAGGTGGAAGTTTAGCCTTATTAAAACAGTTAACTTCATTGCCATCGATTAGAAGCTGCCAGATCAGCTCCAGCAGCTAAGTTGGCTAAGATCTAGCTATACTTTTTGTAAGATGGTGTGGACAGCTAAGCTTACACTTTTTTCGAGGAGCTACCAAACCCCTGTATTTTTTTTTTTGGGGATGCACTGTCTTTGAATGTCGGCTAAGACTAATTTGTAGAAGGCTGAAAATCATTGTCTATGTAGAAAAATTTTCTGTCAAATGTATATATTTTGGTAAATCTTTTTATCAAAATCAGTCGGTTTGAATAAAGGGTTAAAATGAGTATTTTCAGTATTGGTGGATGAAAGACCTTTTTTGCATAAAGTTTTAAATCTTTTGTAACACGTTAAATATGATTAGAGAAACCATATATGATGTAAAAAGTAATTTATATATTTAAGAAAATGATTTAAAAGGTTCACTGTTTTTAAAACATCAAATCAAAATGTTTTTTTTTTTTTTTTTTTTTTGTGTATTTAAGTGTGAAAAATGGGAGAAGTTTACTAATTTGACAAGTTGAAGGAGAGATGGAAAAAATCTATATTATTTTTCCGCATTTAACGAAAATCGTTTTATAACAATTTGCGTGAATGTTTTCCCGATTATTATTTTTGTACGTACTTATTAATACTTTAAATTTTTATGTCTATAACAGAGGATAGTGTAATTGTCAATCACCTCGAATAGTCACCATACATACTCTATTAACATGATTCTCATATGTGCAGATAACAACCGGAGAATCCGAAGTTAATCTGGTTGTTAGAATGGTTGCAACGGTAGGAAATTATGATTATATAATTGATTGGGAATTCAAAACAAACTGGTTTCATAAAAGTTAAGGTAAGAAGTCATTCTAAGATACAGCTGGATTTTGGTTATTTTACATGGATATGCAAAGTATGGGTGTTAACAAGCCAGCAGACCCAAAGCCCGCTTGTTTTGAGCTATTATTCTTACTTTAAAGCTCTGAATATTTATTATTAATTTACTAAGTAAATTATATACATTTATAGTTGTATATATACATGCACTTATATAAAATTCTTATGTGTACCGTAAAATATTTTATTTCGTAATTTTTATCATAATTTTTAATTTTGTATGCAATATTAAATGTTATATATATATATATATATCTTATAAAGAATTATATAAATAAATAGTACAGAATGGTATGTAAATATATATTTCATATATTATGTAAAAATTATATAAATAATAGTACAGTTTATAGTTACAACCCTAGTCGAATTCAATAAGTAAAGATGAGGCTTGTTTTTATGACCCAAACTTTCTTTATCAATGAATAAAACAAGAACTTGATAAACCAAAAGAACTAAAATAAACCACTTTATTAAATCTTCTAATTTATCATCTTTTCCTATATTCATCTTCAGCTTCTCCTAACCTGATCAATGATCATTCCCATGAGCACATCCCCTATCAGTCCCTTGACCGTATGAACTCGCATAACCATGAGCTTGACTGCGATTCTCGTCATTTAATCAGCAAACACACAAGCACACTGCTCATATCAAACTTCACCACTGTTGTTGCTACAGACAAATCCATCCGTCAGTCATAAATCTGGAAAACCTCTTCTTCATTGTTGAATGATTTCCTTAATTGGTGTTGATCGAACACACCCAACAAAAAAAAACAATTATGTCACCAACCAGTTTTGTGACTAAAAAAAACCGGGAAACCAATCCTGGAGAATTGCTTTTGCTTTTGTTTATTTTCTTCGATCAAACCCGCACGATACATCGCTGCTTCTTTCATGTTGTGTATAGTTACTCTAATGTCCATGGGCTTTTCTTTGTTTATGATCTTCTACTTGCTGCTATGGATCGATCTGATCTCATATCAGTTGTTCTACTCTTCCAAAGCCCCTTGAAACTACTCGTTTCAACTTGCGCTCGATGATCCTTGGTTGTGAGTGTTTGGTTTTGGTACCAATTGATGGCCCAGGCTTTACGATCAATGAATAGGAACATAAGGGATTTGATTACCCACTTGATCATTGTCTCTTTCACTTTATTAATAGAAATCCACACACACATAAAACATTACATTAACCCACTAGTATAATACTAGACCTATACCAATTCTCACATCAAATTCTATTTATAATCAAATAAAAAATTTGGTAAACCAAAAAATTCATATATACAAAATTAAAAAAACCTTATAATACATCTTGTTTTCCAGTAATTATCTTCATAAATGTGATTCCTCCTTTCTCTTTTCATAAACTAATCCGAATTACTCACAACTTTTTTTTGGCTCAAGCTCATCCACGAGCTATTTAACTTCGGCTCGATTCGAGCTTTTAACGAGTTAATCTGGGGTAGCTCACTGCGGCGTAACTCGTTTACACCTCTAATTTAAATCCCCGATTTTCTTGCAGGTGGGGCTTAGTGGTGTTCTAGAAATGAAGCCTACAACACAAACGAAAGCTGACCAGATCAAAGAAGAAACCTATGGACCCTTGATAGCAGAGAATAGAATAGGGAACAACCATGATCACTTCATCACATACTACCTCGACCTGGATATTGATGGTGAAGACAACTCTTTTGTGCAAGCAAACCTAAAAGTCAAAAAAGCCAAAGCATCTCCAAGGAAGAGTTACTGGACGGTCGTTAAAGAGACTGCAAAAACCGAAGATGAGGCGAGGCTGAGGCTTGGGATGAAGGCGTCAGAGATGTTCCTGGTGAACCTAAATAAGAAGACAAAGCTGGGAAATAACGTTGGTTATCAATTGATGACAGGGCAACCGGCTGTTTCGCTCCTGGTGGATGATGATTACCCACAGATACGAGCTTCGTATACCAAGTATCAACTGTGGGTGACTGCCTATAACAAGTCGGAGAGATGGGCTGCTGGCTTTTATGTTGACAGGAATACAGGAAAAGATGGACTTGCCATTTGGAGTCACAGGTTTGTATTTTTTATTAATTTTGGATGAATTTGAATTGGGTTGTCCACATGTACTCTACCACCTCTATTTTTACTTGTCGTACCCCTTTCAAGTTGTCAAAATCGCTAATATAACCTTCTCGCTTTAAAAGACAAAAAAGATTTCCTTGATTTGGCATTTAAAAGGGGAGTATGATGAGAAATCTAGAGAGCAGGTTATGTTAGCCAACCCAATTTGCATATTTAAATTAAACAAAAGTTTCTCTAACTAATCATTGTATTTTGTTTTGGGTGGTTGTAGGAACAGATCTATTATGAACAAAGATATAGTTTTGTGGTACACGGTAGGCTTTCATCACAGCCCCTGCCAAGAAGATTTCCCAGTAATGGCAACACTTACTAACGGATTCGAGCTACGACCTGTGAACTTTTTTGAAAGAAACCCATTGCTTAAAAGTTAAGAAGCCCGAAAATGCTCAATAGTTGGTTTTGTCAGGCATAACAACCAAACTACTAACATAAAGGATGCACAAATATTTGACTGGCAGTTCATTCTTTTGAGTAATAAATTATAGGATTTATATTTATGTAGGTTGGAAACCGTTTGAATTTAGTTTATAGTTGGGTATATATTAACCTGTGTTTACGTTGTTTCAACGATTAAACTAGTATGTATATGTCTAAAAATTGAAATGGGAAAGTCATTAGACGTAAATTGCATTTGTCACACAGCCTCAAAACAAAAGGTCATTAGCGATTATTGTGGAAGGATTGATGTAATTTTTCATTAGTGTATTTGTTTTTGGCTCTAGCGTCTTGCTAATTGCTGGTTTTACTGAAATTAACCGTTAAAAAAGGAAAATAAGCTTCGAAACCCATTTAATGTTGATTTGAAATCCGAAATCGGATTTTATTTGGACCAGTATATTTTGTTTGGTTCGGAGACAATTTTCTGTTGAGCCAATAAAAATGGAATTAATCGTTAGTTGGACTTGGGGCTGCTAAACTATGTACCTGGGGAAGAATCATTAGTATGGGACTTGGGGTGCAATTTTAAAGAGATTAAACAAAAAGGAGTTAGATACATCAATTTTGATTTGGGCTCGTTAACATTTAATTGAACTAGACAAAGAATTTATTATAAAAGTTTTGTAGACTAGTTAAACATTGGACTGGTTGCATTAGAATTTAGAAGGATATGAATAGTGGGCTGATGAAATATAATTGATTTGGTTGGGCCGATTGCAACATGCATCATTGTTACTAAAGAGGTTACTTGGACTGATCTTTGAAACAGCATTGGGCTGCTCGTATTTTCATTTGGCCCAGGTATCAAGAATTTAAATTGTAGGTTGCAAGTTATAATTTAGATGTAAAAGATCCAGTGGGCCACGAAAATTAATTAAAGTTTGCTTGGCCCAGGTGTTTATCAACATAACTTTTTTGACGGTCACAAGCTACCCCCATGCGATTTCTAATTAGAACAATCTTCTCCGAGGTTTCGAGCATGTACTCAAGGTCTGGATGGTTCGGGACCTAAGATTTGGTTGTCACCAACTTCAGCCCAATAGATAAGACATCGGCATTTCCGTCCGTATAATGCTTCAAATGGTGTTGCGTGGATGCTAGAATGGTAACTATTAATGTAGGAGAATTCCACCGGGGGTAGGTGTCTTTCTCAACTCTTAGCAAAGGCGATAACACATGCCCAAAGCATGGACTCAAGGTCTGGATGGTACGCTCACTCTAACCATCAGTTTAGGTATGCTATGCAATACTCATATCCAAGCGTGAGCCAAAAGATGTATGCATTGATCACCAGAGGTGAGATGCAAAATGAGGGTCTCGATTAGAGATGATAAAAATTGGCACTCCGTGCCGAGAGACAGCGTCTTTCAGGTAAATACTAGAAAGCTTATCATACTTGTCTGTTACCTTGACTGCGAGGAAGTGAGTTGATTTGGTTAAGTGGTCCACGATCACCCAGATGGTGTTGATTTCGCCTGGAGACTTGCGTAATCCGGTAATAAAATCTATGGAAATATGCTCTCATTTCCACATTGGTACTTCTAGTTGCTGCAGCAAACCAGTTGGCTTTTGGTACTCGATCTTGACTCTAGCACGGGTCAATCACTTATTATACATGTGGATATGTTAGCTTTCATGTTTAGTCACATTACAGCGCTTTCAGGCTTGGTACATTTTATCAGAACTGGGATGGATGGAAATCAAGACTGGTGTGCTTCGTCCACAACAGGATCTCTCAGATCCCTATGTAGGAAACCCATATTCGCTCCATGAAATAGTGAATACCGTCCGATTTAGTTTAAAGTTGTTTTTCCATGCCCCGCATAGATACAGCTGGAAGATTTTCCTCTTTCAAGGCTTTAACTTGGGAAGAACAGATTTGATCAGCTAATCCATGGTGAATTGTGAGTTGCAAAGCTCGAACAGATTTGGGTTTAGTTCTTTACGTCTGAGGGCATCAGCTATAACGTTACCTTGACCAGATGGTACCTACTAGCATAGTCGTAATCATTTAGGAGTTCAACCAAATGATGATGTCGCGTGTTTAACTCCTTCTGTTCCAGAATGTGAGAATGTGCTGGAGACTCTTGTGATCGGTGTAAATAGTGCATTTGATACCATATAAGTAATGTCTCAAGATTTTGAGGGCAAATACCATGGCTCCCAACCCTACTCGTGAGGTGTGTAGTTCTTCTCATGCATTTTTAGTTGGAGAGAGACATAAGTGATGACTTTCTCGCATTGCATCAGAACACAACCGAGACCTTGAATTGAAGCATCCTAGTATACAACGAAATCATTTGTTCCATTGGGTAAGGATAGAATAGGCGCACTGCAAAGGTTTGCTTCAACAACTAAAAAGCGGGTTCTTAGGTATCACCCGATTTGTAAATAGTGCCCTTATGAGTTAAAGCGGTAAGAGGTTGAGCAATAATTTAACAGCCCAGTGTTAACCGCACCATGATATTGTTCGCTTTGGCTGGACGAACCGCCATCGCCTCACGGATTTAAAACGCGTCATGATGGTGAAGGTATCAAGCCCCTTATAAGGAAACCTTTGTTCCCCTTCACACCCAATGTGGGATGTCACAATCCACCCCCCTCACGGGGCCAAGCGTCCTCTCTGGCACACTAGTCCGGTCCTTTGCTCTGATACCATTTGTAACATCTAGCCCCTCTCCATCAATATTTTCTGCTTTGCCCCCGATGGGTAGCCCATCCAGGAACTCACGGATTTGTTTTTTGTTGCCTCGGTGGAGACTTCCTAGGAAGTCACCCATCCTGGTACTACTCCCACCTGAGCACGCTTATCTGTGGAGTTCTCCTCTCATTCACTAGCATCAAGCCCAAAAAACATTGGTGGAGTGGTTTGGGATCTGCGCGATGATCACAGAGCCGCTACATAACCGAGTTCAAGTCCCCTGGTCTGTCCATTTTTATTGTGATATTCTACATTGGTTATGAAGGGGAACAAAGGCATCCATATAAGGGGCTGGATACCCTCACCATCATGACAGTTTTCAAAACCGTGAGGGGCGGGCACTGAGGGCGTGCTAGCTGCCTAAGCGAACAATATCATGGTGCGGTTATACTGGGCTGTTACGAATATTTAAGAATCCCTTAGTGAATCTACGATAATACCCAATGAGGCCAAGAAGTTGGCAGACATTCAATTGGAGTTTTTGGTGCAACCAAATTCTTGATGGAACGATTTTGGCTGGACCGAAAAGTATCCCAGCTTTTTTGTCTACATGTTTTCGAGAAAATGGAATTCACAAATCCAGAAGTCACATTTAGAGAAGCGTAAATTTTTTCTCTTTTCAGAAGTTCTAAGATAATACGCAAGTGTTCTTCGTGCTCCTCTCGTTCGTAGAGTAGATAAGAATATCATCAATGAAAACAATGACAAATTTATCAAGGTATGGTTTGCACACTCGGTTCATGAGATCCAAGATGACTGTGGGTGCATTGGTTAACCCAAATGGTGTAACATTTGTGTAAAACGGGTTTCGAAAACCCACACCGTTTATTAATCAAGTTTTTGTTTGTTATGATTCGTTGCAGTTTTCTAGCATCAGTTACTTTTATTAATAATATTGTAAAATTTAAAAATTTATAGCTAATAAATAATAATAGTAATAGGTAAATTAAAATAATCTTATAAATAATAAATCAAAAGTAAAATAAAAATAAATAGGAGAAACCGGGTTTCGAACCCGGTCTCCCGCGTTTGCACACACCCAAAACACCGTTACTCTGCACGCATCTTTGTGTTTAAACCCAAATCAAATAATCCATATAGTAGAGTTGTTAAATAAATCGGCAAAACCAGAGCTTCATCTTCAAATCAGCCGCTGAAGTCAAATTCACGAAAATTTTGGAAGTAACGTTTCTTGTTAATTGTAAACGGATATAATTGATGGTAATCATCAGTTATAACCGAAAACATTAAGAAATTTCATTCATAGCCGTGATTACCTTAACCGAAAAATTTAAACCAAGATTGAAATCACCTCTGCCTATAAATACCCCCTGCCAATCATTCCAAGCTCACACTTTCAATCATCATTCGAAATCACTCTGCTCTCGCTCTCAAATCCTCTCTGTTCGCCGGAAATCTTTTCTGCGAGTCGCCGGAATTCAAGTTTTGCTCATAGGAATCTATCGCCAGAACTCTACGATCGTCGATAAACTTTGTTTTTTAGTATTCATGTAGATTTTTAATACCATGTTTAATGAATAATCAACACAAAAACAACATCCTTTTAATCAGTCAAAAATCGAGTTCAGTACTGGGTTTTATTTTTGATGAAAGAGATGAAGTTGGCCAGAGTATTTGTATAACTAAACTTGGTGTTTTAAACGGGTTAGACACACAGGCCAGCGGCGGACTGTGTGCATCTTACATATGTGATACGGGTTCGAAATTCTACCACGACGCCGGTTTCCTGAATTAAACCCCCTGTTTTTAACTAAGATGATGCTAATATCCAGTAAGTATTTAAATGAAATGCAAGTCGGGAATATTATGGGTTAGACACCTAGCCCAGTTGGAAGGGCTGGGTACGTTGCAGCGCTGAGATTACGAGTTCGAATCCGAGCTTAGTCATTGAATCGGTGATTTTTAAAATCTTTTTTAAATAAGGAATTTCTGATATATCCTAACTTGTATATAAGAGTAATAAAAATTGGTATTCCGACGGGTTAGACATGTAGCTCAGTTGGAAGAGCTGCTTGCACAGGTACCAGAGGTCTCAAGTTCGAATCCTGCACCGCTGCCTAATATCTCAGTTGACCCGGTCAGGTCCCCTGTCAGACCTGACAGGTTTTTTTTGATATTATTTTCTTTTATTTTTTTATTTATATTACATATATATTTATATTTTAGTTAAAAATTAACTAAAAATAATTAAAAATACAATTTCGAAGGTTAAAATCTCAATAAAAACCACCAAAAATAATCAAAAATCTAACAAAAAGTATTAAATCAAAATATTACTTTGTTTATATTTATCGAATTATCGTATTATTATTTTAGGTTATTATTCGTTCATCGATCAAACCCTCAACTCGTGCGCACTCATCATCAACCAAGAACGCACCTACTGTGAGTGAGTCCTTACAAATTCCCCTTTTAATCATGTTTTGGGGTGTATCATGTGTTTTACATGTTTTATTTATTCAAACACTTGTGCTAATATCATTATGTGATCAAACGTGTATATTGTTTGAGTGGTTATGTGTGGTTACATTTTATCATTTCAGTGCAATCATTCGTTAGGCCCATCAGTTCCTCATGGGATACGAGTTGAGCATCAGGTGCCTCATTAGATCGGCTCCGTTTGATTGAGCCTTGATCTCAAGTTCATCATTCATCATGTCATGTGTCATTGTGGATATTATGTGGTTTGTGATTATTTATATATATGCATATGCTCACTTATGATTCATGCACAACTTTTATTTAAATAACAAATATATAACAACTATTTCAAATGTTTTACTAAGATTCACTCGCCAACTTTTTTTGACCCAAACCTTTGTTTTACTCATGATATAGGTGGACAGCCTGAGAAGAGGGACACATAGGAATGGCCTTAGAAGATTAATAAAATATATTTTGTTTAGAACAATGGTTATTTATGCTTGTATGCTTCTTTGTTTTGGATATTTGAAGTTTTAAATTCCAATTTAATAAATATAAAACCTTTTAGTAAATATCATGAGCTTTGGTAATAACCCAATTATGCCCCGACTTTTATTTCCGCTGCGGTCGGGGTGTGACAGATTGGTATCAGAGCTTGTGAATAGGGATATAGGATATGTTATTTGAACTTTAGAGCCTATACTATATTTTATTAGATTTTAATTATTTATGTATTACATACAAAACTCATGATGTTTATATGTTTCATGTTTATTTTCACACACAAATACATGCAAGCACTTTCACTACTACATGTTAATATGTGATGTTCATTATAGTTTATATGTTGTTAACATATCATGCTTACGCAAGCATACACATCAAGATTTCACAATTTTCATGATTTCTGTCCAAATATTTTGCAATGTTTTCATGTTTTTCAATCGCATCAAAGTGAGTTCTACGACGGGCATGTAGTAACTGGAAGGGTACGAGTACCGGTAGTCGGAACGTCCTGTCTAGGCTTGGCATTCATATAAATCCAAAAATAATGGACCAGTTTGCCTACCTGGGGACTAACGATGAGGGTACAAAGGACCTATTAGGCCAAAGCATGCCACACCAAACGTCGTGTGAACTAACCCCACTTTGAGTTGTCGTTATGTCTATACCTGGACACATTCTGACCTTATACCTTACAATTATGTTTTTACGATTTTTATTCGGGTGATGCAAGCATTAAACATGCCAACACCAAATGTGAACCCTACCAAGCCCAGTAGTCATGGGGGCCCACATGACTACCTTAGCCAAAATATGGGAGACATTTGGAGGCCCAATCTTGAGCAAGCCCAAGACATCCTATGGATGTAGTTAATTTCTTGTTTCATATATTTTGAATGTTGTTTTTACTTTTTACGACACATGACGCCTAAATTCATAATCTCGCTACGTATTTCCTGCAGATGTCTGCTAGACACTCTCGAGGCGGTAGAAGGTCAGGAAGATCTAGCAAGCGTATGGCCACTCAAATCGCTCAACAAATGGCTGCCGTACTTCCTGATATCGTTGTGCAAGTTCAACAAGCACTTGCCGCCAATCCCATCAACCCTACCAACCAAGAAGGGCAAAATAACGCCAACCCTCCTCCTAACGCCATCAAATGTACCTACAAGCATTTCAAATCATGCGATCCCCAAAGTACGTAGGGACTGAAGGTGTCACTGCTCTCCTCCATTGGTTTGAGGAGATGGAAAGCACTTTTCTTAATTGTGATTATCCCGATGATCGCAAGGTGCGCTATGCTACTGGTCGGTTGTTTGGAGTAGCACTTACCTGGTGGAACACAGAAAAGGGTAAGCGAGGTGCTGAAGCTGCTATGGCCTTGACTCGGGATGAGTTGAGGGAAATCATGACGAGACGTTTCTGTCGAAGAAGCGAAATCAAGAAATTAGAAGATGAGTTTTATGCTTTCAAGTAAAAGCAGGGAGACCACACCACCTACAACAAGAGGTTCCTTGAGTTGAATAAGATGGTCCCCAACCTGTTCACTCCACTCTATCGTCTAATTGAGCATTACATTCGAGGTCTTCCCTCGAAAATTCAAGATTCTGTGTTAAGTACCACACCTGCAACACTCGAAGCTGCCATGGAGTTGGCTACCGAACTTACGAAAAATCGCATTCGAAATGGGATTTTAAAGATGAGAAAAAGAAAGATAAGGTACCTGCTGAAAGTCCAACCCCAACTCCAGCAGGTTCGTCTTCCAAATTTGCTGGCAAAAGGAAGCGCAACGGGAAGAATTTCGCCGTTACCCAAACCAATTCCCCCATCACTGCTGCCCCAATCACACAAGTTGCCCCTCAAGCCGCTCCATTTAAGAAACCATACACTGGTCCTCACCCAAAATGCACCGATGCCAATATCATCATCCTCCTGAGACCCCTTCAATAATGCACAAGTTGTGGCCATGCAGGTCACACGATTCAAACTTGCCGTATCCTCCAAAAGCCAAACCGCAATCAGCCTCAAGCCCAAACCAATAATCAAGTGGTGGGCCAAACCCAAAACCAACAACCCTTACTCTTACCACCTGCTCAACCCATGGCTCAATCCTACTATCAACCCAATTACCCAATGATGCAACCTGTCAGAGCATGTTTCAACTGTGGCGATCCAACCCATTTTGTAACACCTGTCCACGCCTGGTGAACATCATAAATGCCCAAGCTCAAGCCAATCCGGTGAACCAAGCCAACCAAGCTAATCCACCTCCTAGAGGAAGGGCCTTCAACATTAATGCCAATCAAGCGAGGGCTGATAACAATGTGGTCAATGGTACGTTTCTTATTAATGGTAGTTATGCATCCATACTATTTGATACTGGTGCGGATAAGAGTTTCGTGTCTTCAGAGTTTGAATCCATTCTTGATTTACCTCGCGTTAGTCTCGCTGAACCATTCACGGTGGAAGTTGCTGATGGTGTGAACCTATTACGTTAGACTCGATTATTCGTGATTTACTCTTACTTTTAATGACCACGATTTCTCATTATCTTATTCCTATGAAGTTAGGTAGTTTCGATATTATCATTGGTATGGACTAGCTTAGTCAGCATCACGCTGAAGTTGTTTGCTACGAGAAGTTTATTCGAATTCCTCTCGCTGACGGTCAAACTTTACGTATCTTTGGTGAAACACCTTCTAAAGGGCTTAAATTGATGTCATGCCTCCAACCTCGTAGATACCTTCGCAAAGACTATATCGCGTTTCTAGCTCATATCGTGAAGAAGGAAGGCAAGGAAAGGAAGCTCAAAGATATTCTCATCATTAAAGAATTTCCTCAATTTTTCCCGACGACGTTTTAAGGACTTCCTCCTGTGCGAGAAGTCGAATTTCGAATCGATCTTGTACCTGGTGCTACACCAATCGCAAAATCTCCCTATAGGTTAGCTCCATCTGAGATGAAAGAGTTAGCTCGTCAACTGCAAGAGTTGACTGACAAGGGATTTATACGTCCTAGCTCATCACCATGGGGTGTGCCTGTTCTTTTCGTAAAGAAGAAATATGGAACTTTTCGCATGTGTATCGATTATAGAGAGCTCAACAAGCTGACCATCAAGAATCGCTATTCATTACCCGTATTGGATGATCTTCTAGATCAACTTCAAGGTGCCACTTGTTTTTCAAAGATCGATCTTCATTCTGGTTATCATCAACTTAGAGTGTGTGAAGAAGATATTCCCAAGACTGCTTTTCGAACTCGTTATGGTCACTATGAATTCATGGTCATGCCTTTTGGGTTGACCAATGCTCTGCTTTCTTCATGGATTTGATGAATAGGGTGTGCAAACCCTATCTCGATCGTTTCGTCATAGTTTTCATTGATGATATTCTCACTACTCCAAGACCGAATCTGATCATGAGCGTCACCTTCAACTTATTCTAACACTTTTGAGGACTGAAAAGCTTTATGCTAAGTTCTCAAAATGTGAGTTTTGGTTAAAAGAGGTACGCTTTATTGGTCATGTCGTTCAATGACAAAGGGTTTCATGTCGACCCTGCGAAGATCAAAGCGGTACAAGAATGGCAAGCGCCACGTACTCCTACTGAAGTTAGGTTATTTCTTGGTCTGGCTGGTTATTATCGACGTTTCATTGCAAATTTTTCTGTATCGCCGTTCCACTCACAGCCTTGACTCACAAGGGCAAGCCCTTTAATTGGGGCTCAAGCAAGAAGAGGCTTTCCAAACTTTGAAGCAAAAACTTTGTGATGCACCTATCCTTACACTTCCTGATAGCTGCGAAGATTGTGTGGTTTATTGTGACCGTCAGGGCAAGGTTTAGGTTATGTTCTAATGCAAAGAGGAAAGGTGATAGCCTATGCCTCAAGACCACTCAAAGTGCACGAAAAGAATTATACCACTCACGACCTATAACTTGGAGCAGTCGTATTCGCTCTTAAGATATGGAGACATTATCTCTATGGCACCAAGTGTGAAATTTACACTGACCACAAGAGTCTTCAACATATCTTCAATCAAAAAGAGTTGAACATGAGGCAACAACGCTGGGTCGAACTCTTAAATGATTATGATGGTGAAATTCGATATCATCCTGGCAATGCTAATATTGTGGTTGTTGCCCTCAGTCAAAAAGAGTATGCAAACTCCATCCGTTTTCTGTGTTCCCAAATTGTGACCGATCTGCAAAACCGAATTAGAGCAGCTCAACATATTTTCGTCACGGAAAATGATGTACGAGATGAACTGTCTTGTGGAGTTGAAACCAAACTAGAATCCAAGTCGACGGTATTCTCTATTACTTGAATCGTATTTGGGTACCTGATCGTGACGATCTTCGTGTTTTTCTCATGAATGACGCTCACAAAACACAATGCTCTATACATCCAGGATCCAATAAGATGTACCAAGATCTACGATACTCTTACTGGTGGTCTGGCATGAAGAAAGATACCGCTATATTTGTGTCCAAATGCCTTACATGTTCCAAAGTAAAAGCTGAACATCAAAGACCCTAAGGATTTCTTGTTCAACCTAAAATACTTGTATGGAAGTGGGAAAATATAACAATGGATTTCATTACCGGGTTACCTCGCACCTCCAGTGGGTATGACACCATATGGGTAATCATTAACCGTCTTACCAAGTCAGCTCATTTCATTCCGATCCGCGAAGACTTCAGAAACGAGAAGTTAGCTCGTATCTATATCAATGAAATTGTAAGCCGTCATGGTGTGCCCTTAAGTATCATTTCAGATCGAGACGGCCGCTTCACTTCGCGAACATGGCAAGCCGTACAATCTGCTCTGGGTACACGTCTAGATCTCAGGGACTGCCTTTCACCCTCAAACTGATGGTCAATCTGAGCGTACCATACAAACCCTTGAAGACATGTTGCGAGCATGTGTCATAGACTTCAAGGGCAATTGGGACACTCACTTACCGTTAGTTGAATTTTTCGTACAATAATAGCTATCATTCAAGCATCGGTATGGCTCCTTTTGAAGCCTTATATGGTCGTAAATGTCGATCCCCTGTATGTTGGCACGAAATTGGTGAAGCGCAAATCACTGGACCTGAACTGATTCAAGAAACGACTGACAAAATCCTCCAAATCCGAAATAATCTTCTAGCAGCTCGAAATCGTCAAAAGAGTTATGCTGATACACGACGAAAGCCATTGGATTTCTGTGTTGGTGATCGAGTACTTTTGAAAGTATCACCGTGGAAGGGAGTGGTTTGTTTTGGTCAAAAGGGCAAGCTAGCACCACGCTATGTGGGACCATTCAAGATACTCGAAAGAGTAGGTCATGTAGCATACAAACTTGACCTACCAGAAGAACTCAACAGAATTCATCCCACATTTCACGTATCAAACTTGAAAAAGTGCCTCGCCGACGAAAATCTCCATATTCCTCTAGAAGATATTCAAATTGATGAATCAATGCACTTAGTTGAAAGACCAGTAGAAATCATAGACTTCGGTGAAAAGCATTTGAGACGAAGTCGTATTCCAATAGTCAGGGTACGTTGGGAGTCAAAATGAGGACCTGAGTTTACTTGGGAACGTGAAGACTCAATGCGGAAAAATACCCGCATCTTTTCCCTGTAACGACTACTACTTAAATTTCGGGACGAAATTTCTAAAAGTAGGGGATACTGTAACATTTGTGTAACACGGTTTTGAAAACCCGCACGTTTATTAATCAAGTTTTTGTTTGTTATGATTCGTTGCGTATTTCTAGCACCAGTTATATTTAATTAATAAATGCTGTAAAATTTAAAATTTTAGCTAATAAATAATAATAGTAATAGGTAATCTTTTAAATAATAAATCAAAAGTAAAATAAAAATAAATAGGAGAAACCGGGTTTCGAATCCGGGTCTCCCACGTTTATTCACACCCAAAACACCGCTACTCTGCACACATCTTTATGTTTAAACCCAAATCAAATAATCCATTATAGTAGAGTTATTAAATAAATCGGCAAAACCAGAGCTTCATCTTCAAATCAGCCGCTGAAGTCAAATTCGTGAAAATTTTGGAAGTAACGTTTCTTGTTCATTGTAAACGGATATAATTGATGGTGATCATCAGTTATAACCGAAAACATTAAGAAATTTCATTCATAGCTGTGATTACCTTAACCGAAAAATTTAAACCAAGATTGAAATCACCTTTGCCTATAAGTACCCCCTGCCAATCATTCCAAGCTCACACTTTCAATCATCATTCAAAATCACTCGGCTCTCACTCTCAAATCCTCTCTGTTCACCGGAAATCTTGTCTGCGAGTCGCCGGAATTCAAGTTTTGCTCATCGGAATCTATCCCAGAACTCTACGGTCGTCGGTAAACTTTGTTTTTAGTATTCGAGTAGATTTTTAATACCATGTTTAATGCATAATCAACACAAAAACAACATCCTTTTAATCAGTCAAAAATCAAGTTCAGTACTGAGTTTTATTTTCGATGAAAGAGA
Source organism: Scalesia atractyloides (assembly GCA_947069175.1). Classification (NCBI taxonomy): domain Eukaryota; kingdom Viridiplantae; phylum Streptophyta; class Magnoliopsida; order Asterales; family Asteraceae; genus Scalesia; species Scalesia atractyloides. The sequence goes on along the minus strand of CAMTDV010000022.1, from coordinate 25,717,951 downwards.
TGAAGTTGGCCAGAGTATTTGTATAACTAAACTTGGTGTTTTAAACGGGTTAGACACACAATCCAGCGGTGGACTGTGTGCATCTTACATACGTGATACCGGGTTCGAAACTCTACCACGACGTCGATTTCCTGAATTAAACCCCTTGTTTTTAACTAAGATGATGCTAATATCCAGTAAGTATTTAAATGAAATGCAAGTCGGGAATATTATGGGTTAGACACCCAGCCCAGTTGGAAGGGCTGGGTGCGTTGCACCGCTGATATTACGAGTTCGAATCTGAGCTTAGTCATTGAACCGGTTATTTTTAAAATCTTTTTAAAATAAGGAATTTCTGATATATGCTAACTTGTATATAAGAGTAATAAAAATTGGTATTCCAACGGGTTAGACATGTAGCTCAATTGGAAGAGCTGCTTGCACACGTACGAGAGGTCTCAAGTTCGAATCCCGCACACGCTGCCTAATATCTCAGTTGACCCGGTCAGGTCCCCTGTCAGACCTGACAGGTTTTTTTATATTATTTTCTTTTATTTTATTTATTTATATTACATATATATTTTATGTTTTAGTTAAAAGTTAACTAAAATAATTAAAATACAATTTCGAAGGTTATAAAATCTCGATAAAAACCACCAAAAATAATCTAAAAATCTAACAAAAAGTATTAAATCAAAATATTAATTTGTTTATATTTATCGAATTATCATATTATTATTTTAGGTTAGTATTCGTTCGTCGATCAAACCCTCAACTCGTGCGCACTCATCATCAACCAAGAATACGCACCCACTGTGAGTGAGTCCTTACAAATTCCCCTTTTAATCATGTTTTTGGGGTGTATCATGTGTTGTACATGTTTTATTTATTTAAACACTTGTGCTAATATCATTATGTGATCAAACGTGTATATTGTTTGAGTGGTTATGTGTGGTTACATTTTATCATTTCAGTGCAATCATTCATTAGGCCCATCAGTTCCTCATGGGATACGAGTTGAGCATCGGATGCCTTATTAGATCGGCTCCGTTTGATTGAGCCTTGATCTCAAGTTCATCATTCATCATGTCATGTGTCATTATGGATATTATGTGGTTTGTGATTATTTATATATATGCATATGCTCACTTATGATTCATGCACAACTTTTATTTAAATAACAAATATATAACAACTGTTTCAAATGTTTTACTATCACTCGCCACATTTTGTTGACCCAAACCTTTGTTTTACGCATGATACAGGTGGACAGGCTGAGAAGAGGAACACATAGGAATGGCCTTAGAAGATTAATAAAATATATTTTGTTTAGACAATGGTTATTTATGCTTGTATGCTTCTTTGTTTTTGGATATTGAAGTTTTAAATTCCAATTTAATAAATATGAAACATTTTAGTAAATGTCATGAGTTTGGTGATAACCAATTATGCCCCGACTTTTATTTCCGCTGCGGGTCAGGGTGTGACAAATGGCATGACCAAAAACACATAGTAATCAAACTGGGTTCGAAAAGCAGTCTTGGAAATATCTTCGTCTCGAACTCTCAACTGATGATAGCCCAATCTCATATCGATTTTTTAATAAAAAAGGACCCATGAAGGTGATCGAATAGATCATCAATGCACGAAAGTGGATACTGGTTATTGATAGTTACTTTATTTAATTTCCAGTAGACAATACACATATGAAAAGTCCCATCTTTCTTCTTGACAAAAAGGACCGAGACCACAACATGGGATTTCACATGACAATGACATCCTAATGGGTGGCGGTTATCAGGGTTGTCGAAGAGTTACCGATACGATGATGGTAAGTGACAATAATGGTTAATTAATGACAGCAAAGATGGTGATATTATGGACGAGGTTGGCGGTGATGGGACGAGGTAATGTCATAGTGCGGCCTTAGAAAGGTCGGTGATGTATTGCAAAATACATCTAGTTTCCGTGTATAGTTTGTACACTTTTCGAGTTCCCTTTTAAGTTGCTTTTAGGTAGAATTTGTATATTACTGATTCGTTTGCAATTTCCAAGTCTCGGGTGATAAAAGTAGCTGAATGGGCGCAAATGAGCCAAGTATTGAGAAAACCGAGCCTTAGAACGCGTCCAGGAGATCGAGAAGTGAAATGGCACAAAATTTGAAGAATTATACCCTGTAGCTTTACACGACAAGTGAGAGGAAGCCTCCTCACGTGACACGAGGAGGGAATTTGAGTCGTGTTGACTTGTTGAGACTCATGTCGCGCGACCTCTTAATCTTATACCCCTCGCGCGATGCGTGGGGCTTAAAATCATAGAATGTTTCGAGATTTGTTAAGGATCTGCATGTTATAAAAAGAAATCGAATCTCAAAACTAATTATCATTGTCATTCCTGGACGAATTTGGCATAACCTAGGGCGATTTTGAGAGGGAAAGATCAAGAATTTGTAGAAAAAATCACCCGGATTCATCAAGGTTGGAAATTCAAGGCACAAGATTGAAGATAATCGGGTTCACACTTCCGGTTTTTATTATTTTCTTGTTTTATATCATTCAAACCATGTTCTCTCCTTCTAAACTTTGTTTTGTTTTTGATTTTACAATGATACTTGGCTAAATTCTTGTATGGTACCTAGGTCAATATGAATATACATTATAGTTTTGATTTTTATCGGGTATTGAACTTGTTATGGATTTTCTAATAAAGTAACGAACTTGGTTTCATTGATTTGGTGTATATGCACACCCTTACTTGCTTGATTTCATGTTTATTGCTTCACATGCTACCTTGTTGAATGTCATTCATATGATATATTCATGTTAGACCATTAACAGTGTGTTCTTGGTTAATTTGTTGTTAATTGCCAAAATACCGTAGAAGTAATATTCCTGAATCAAGTAGGTCTAGTCTAGGTGTTCTACTAATCTTAATATCCATGAGGTACGAGATTATCGGTATGTCTAGGTTTGTAGATTACTAGGTTTAGGTGATTTGTGAGAAGACCGCCTTAGTTTCCCTTCCAATTCTTGCTTATCGAGTCGAATTCGGTTTCCATGTTACCCCTGACTTTCACGCTATGAGGTAGATTGTCGTTTATGGTACTTTATTAGTATATTTATAGAGCCCATGAGGGAGTCTTACTAAAACCGGTAATTTAACAGCTTATCAGGTTCCCAAGGTGTTTTCTCGAGAAAGGTCGAGGGTCTTGTTCGGTTACCCGGTTCCACAACAATTAAAGTCCGATAGAAAGATAGACAATAACGTGTAGGATTCTAGCTTAGGCAGTATCTTTATCATCATCTGAGTGAAATCAAGAATCCCAGATTGCGTCTTAGTCCGATTAAGTATTTAGTCTTTATTTAATTGCAAGTTTAGGTTAATAGAACCCCCCCCCCCCAAATATATATATATAAACAATTTAGTTGTGTCAGTAGATAAGTCTAGTTAATGTAACTAATAGAACCTTGTGGGTTTGATGTCTGGACTTACTTAGCTATTCTAGAGTCGATTGGTTAACTTGTCAGTTAGTAGTTTAGTCTAGTTTTAGAGAGTCTATAGTTTAACTTCGTGTATAGATTAGGGTTAATTCAGTTAATATTTATTAAACTACTTTTAGTACATCAAGTTTTTGTATGCGCTTCGAAACACCCACAAAGTATCATCCAACTTGTCGACCAATCTTTTCGACTCTTCCCTATGGTTTTCTGTAGGATCCTCTTCACTCCTCGATTTGCATTCTCCACTTGACCGCTTGTTTGAGGATGGTAAGCGGTGGACAAATGGTGAGTGACTCCGTAACGTGCTAACGCCTTTTCCTCACAGTGTTGCAAAAGTGAGTGCCACGGTCACTTATGAAGGCTTTGGGAGTACCAAATCGGGTAAACAACCTTCTAGAGAATCTCACCACTACTTGGGCATCGTTTGTAGGTAGAGCTTGGGCCTCCACCCACTTAGAAACATAATCAATGGCAATGATAATTTACCGATTTCCACTACAGATGGGGAACGATCCCATGAAATCAATGCCCCAAACATCGAATACTTCAAGAACTTTGATTGAGTTTTGAGGCATTTCATCCTTGTATAAAGATATTTTCGTGCTTTGACACGCGTCACACCTTTTTACAAACTCGAGAACATCCTTCACCACCGAAGGCCAATAGAAGCCACAATCAAACAGCTTTTAAGATACAAAAAAAAATAAGAACATTTCCCTTTTAATTTATAAATACACCTCTAAAATGAGGGTAAATTGGTAATTAGTTACATTTTCCCCCATCTTATTAGACTTAAATCCCTGAGTTTTAACATAATTTAGATAATTAGTTACATTTTTCACCTTTAAACAATAACTATATCCCCCCCTCTCCTAAAATGGATGGTCATTCATCAATTTTGCAATAATCTTTGTTATGTTCTTTTTTTTAATCAAATTGAAGTAACTTCTTTGCAAGTAATTGACAAAATGCACCTTGAAAAAAATGACAAAGTGCAAATTAATAGTCAATTAGTTGACACAAATTTGTTCAAAAGGAGACGTTTCCTTGTATTTTAACAAGACTGATATCAAGCACAAGAGGTTGAAAGTCGATTATTTACTTCAACAAGTGCTTTGTGTGAAACAGCCTCACTGCCATCTAAATTGGTGAATGATTATGCCTCTTCAAGATGATGATGCTTTTAAGCGGGTCAAGGTCAAACTTTTTTAACAAATGGGTCAAGGTTACCCTTATTAGTAAAAACAAGTCGCATTTAGCATTATTTTTAATAAATGGGTCAAGTTTACCATTTCTAATAAATGAGTCAGAATGAACTACTTTAACAAGCAGGTCAAACTCATCATTTTTAGTAAACATGCACTACTACACAAAAGCATTGTTTGGGCGGTGAAAACACCGATTTGGGCGGTTTTTGAAACGCCCAAACAAGCATCGCTGGAAAAAACGAAATAGATTTCTAAGCGTGTATCTAGCCACTCAAAAATAGACTTCCCACCGCCCAGAAACAGGAATTATGAAGCCTCCCCAAGCGCCCAAATAAATAAAATTCGCTCAAAATGTAACCTCTTTAACCCCAAAAAAAATAAAAGAACGCTCAAAATAACCCTGCAAAACAATCTAAACGCCCAAACTGACTACACAACAAAAACGCCCAGAATGATAATAAACCAAAAACAATCCAGATGCCCCAAAATGAAACACAAATGAAAATAAAATTAAAACCAGAATTCATAGCTACTAAATTCGATAAAATAAAGCCATAATTCAACAAACCCAAACAATATAACAAATCTGTTTTACTTTTCGTATACTTTACAAAATTGTTCAAACTATATGGAACCCTCGCGCGTTGCGGTCGGGGCTTACAAATTAAGGTGCAATGTATACAAACGGTAATTACACAAACATGCTTCATAAAGGAAACAACAGTACATCATAAAATGTTGATTTATGGTGATAATTTGTCTTCTTCGATCAGCTCCATTGCCCGCCTTTTAGCTTTAGCAATCCCTGGCCTGCAATCACACAATGAATCTTGTAAGCATGTATGTGCATATTTATATGTGGGTATGTGTGTGTGCGTAAAAGTACAACCTAGTCATGCCTTATTCATCCGAAGAGTTTTATCAATAAGTTTAATTTCCTTTTACATGATCCAAACTCCCTCCCCATCTTTGTCTATGCAGACAGACACACAAACATCACAATGCATTCCTAACATGTTGTGTCAAATCATCCTAACTATGCAAGAAGTGCGAACATATATTTGCTTATTTTAGCTCTAAACATGATGAATATCCAAAAGTGATTGTACAAAACAGATATCTACCAACAACGCATTCAATCTCAGATACTAGCCATTCATTGTCGCCTTCTTCCATCACTTACTTTATCTCCTCTTTTATCGCTTGTACCTTCGATGCCGACTACATGTCTTCCTCTACACAACACAACACACGGTAATGGATCCACCACATATCGATTGTTGTGGGCACTTTCACATCTCAGTGAGTCATCTTCATTGTTACCCCCATCACCAAATACATCAGCTACTCGTTGTCGGCGTTACCATCACCACGGTCATTGTCGCAACCTCCAATGCATCAGCCACCCGACGTCACCAACCTGACCATCTTTGCCGCTGATGCAAAAAAAAAAAGTTGTAGTAACTTTTATCCAAATTATGATTTTCTTACCAATTAAAGTGATATTTTCTATGAGCACGTCAAAACTTTAGAATACAAATATGCACTGCAACATTGTTTTGAGATGAAGAGGGGCATTTTTTACTAATGAACATTATATAATAAATTTTGAATTTTTTTTTAATCATCAAAGTTTGGCAAAGAAACATCCACAAAAAATTGGTAAAATTACCTGCCCTAAACTTGAAACCCTTTTTCTTAAAAATGAAGCTCGAACCGATGAACAAACTTGAAACCAAACCCCTGATATTATGAGTTTCCATGCCACCGTAGGCATCCCTCAATAAATGAATACTAGACAACATTAATAATCTCAAATAGCCAAAATGTACTAAAAACATAGACCAAAACCACAATAAAATGAGCAAGAGCACATAACTTTGAAATGAAAATCTCCAAGACTAAGAAATAGTTAAGTTTTTTTTTAATATAAGTTATCATATACATTTTTTGTTCTTTTAAATGTAATGAAAATAAAGCCATCTAAAATCTAATTGCACTTGAATATAAACCCTAATCCCTAAAATCACCAACTAATTCAAACTCTCAGATTGGTTCTAACCCTAACATATTGATTTCGCACTTACACAACCACACACATACAAAGAATGCACACTTTGATTTATAACGGCATACCTTAACACCTTGAACCTTAAAAAAAGCGATTACCTTGTAATACATAACTCGTAAATTCAATCTTTAGAAACCAAATGAAATCTGATAAGAAGTTACCTCCGGTGGATTTATGGAAAAATGGCGAGAACCATGCGATGCTCAAGATTGGAGCCAACGATGCAAATTTCATGACTGGAGAACGGTGTGATGTTTCACGGTGGAGGTTTTGGAGGGATAAGGTTGGACTCGGAGCTTTTGGATGCTCTGGAGGTTCTGTATCGACAGGGTAGGTTTTGGAAGGGTGGGTTTTTGGCGAGCTTGGGTTTATTTTTAGGTGGGTCAGGCTTGATTTTGGGCGGGTAGTTGGCTTTTGGGAGGTTCTTGGGTGCGATTAGGCGGGCTACAAAATTTTCAAGCTTGGCGGGTTTTAATTTTAAATTGTTCTAATAATGTAAAATAATAATAATAATAATAATATCAAAATATATATATCTATAACGGGCCATATTGGGCCTTAATGGATCGCAATGGACAACAGTGTATCGTATATGTCTTCACGGACCATATTGGGCTTAATGGATCACAATGGACAACAGTTGATCATATACGTCTTGACAAACCATATTGAGCCTTAATGGATAATAATGGACAACTGTAGATCATAAATATCTTAACAGACCATATTGGGCCTTAATAAATCACAATGCACAATATTATACCATATATGTCTTAACGGACCATATTGGGACTTAATAGATCACAATGGACAATATTATATCATATATGTCTTAACAGACCATATTGGGCCTTATTGGATGACAATAGACAACATTAGATCATTTATGTCTTAACGGACCATATTAGGCATTAGTAGATCACAATGGACAATAATAAATCATGTATGTCTTAATGACCATATTTGGCCTTAATTGATCACAATGAACAATAGTAGATGATGTCTCTCTTAACGATCCATATTGGACTTTAACGGATCAAAGTGGACAATATTAGATCATATATGTTTTAACGGACTATATTGGGCCTTAATAGATCACAATGGACAATATTAGATCATATATGTCTTAATAAACCATATTGAGCCTTAATGTATCACAATGAACAATATTTTTATGTCTTAACGGACCATATTGGGTCTTAATGGATCACAATAGATAATAACAAGTCATACATGTCTTAATGACCATATTAGGCCTTAATGGATTACATTGGACAATAGTAGACCATGTATCTCTTAACGAGCCATATTGGGCCTTAATGGATCATAACGAACAATAGTATATCATATTGACTTTTTATGTATCTTCGATGTGATTTTGTTTTCAATATAATACGTTTCATGCTTATGTTTTGTGTATGATTCGATGTAAGTTTTGTTTGAAAACGAGCCGAGTCAAATATAATACATTTTGATTCGTCGATTAAATTCGAGTTGGTCTATGTTTTAACATTAAGGTCGATATTAATCTACACATAATCACGCCATACAATCGGCACAAAATTCGAGTTTCTCTACGTTTCGACATAAATTTGGTATACTTTTTCGTATAAATTCGAGTTTGTCTACGTTTTAACAAAAATTTAGTGTACCTTTCGTGTTTTATTTTATACATTTTCTACGTATAAATCGGGTCACATATAATACGTTTTGACTTGATAATATGAATTCAAGTTAATATACGTATTCACAATAAAGTAATGAAACCAAAATTCATGTAGCTTTAAAGTCTTGATAGCATGATGAATAGAAAGGGTTACAACAATTTAAGTTTTTATAAAGAAATAGTTATATAATAAATTAATGATAAAAATTATACCATAGTTAAACACATACAAGTCCATGGTATTATAGCTTAGTGTCATCTTGAATATGAGATAAGCCTTAAGGACCATTAGGTGTTGGGTTCGATTCTCACAAGGGTTTTTCCAGATTTATTGGGTTTCCTCCTGAATTGGTATATAGACATTATAGCCTAGTGAAGATGGATATGATTGAGTGGTTTCACTGGTGACACGATAATAATATATTAGTATGTCACTAATCCAAATTACCGTTAAAAAAAGTTAAATACTTAAAAAAATGAATGTAACAAAGTTTGTATTTTCATAGCTCCTATGATCCTATCAATTGAATGAGGACGATTAAATAGGTGGAAGAAGATAGGAATTTAATATGAGTCATTTGCGTTATTTAGTTGTTTTTAATTTATATAAAATGTTTTTTGGGCAGATTAATGTTTTAGTTGCATGAAATAAAACATCTTTTTGGGTGATTTGTTTTTAGCTTGAAAAAAAAAACAAATTTCTATGCGGTTGAGTTAAACAGCTTAGAAAGAAGTTTTTTTGAGCGCTTCTTATTTTATTTTGGGCGGAGTTTAATTGTTGAGATGAAGAAAAAGCAATTCTGGGCAGTTTAGGGTCCTTGATCGCTCAAAATAATTTTTTAAGACGCCTAGAAAAATCGATTTTGTAGTAGTGATGTCAAACTAATCATTTTTAATGCACGTGGTTAAATTATAATTTTAATGATGAGCACCTTTAATAAGTGGGTTAAACTCGTCCAGGGGCGGATCTACATTGAAACTTACGGGTTCGCACGAACCCACTCGGTTTCAAATTAGTAGTGTTAATATTAATAGAAAAAATCAATGAACCCATAAAATAAATTCGCGATGAACCCATTACAGAACTTAAGGGATGGCTGGGTGGTTAAGGTGCATTGTTTCAAGCTGTAAGTCACCGGTTCGACTCCTGTTATACTCTATTTTTGCAATTTTTTTGTTTTTTTATTTTTGTTAAACCTTAAATATTTCAAGCTGCACGAACCCACTCGGTTTCAAATTAGTAGTGTTAATTTAAATGAGACGAACCATCGGACCGACCTGAATTTTTTTACATCCGGTCCTATCATATTAGAGTATTCAAAAAATTGAACCCATTGAAAAAAATTCTTGGATTCGCCACTAAACTCGTCACACTTATTATGGATTGTAATATTTGGTGACCTTTATCTCATCTTTTATTTGTTAATCATGTTAAACTTAAATGGGTTGGGTCGGTCGTATTATTGACCAAGTAGTATTAATCGTGTCAAACATGTCGAATTTCCCAAATTAATTCATAAACAGCTTCTCGTGCGTTTTTGGTAATTCATTTTGCTTGAGTTCTCATGAAACATTCATGTAATGGCTATAACTTGTATATGCTTTGATTAATTTGGATTTGTCGGGAATTCCGAGTCCGAGCCAAACCGTAGCCTTGTGCATTAAATATCATCGTTAATTAATTAGCAATTAATTATCTACAATCCTTGTTATGTTGGGTTAGGATGTGTATTAGATAATTGATATGTAATTGATTAATGAAGAATTCTAGTTATAGTATAACGCGATAGATTAGCTATATATACCAATCTAACTGGTATGGATTGTAATTTTCAAGGTTTTGAGTTAAGTTTCCTTAATATACACAGCCAATTACTCTTCTTAACTTCCGATTATCTACTAATGTGGTACCAATTCTCTTTAATTGGTATTAGAGCGGTGTGAAAATTAAAGAAAAGGACTTGTGATTGATACCGAGAGGGACCTGCGAGTTTGGTTACCTGCGAAGGGATTAATCTGACTGGAAGGAAGACCTGCGACAAAGGTGGAACTGACTTGTGGTGACCAATTAACCTGCGAACAAGAGGTTATCGGCACATGCTCAAGTCGGAACAAATCTCGCAATTGCAATACGTTGCCGTAAATTGCAATAGCTCATCGGAAAGCCGCAGGCAACAGCGACAGAGAAGTGTGATTCAATAACAACACTGATCTGTGTTGAACCTGTGATTGGGTTTATTGAACAAACCTTTGGTCAACGAAAGTGGCAGATAGTTTATTAATAAATCCACACTTTGAGTTTAAAACTGTGGGTTACACCACCGTAGTCGGTGATTTTTTGACGTTTTTTCCCTGAGAAAATGCAGCCACACGCCCACCAACCCCCCTCCCTCCCCCGCCGTTTTATTTTCCAAAAAAAGACACCTAGGTGTGTTTTAAAAAACGCTGGGTTTTTCAACAATTTCAAAATTCACCCGTTGACACAACAGTAAGTTGCCTAATTTTTTTATTTTTTTAATTTAAATACAATTTTTACCAAATAAATCTTTCCGATTTTCACCCTTTTTTATAAAACTCCCTATTCTCTTCTATATTCTTTAAAAATTTATAGAAAAATTATATCATGAATCCCTTCCGACCCCCTTTCGATATTCCCTCTAGACCCGGTAACCCCACTACGTATCGCCCGAACACCACCCAACCGCAACAAATTTCAATTTTCAAGAGATGGACCCAAGTATGTTTACCTACGCACAAATACTAGACATATTGGAGGACCCCGAATTGGTAAGCGTTATAGAAATATATTTGTTTTATTTTTTGTAAGTAATTCGTAACCGTTTATTTTTTAAGAATATAACATATTATATATATATTAGCAAACTATCAAACTGGACCCGAATTTTGATAAAATTCGTTAAACTTTATTTAAATCGATGGGTAAAGGTGAGTATCGGGACAAAGATTCAATATCAAGCAAACGGTCCGATATAAATCAAAAAAGTTATCAGTTTCAAAAAGTTTTCCAACGAACGCGGGATAACTGGCCTAGCGGAGAAAATGACGGGGGTATTATAACAAGAGCCTTGGAAGAGTACAACCATACGAGAGGCGTTTTCACATACTTGAAATGTTGGGAGCTTCTACGCGAAGTCCAAAATGGCTAACGTACCGACCATGATGTCTAGTGGTAGACGTAAAGCAAAACGGTCGAAGACATCGTCCTCGGTTGACCTGGAGACACCCACTTCCGATGCTCGTAATGTCGACTTAAATATTAATTTGGTCGACGAAGAGGAATTGGAGTTGGAACGACCTCGAGGTAGTAGAAGTGGGAAAAAAGGTGGAAAAAAGGCCGAGTCGTCTTCGACAAATTTCGAAATGCAGGACGATTTCGAAGAGATGAACGGACGTCTACAAGATATTTGTGATCTCGGTCATAGGCGTTTAGAGATAATGTAAGAAAGAAATGCCGAAAACAAAAAAATTGTCGTGATATAAGAGCCGAGACAAATGGAGAAAGACAGAATTTTTGTCTAAACCAATCGATCACTCCGAGACGAGGCGTTAATCTTAGCGGAAATGCGTTGCAAACAAAATACGGACTTTAGATTATAAGTTTTTTTATTTAGCAATGTAATTTTTTTTTTACTTTTTTCCGGTTTTTTTATTTTTAGTAATGTAATTCTTTTTAATTAATGAAATATTATTATTTTTATTTAAATAAAAATATAATTGGGTAATGATTGGATGAGACATTATGGGGCTTTATTCTACTATGCTCATTTAAAAAAACGTTCAATAAAGCTCATTTTTGATTGGACTGTCACATAATGCAAAATACCGCAAAATACCCAAGAGCAAAGCTTTGTTTTACCCTCTCACTAGAAATGATTTTAGTTTTAATTTCACCACAATTTTAGTGGCTATGGGGTTGATTTTTCCAATAAAGGTAATTATTTTTAGTTACTTTAATTTTGTGTCATTAAATAATCTGGGTTTTGCTTTTCACAAAACAAAAAGGTAATATTTTAATTACTTTAATTGGTTTAATCTAAACCAAAATCGAAGCTTAAAAGCGGTATAAATTTTTTTTTTTGGACTAGGTTGAAAACAGTTTTTTAACTGTTGATTGTTATGGTTAATCGTCGATTAAAGTAGGTTGGAAACGGAAAAACCGTTAATTGTCCAACAACGTTATCGACAGGAATCGAAAAACAAACCGATTACAACCGTGTTAAAAAGGTTGTATTAGTAAAATTGATTCACCGGAGACTACTAAAACCTATAGCGACGAAAGAAACGAACGAGTTGTAGGTGAAGGTTCGAATGCTCCGGTAAAGGAAACAAATCAAGATTCGTTTAAGTGTCCGATGTTAACTTCAACAAACTACACGATCTGAGCATACGCATGGAAATTATTTTTGGGATTCATGGAATTTGGGATGTGATTGATCCGGATTCGAAGAACAATAATGTGGAAAAGGCCCTTTTGTTTCAATCGATACAGGAAGAACAAATTTTTACAGATCAAGAATTTGAAGTCAGCAAAGGAGATGTGGGTAGCAATTCAGTCAAGAATCTCGGTGCGGAACGTGTGAAAGAAGCAAGACTTCAAACCTTAATAACTGAATTCGATTGTTTGAAGATGAGGGATACAAGAACGATTGATAAGTATGCCTCAAAGTTGTCGTCTATTGCTTCTAAGGCGGCTACGCTAGGAGAAAAGACAGAAGAACTAAAATTGGTTAAGAACCCTTACTAGTTTGCTAAGGTGTTTTATTCACATTATGGCCTTGCTTAAACAAGTGTTGGACTTGAAGACGGTCGGGTATGAAGATGTGGTTGGCAGACTAAATGCTTATGAGGAGAGGATCAAACAAGAAGATAACGCACACGAAAATTCTGGTAAATTAATGTTTTCTAAATCTGAATCTTCTTCTAGCCATGGACGTGATTCTAGTAGGGGTCGAGGTCGAGGATTCCACTCGTCCCGAGGGTGTGGCCGTGGTTCGGATAACACCCAAAACCACCATAAAAAAAGAAGAAAATAAAACCCGAGACAACGGAAAGCGAAAGGCTAAAAAGCGTGATTTACCGGGAATAAAGTGTTACCTGTTGTGACAAATGTGGACACTTTGTTTCAAGATGTCCAGATCGATTCAAAAAATAATGAGGCAAACATGGCACAAGCTGATGAACGAAATAATGGAGTTGATGGAACATTTTTTATGATGAAGACTGATCAAGAAACTATCTTTTTAAACAAAGAAAAGGTTTTGCCAAAAAAATTTGAAGCCGATTCTAACGAAAAAGATGTTTAGTACCTTTATAAGGTTTTACCAGAGTTATTTTGCATAACTAAATGAGCAAATAACTGGTAGTGTGAAGTTTGGTGACGGTTCGCATGTGATGATTAATAGAAAAGGATCGATTTTATTTGAAGGTAAAACCGGTGAACAAAAGCTTTTAACCGATATTTATTATATCCCAAATTTGCAAAGTAATGTGATAAGTTTGGGTCAAGCAACCGAATTTGGATGTGAAATTGGAATAAAATATAGTTTTCTAAGGATGTTCGACGATGGAAGAAAATTATGGATGCGAGTACCTCGTTAGAAAAATCATTTGTACAAGGTGAAATTGAAAGTGGCATTCCCGTTTGTCTTATGATGAAAATTAATGAAGATTTGTGGTTATGGCATGCGAGGCTCGGGCATGCTAGTTTCAAGACCTTGGAGCAATGAATGGGATGGTTTTAGGAGTTCTAAAGATTCCTCATGAGAATAAGGTGTGCGAAGTGTGTATGGTTGGAAAACAAATGCGAAAACCGTTTCCAAAGAAGGCGACTTTTCGAGCATCACGAACACTAGAATTAGTCCATGGTGATTTATGTGGACCAATTTCCCCATCGACCATGAAAGGTAATTGCTATATTAGTTTTGATTAGGTGTTTGGGTTATTTATTTCAGACACGTCCGGGTCTCGCTTATTCAGTTGGCATTGTTAGTTGGTACATGCAAAGTCCAAGATCAAATTCATGCGGTAGCTATTAAACAAGTACTCCGATATTTGAACGGAACGCGAGCTACGGGGTTACTTATTCGAGAAAAGCTGAAGGCGTGTTATATGGCTACAGTGATTGTAGTCACAATATTGATGTTAATGATGGCTGGAGTACAACAGGACACGTGTTTTATTATGGTTCTGCACCAATTACTTGGTGTTCGCAGAAACAAAGTACAATGTCAATATCATCATGTGAAGTTGAATACATGGCAGCTAGTTCAGCAGCTTGTTAGGCTATATGGTTACGAGAATTGATAAGTGAAGTTACTGGAAGACAGCCGCAGAAAGTGATGTTAAAAGTGAATAATACTTCAGCGATTGCCTTAGTGAAAAACCCGGTGTTCCATAATCGAAGCAAGCATATAACGTCCCGATTTCACTTTATTCGGGAGTGTGTTGAAAACAACAAAGTGGCCGTTGAGCATGTATCTGGCAGCAAACAAAGAGCGGATATATTGACGAAGGCATCGTCGAAAATCAAATTCAAGGAGATGCGAGATCTACTTGTCGTTGAAGACCTCCCGTATACGACTCAGAAATTCAGGGAGTGAATGTTGGGAATTCCGAATCTGAGCCGAAATGTGGCCTTGTGCGTGAAGGAGCGGTTGGGATTAATTAAATAACATTATTAATTAATTAGTGATTAATTATCTAGAATCCTAGTTGTGTTGGGTTAGGATGTGTATGTATTAGATAATTGTTGGGTTAGGATGTGTACGTATTAGATAATTTATGTTTGTTATATGAAAAGGGCTGCTCTACTGCATGGAGCAAGGAAACATTAGAACATGTGTTGAATGCATGCTTACATTGGCACTTGAAAGAACTCAACATCTGTGGTAAACGGCTCAAAAGTGTTGTTTTAGCATACGGATCAAACATATCATTTTTGGTAAATCGGTCAAGTTTAAAATTCACAGTGAACGAATTAAAATTATTAGGCCAACTTAAATTAGAATCTTTCATTAAATTGTTTACGGGGTAGTATGCGTGTAAAGGGATTAATCTCCTTGAGAAAGTGAAAGAAAGATCACAAAACATAGATGATTACCAGTCATTCTTAAATTGCATTATGCATTATTGCACAGAATATTACTTGACCACCACCGTAGTTGTTGGGAAACTTATTTATTTTTTATATCATCAGTTAATATTTACTAATTAATTTCACATATTAGTAAAGTGCACAAGGAGCTTTTAAAGTAACTTATCTATGTGTGTAAGGGTAATATCATATAATTATTTATATATTATTATGTTTCGTTCATTATAAAACAATTTCTATTGATAATCTAGTCATCCTTATGTATTTGTAGCTGAGAGGCATATTAGATTATAACGGAAAATGGCAGACAAAGATAAAGAAATATAATGTTTTTATGTTTTTGTGTAATTGGGCTGGTGACAATTTTTTGTTTGAGCCGTTTAGAATATAATGGAAAATGGCAGACAAAAATACAGAAATATAATGTTTTTATGTTTCTGTGTAATTGGGCCGGTGACAATTTTTTGTTTGAGCCGTTTAGAATATAATGGATAATGGCAGACAAAAATACAGAAATATAATGTTTTTTATGTAATTGGGCCGGTGACAATTTTTTGTTTGAGACGATAAATAGGGAATTTAATTGCTACTTGGACTTGGGGTTGCTGAACTATGTACCTGGGCCGAGATCATTAGTATTGGATTGAATCAAGAAGTCTAGTAATTTTAGTAGAGTAGAGGTAACTCGTGTGATGCGGTGAAATATCACTATAATAATAAAATTTTTATAAGGTTCACAAAATGGAAAATAAAATAAGATGAAGGCGTCGGTTATTAGGTGGTTAAAAAACTGCTAGTAAATTGCACAAAACGTCCTTTAAGTTTCATCATCTTGCTGGTTTCAGCCTTAATCTTTAAAAGTTGCCAAAACAAGCCTTTAAGATTAAATTAGTTACGGGTTTCATCCTTTATCACTAACCTGGTTATTAATTCATGTTAAACGGCCTCACATGCATGGCATGTGAGGGTAAAACCGTCTTTTCATACATATGAGCTTATAAAACCCTAATAAAATCCCAGACCCTTTGTGTTCTTGTTCTTCCACCTAACACAATTGCACATTGCAAACCCTAAATTCTAATGCCAACTTCAATGTCATCTGTTTATTGTTTGTGTGGGAAGGAAGCAATCTTACGAACCTCTCGGTAGATAGAAACCCAGGACGACTGTATCACTCGTGTCCCTTCAAAGTTAAGTTTTCCCCAAATTCACCATAATTTGAAAATCAATTTTAGTGTATGTTGTTTTGTTTACAGGCATTACCGATATGTAAGAATTTCATTGGATGGGCTGAACCAAAGGCTGATGAAGAAGCACAATATACCATTCCAGGATTACTAAGGACTAACAGTGAACTTATGGATTCAAATCATGAGCTTCATGCTAGAAACAAGAAACTTGAAGAACATTTGAAAGACAGTAGAGCTGAATCAAAAAAATGGAAAAAGTACATGATTCTTAGTTGGTTGATGCTTTTCACTGTTGTGTTTCTTAAAAATAGTTAGTTAGTGGAATGAAATCTAGTATGATCTTGATGTATTGTGTTTTGTAGTTGTGAATCATGTTAAGGCAATTATATATTATTAATGGAATGTAATTAATGGAATGTTGCAGTTGTTATTAATGGAATGTATTTTGGAAATTTCGATCATATGGATATTGTTGCAGTTGTTGTTTAGGTCATGTTTGTATAGCTGCGTACATAACAAAGTGAACGCACAAGTGTCCGCGGACATAACAAGGTGAAAGCATAAGTGTCCGCGGACATAACAAAGTGAACAAATAAGTGTCCGCGGACATAACAAAGTGAACGAATAAGTGTCCTAGGAAGATAACAAAGTGAAAGCATAAGTGTCCGCGACATTTGACACTTATAATCACCTAACAACCTGCATTACCTAACTACTTGCAATCCTTAACAAACTGTAACCCTTGATAATACAACCCCCAAACAATCTGCAAACAGAATCACCTGCAGAAATTGTAACCTGCCCCCTAACACCCTGCATTAACTGTATAGCATATAACACCCTCAAATCATTAAACGACTGTCTAACATATAACACCCACAAATCATATAAAGACAATAAAAACATGACATACCATAAAGAAAATACTGTCTAATACAAAACATAACAAAAGTCACCAAGTCTACATAGTTTTCAAAGAGAATTAAACATGACATAAGTTTTTAAGACCAAAAGAACAACCATGTAAACATCCTAACACAAGCAAACATAAACAATCATTTTGATTTTTTCTGAGATTTTGCCTTTGCCCCTGCACCATTCTTGACAGCACGGGAGCCTACACCTTTCTTCACACCACTGGAGCCTGTACCCTTCTTCACACCACTAGATCCTGCACCTTTCTTCACACACTAATCCTGCACCTTCTTGACACCACTAGAGCCTGCACCCTTCTTGACACCTAAAGAACCTGTAACATTCTTGCATGTCTGGTATTATGACCAAGGCCCTTGCACTTTCCACATTTCACAGAAGCATCCTTCTTTGATAATTTTCCACCTTTGGACATATCCTCTATCTCACTTACAGACCTTTTCCTTTTCTTTTTTGGCCTTCCAGCTTGCTTGTGGTAACTTGGTGGTGTTATAGTAGTTGGCACCTGGGATTTGGGCCATAAAGTTCTACCATTGATAGGAAATATCTTGAAACTGTAAACATGCTTCCATGATTCCAACTTGTACAGTGGGTGCACCCAATTTTCTGGTATATCAACCTGTATACAACAATTATTGTTCAATAACAAATCAAAATGAATGTTATATAAATAAAGGCAACCTGTTGACCATGGCTGGCCATATTCCAATTTGCTGCTACTGCATGCTTGCAAGGTATTCCTGTAATCTCCCACCTCCTGCAACTACATGTTTTCTGAACTGCATTGACCACACATTGGTCAATACCATGAGATACCTCAAAGTGTTCATCCCCATTCCAACTAACTGAATACTTTGCAGCATCTTTCTTTATGTTTGACAACTGATTGGTAGCATATGGTGTCAACAGACCATCACTTTTATCAATAACTTGTAAGACATTAACTATCCTTCTCATAAGGTATTCCCTTATGTATTCTAAAGCTGTGATTATGGGCTTATCTCTCCCTTGTACTATTTTGGCATTAAATACCTCACACATGTTGTTCAGAAGTACATCAGAGTGTGCCCTGCCTGTTCACAAAATATGTAGCACAAATTCAAAAACTTACAAGTGTAATAGTCTACATATGGAATTTAATATTTTAAATAATTGCAAGTGTATTACCTGAAAAGTGAGATCTGGTCCAGTGTTTTGGTGGGATCTTTGATAACCACACATGTGCATTAGAATTCTAAGTCTTTAGCTCATCCATACAAGTCTCAAACTGTACAACTGTTGTAGCACTTGCTATTTTCCAAAGCATGTCTTTGTACTCCTTCCCTTTATAAGATAATCTCATGGATATGTCTGAGACAGAATCTGTGCTCAGCATTTGGAAACAAATTTGAAACTGCATTCTGAATTCCCTGTTACACATTTAAAAATGCATAAGTATGATAAACCAACAGATTAATAATGTAAAACATGTACCTTTTGTCTATCACTCATGAATGTGACATTTGAATTGCTTGCAAGTTGTAAGTCATCACCAAGACATTCAAGAAACAGGTCCATGAGTTAATGTTCTCAGCTTCAACAATTGCATAGAAAGAGGATAAATCATGTTGTTGTTGTCAATTCCAACAGCTGTGAGAACCTGACCAGGAAAAGTCCTTTCATAAATGCACCATCAAGCCCTACCAAATCCCTCCCAATAGCATTGAATCCTTGCTTTAGTGAACCAAGACAAATGTAAATTCTTTTGAATTTTTTTGTAGGCTCACTAGGCTCTGCTGGTGGTTCCACGTCTAACTTGATAGTGGTTCCTGGATTTGTCCTAAGCAATTCATCAATGTATGTCTAAGTAGACCATACTGTGAACTATAGTCACCATGTAGCTGCTTCTGAGCTTTAGCTTTGGCCCTAAAAGCTGTCCATTTAGAAATTGAAACTTCATATTTTCGCTGAAACTGTTCCTGTACTGCTTTGACAGGGATGCTGGGGTTATCTTCGATTTGTTCCATCAGTTGTTGTGCTAAGAAAGTTGAACTACAGTGATAAATGTTTCGACTCTCTAAACATTTGTGTTCATCTATTAGAGTCTTAACTATCCAACTCTCTGTCACTGAATCCCTAGACACCAACAACACAAAGGGACATACAAACTGCTTAGGGTTTTTCTTTTTACCTCTTCCCCAATGTGTTTTTTTTCTAGACCTCCTTCATTCCTATCATGTTCAATTTCAGTCCCTCCTTCAACAGAAATGTCCCCTTCTTTCTGGTTCTTTTTAACTTTTTTCTTTTTTGGCCTCTTAACAGGTTCCACCTTTTCAACACCAGGAATATCACCTGCACATGCCACCCTTACCCTATCCTTATCATCCTTTACTATTTTAACAACCTTCTAGTCTCCACTGTGTGTTTTTTTAAAAACTTTTTAACTTCAGCCTTATTTCCAAACATTTGACCTATGTAGAAGTTGTTATCATTAGCGTGTGCGCTTTTTATATGTTTTAAGGTTCGCCTCCTAACATTCCCTATATTATTCTCAATATCACTAGCACTATCAAAGTTTTCATTGTCCAAGACCTCTAAATCATCAACCCCTGCCTCATGGTGAGTTTCATCTTCCTCTTCATCATCAATCATGAACTTATAATCTCTCATGTCAATATCACTTTCATCCATATCATTCTCCTCATCAACCATATAATCACTATCTTGGTCACTATCTTCTCCTATATTAGTATCCCTATCCCTATCATTAACCTCATTAGTATCCCTATCATTATCATCTAAAAAAGGGTAAAAACATTCATAACAGAACTAGTCATTCCAATATCATGAATTGCAGCACTAGGTACCTGAGGAGTAACCATACTAGAGTTTCCAATATCTACTACATATGCTGCATTTTCAGTATCATCTTCAATGTGCTTTGTTCCACATTCCACGCCTCCATTGTTTTCATTTGATGATTCATTCCAGGTCAATGCTAGTACCTTTGGGTTGTTCCTTTTACTATCAATCATCTGAGCTTCAACTTCACAGACTTCTTCTAGTACCACACTTGATTGTGAGGGTATCTCCACTAAGATAATATTTGTAACATCCGTCAAAAAACGGGTTTTCCAAACCCGCTTCGTTTATTAATTGAATATTCAGTCATAATTTTTCATTGCACATTTATTGCTCAAATTAATTTTAAACGAGACATAATTAATAAATATATTAGAATTAAAAAACTTTAATAGATAATTAATAATAAATAGTGAATAAAAAATAAAATGCGGCTGCCGGGTTTCGAACCGGGTCGCCCATAAGATCAAACAAACAACACACCGCTCCGCCACTTGCCCTCTTTGTGAATATTACGAAACAAATAATACTTAAGATGAAATCCGAATTCAAACCGGGCTTCAGCGCGGCAGAACTCGCAATCACCGGAAAATCCGGTAATCCGCGAGTTTAGCCATTTTCCTTTTGACTATAACGTTATAACCGACGTCGACATTGGTTATAACCGACGTCTGACCCTCAATTTTAGTCGTAACCGCCGGAAAATCTTGACTGCGACTGCGAACCTTGACCTCGATTCAGACCCAATCCAGCCATTCATCCATATAAATACTCATCCAAACATCTCGTAAACCTTTCGCTCTCAACTGCACTTTCTTTCTGAGGTTGCATTTGCTCAAAGGCTCGTCGCCGGAGATTTCCAATTTCGCCAGAACATCGCCGGCATTGTGATCAGAAAACCGTATTCGCTCTCCAGACGGTATAACTGTCTAAACTTCTTTACCATCTTTTGATTTATACTCTAATTGTTCAAACCAATGTTCAAAAACTGCAAAAACAGTTCACCTAGCCGGAATCCGCAAAACAGAACCAACGAATTCTGCCGGAAATTTCGAAGAAGACACTTTGTGATTTGGTACATCTTAGTCCTTAATTCCTTTCTTTTACTTCAATTCAATCAATTATAAGCGTAATTGGTCAATTAAACAACAGTCAATTCACTGTTCGGTAATTTGATAAGCGAAGAAGATGAAGTTAAACATGTGTATAAGTATAATTAAAAACGGAGATTAAACCGGGTTAGACACACAGTCCAGCGGTGGACTGTGTGCACAAACAATGCACACGTCCCGGGTTCGAATCACACAACGTACCGACTTTCAGAAATAAAACTAATATTTTTAGAACTGAATCAGAACAAGTCACGGTATGTATATAAGAGTAATATAATCCGTGAGTTAAACAGATTAGACACACAGCCCAACTGGTTGGGCTGTGCGCATACGAACCGAAGGACCCGAGTTCGACTCCGGGTCCCTGCAAGCGGTTCGGCCATTTTAAATCGTTTAATATAAACCCAATAAAATAACAATTAATTAGTATATATATATAATTAAAACAGAGAATATTTCGGGTTAGACACGTAGCTCAGTTGGTAGAGCTGCGTGCACGCGTACGAGAGGTCTCGGGTTCGAACCTCACTCAGCGCATGAATAAACTGAATCCGACCGGTCAAACGGTCAACGGTCAACATTTTATATTTTTTTATTTATTTATTTAATCAGAAAATTATTTAAAAATACTTAAAAATAATATTTTTAAAGTTAGAAAATGTCCTTAAACTCACAAAAATAAATCTAAAAATCCTATTAAGATTATGAATTAAAATCTATTTATTTACCGAACCACTTCGTTATTATTTAGGTTAGTTTTTCCTCGTCGATCAAATCCCAAAACTCGTGCGCATCCAACGTCATCAAAAGAACGCACCCAAGGTGAGTGAATCTCTACAAAATTCCCCGTTTTAATCACATTTTGGGGTGTATCATGTGTCGTTTAATTCCTTATTATATTTAAACACTTGTGCATCCATCATATCCGTGATCAAATGTGTATCCAGTATGTATTAATTATCGTGTGAATTATGTTTAGATTTAAGTTATCATTTTCAGTACATGCATTTCATTAGGCCCATCAGCTCCCCGTGGGATACGGGTTGAGTACAGGTGCCTCATTCGATCGACTCCGTTTGATTGAGCCTTGATCTCACATACATCATCATTCATGTCATACGATCGGCTCCGTTGGATTGAGCCTTGATCTCACAGTCATCATCATTCATATCATATACTCATTCAAAGTGGTTTGTGTTTGTTATATATATATGTTTGCTCACATGTGATTATTGCACAAATTTTCAATATTAAATACAACAAGAAATTATTAACAATGTTTTATCAAGGTTCACTCACCAACTTTTGTTGACCCAAAATATTCCCCCGTTTTACACATGATACAGGTGATCCAGTTGAGGCAAGAAACACATAGGAAGGCCTAGAAGAATAAATCAGATTAAGCTTTGGATCGTTTTACTTAGTTTCAATTCCTTGTAATTGTATGGATTTGATTTGAATATTTAAGTTGTAATTTGAATTTAATAAATATGAAACATTTTAGTAAACATCATGAGCTTTGGTGATAACCCAATTATGCCCCGACTCTTATTCCGCTGCGGGTCGGGGTGTGACAGATTGGTATCAGAGCCATGACTATAGGGATATAGGATAGGTTGTTAGACCCTTAGAGCCTATACTATAGTTGATTATAAATTTTTAAATTGTTTATGCGTTACATACAAAATTCATGATGTTTATATGCTTTATGTTTATTGTTACATTTAATGTTATGCAAGCATGTTCATAAGTACATATTATTATACAATGCTCATCATGAATCATATCCCAATAACATATCATATCCATGAGAGCACACACCTCACAATTCCCATGATTTTTGCAACGATTTTTGTATTTTTGAAATCACATCAAAGTGAGTTCTCATGACGGGCATGTAGTAACTGGAAGGGTACGAGTACCGGTAGTCGGAACGCCCTGTCTAGCTTGGCATTCGTATAAATCCAAAATAAAGGACCAGTTTGCCTACCTGGGGACTAACGATGAGAGTACGAAGGACCTATTAGGCCAAAGCATGCTATACCAAACGTCGTGTGAGCTAACCCCACTTTGAGTTGTCATTGTGTCTACACCTGGACACCCTCCTACCATACATCTCGCAATCATATTTCATGGTTTTCATTCTGGTGATGCGAGTGTTAAACCGCCAACACCAATGTGAATCCTACTAAGCCAATAGTCATGGGGGCCCACATGACTATACAGGCGATGGTATGGGGGACATTGGAGGCCCAAACATGAGCAAACCCAAGACATCCTATGGATGTAGTTGCATTATTGATAATTATGTTATTTTTATTCTTTTGACGACACATGACACCTAAAAACTTCTTAAAATCACAATCTTCCTATGTATGTTCCTGTAGATGTCGGCTAGGCAACTACGTGGAGGTAGAAAGTCAGGAAGATCAAACGAACGCTTGGCCACCCAAATTGCAAAACAAATGGCCGCAGTGCTTCCTGACATCGTGATTCAAGTCCAACAAGCTCTCACCGCGAATCCCATCAACCCTCCCAATCAAGAAGACCAGAACGTCGACAACCCTCCCTCTAAAAAGTGCTCCTATAAACACTTCAAGTCTTGCGATCCCCCAAAATATGAAGGGACCGAAGGTGTCACTGCTCTCCTCCACTGGTTTGAAGAAATGGAGAACACCTTCCTCAATTGCGATTGTCCCGAGGATCGCAAGGTACGTTACGCAACTGGGAGACTGTTTGGGGTAGCCCTTACCTGGTGGAACACAGAAAAGGGTAAGAGAGGAATTGAAGATGCTATGGCCTTAACATGGGAAGAGTTAAGGGAAATCATGACGAGACGCTTCTGTCCAAGAAGCGAAATCAAAAAGTTGGAAGATGAATTCCACTCGCTAAAACAAAAGGAAGGAGTTCATACTTCCTACAACAAAAGATTTCTTGAGCTGAACCAAATGATCCCCAACTTGTTCACCCCAGTGTACCACTTAGTTGAACACTACATTCGAGGCCTCCCCTCGAAAATCCAAGATTCGGTTCTAAGCACTTCGCCTGCAACACTCGAAGCCACAATGGAATTAGCCATAGAACTCACCGAGAATCGCATCCGAAATGGCAAATTCAAGGATGAGAAAAAGAAAGCCCCCATTGAGGCCCAAACCCCAAACCATTCCGTCTCCTCTTCGAAATTTGCTGGTAAGAGGAAACGAAACAACAGAAATTTTGCTGTCACACAAACAAACCCTCCAATCACTCCCGCACCAATTACCCAAATTGCTCCCACAGCGGCACCATATAAAAAGCCATACTCCGGCCCATACCCAAAATGCAACCGTTGTCAATACCATCACCTTCCTGAACATCCCTGCCAACATTGCACCAGCTGTGGCCATGCGGGTCACACCATCCAAACCTGTCGCACACTCCAGCGAATGAACCGCAATCAACCCTCAACCCAAACCCACCATCAGATAGTGGGTCAAGCCCAACAACCCTTACTTCTACCATCTACACAACATATAGCCCAATCCTACTACCAACCCAACTACCCCATGATGCAACCCATGAGAGCATGTTACAACTGTGGAGACCCGAACCACTTTAGGAACACCTGTCCACGCTTGGTGAACATCATCCATGCCCAAGCTCAAGCAAATCCGGTAAACCAAGCTAACCAAGCTCCTCCACCTGCTAGAGGAAGAGCTTTCAACATCAACGCCAACCAAGCTAGGGCTGACAACAACGTGGTTAACGGTACGTGTCTCTTCAATGGTAGTTATGCATCCATGTTATTCGATACTGCGCGATAAGAGTTTTGTGTCCTTAGAATTTGAACCTATCCTCAACCAAACTCGTGATAATCTCATGGAATCATTAACAGTGGAAGTTGCTAATGGAAAACCAGTCTCATTAAACTCTATTATACGAAATTGTACCCTCACTCTAAACGATCACGATTTTCCAGTTGACCTCATTCCTATGAAGTTTGGAAGTTTCGACATTATAATCGGTATGGACTGGCTCAACCAACATCATGCTGAAGTAGTATGCCGCGAAAAGTTCATTCGCATTCCTCTTGCAACGGTCAGACCCTACGAATCTTTGGAGAAACCCCTTCGAAGGGACTCAAATTGATGTCCTGCCTTCAAGCCCGAAAATATCTCCGCAAGAACTATGTCGCATTCCTAACTCACGTCGTCAAGAAGGGAAACAAGGAGAAGAAACTCGAAGATATACCTGTAGTGAAAGAATTCCCACAAGTTTTTCCCGACGACATCTCAGGACTTCCTCCCGTGAGAGAAGTCGAATTCCGCATTGATCTTATACCTGGCGCTACACCAGTCGCAAAATCTCCTTATAGGTTAGCCCCATCCGAAATGCAAGAGCTGGCTAGTCAACTGCAAGAGCTGACTGACAAAGGATTTATACGTCCTAGCTCATCGCCTTGGGGTGCACCTGTTCTTTTTGTGAAGAAGAAAGATGGAACGTTTCGCATGTGTATCGACTACAGAGAACTCAACAAGTTAACGGTCAAGAACCGCTACCCATTACCTCGCATCGATGACCTTCTAGACCAACTTCAAGGCGCTACCTGTTTCTCAAAAATCGACCTTCGTTCTGGTTATCATCAACTCAGAGTACATAAAGAAGACGTCCCAAAGACCGCCTTCCGAACTCGTTATGGTCACTTCGAATTCATGGTCATGCCATTTGGTTTAACCAACGCCCCAACTGTTTTCATGGATCTAATGAATAGGGTATGCAAACCCTACCTCGACCGCTTTGTCATAGTCTTCATCGACGACATCCTCATCTACTCAAAGTCTAAATCCGATCATGAACGACACCTTCGACTTATCCTTACACTCTTAAGGACTGAAAAGCTGTACGCTAAGTTCTCGAAATATGAATTCTGGTTAAGGGAAGTACAATTCCTTGGACACGTAGTCAATGACAAGGGAATTCATGTTGATCCTTCAAAAATCAAGGCAGTGCAGGAATGGCAAGCGCCACGTACCCCTACCGAAGTAAGGTCATTTCTTGGTTTGGCTGGTTACTATCGCCGCTTCATTGCCAATTTTTCCCGTATTGCTGTACCACTCACGGCTTTGACTCATAAAGGAAAACCCTTCATATGGGGACCTAAACAAGAAGAAGCCTTCCAAACCCTTAAGCAAAAGCTTTGTGACGCACATATCCTCACACTTCCTGAAGGTTGCGATGACTTCGTAGTTTATTGCGACGCGTCAGGGCAAGGACTAGGCTGTGTATTAATGCAAAGAGGAAAAGTGATAGCCTAAGCTTCTAGGCAACTCAAAGTTCATGAGAAGAATTACACCACCCATGACCTGGAACTTGGAGCCGTTGTGTTCTCTCTCAAGATATGGAGACATTACCTCTACGGTACCAAGTGTGAAATATACACTGACCACAAAAGTCTCCAACATATCTTCAACCAAAAGGAGTTGAATATGAGGCAACGGAGATGGGTCGAACTTCTTAACGACTACGACTGTGAAATTCGATATCATCCTGGAAAGGCAAATGTAGTGGCTGATGCACTCATCGAAAAGGTTATGCGAACTCTATTCGTCTTCTATGTTCGCAAATCATAACCGACATCAAAGATCGAATCCGAGAAGCTCAACATGTTTCTGTAACCGAAAATGACGTTCGCGATGAGCTGTCATGAAACCAAATCCGACGGTATTCTATACTATTTAAATCGCATATGGATTCTCGATCGCGACAACCTTCGTGATTTCCTTATGAATGAGGCGCACAAAACGCGGTACTCTATAGACCCAGGAGCCGACAAGATGGATGAAGACCTACGATACACCTACTGGTGGCCGGGCATGAAAAAGGATATCGCTGTTTTTGTTTCCAAGTGCCTTACCTGTTCCAAGGTAAAAGCTGAGCATCAAAGACCTTCAGGACTTCTAGTTCAACCCGAAATACCTGTGTGGAAGTGGGAAAACATAACCATGGATTTCATCACCGGTTACCTCGCACCTCTAGTGGGTATGACACTATATGGGTAATCATTGATCGTCTTACAAAATCAGCTCACTTCATTCCGATCCGCGAGGACTTCAAAAACGAGAAGTTAGCCCGTATCTACATCAGCGAGATCGTAAGCCGCATGGTGTGCCTTTAAGCATCATTTCAGACCGTGATGGTCGTTTCACTTCACGAACATGGCGGGCCGTACAAGCCGCATTGGGTACACGATTAGACCTCAGTACCGTTTTTCATCCTCAAACTGATGGTCAATCTGAACGCACCATCTAGACTCTTGAAGACATGCTTCGAGCATGTGTCATAGACTTCAAAGGAAATTGGGACACTCATCTACCATTGGTTGAATTTTCGTACAACAATAGTTATCATTCAAGTATCGGTATGGCTCCTTTCGAAGCTTTATATGGTCGTAAGTGCCGATCTCCAGTATGTTGGCACGAAATTGGAGAAGCATAAATCACCGGTCCAGAATTAATTCAAGAAACAACAGACAAGATCCATCAAATTCGAAACAATCTTCTAGCGGCACAAAGTCGTCAAAGAGTTATGCAGACAAACGAAGAAAGCCCTTGGAGTTTAACATTGGTGATCAAGTACTTTTAAAAGTATCACCGTGGAAGGGAGTAGTTCGTTTTGGCCAGAAGGGCAAGCTAGCACCACGCTACGTAGGACCTTTTCAAGATACTCGAAAGAGCAGGACCTATAGCATACAAGCTTGACCTACCAGAAGAGCTCAACAGAATTCATCCCACATTCCACATATCAAACTTGAAGAAGTGCCTCGCCGATGAAAACCTCCATATTCCTCTAGAAGACATTCAGATCGATGAATCTATGCACTTCATTGAAAGACCAGTAGAAATCATGGACTTCGGAGAGAAGCGTTTAAGACGAAGTCGTATTCCAATTGTCAGGGTACGCTGGGAGTCAAAACGAGGACCTGAGTTTACTTGGGAACGTGAAGACTCAATGAGCGGGAATTACCCACATCTTTTTCCTGTTACCACTACTACTTAAATTTCGGGACGAAATTTCTAAAAGTAGGGGATACTGTAACATCCGTCGAAAAACGGGTTTTCCAAACCCGCTTCGTTTATTAATCGAATATCCAGTCATAATTTTTCATTGCACATTTATTGCTCAAATTAATTTTAAACGAGACATAATTAATAAATATATTAGAATTAAAAAACTTTAATAGACAATTAATAATAAATAGTGAATAAAAAATAAAATGCGGCTGCCGGGTTTCGAACCCGGGTCGCCCATAAGATCAAATAAACAACACACCGCTCCACCACTTGCCCTCTTTGTGAATATTACGAAAAAATAATACTTAAGATGAAATCCGAATTCAAACCGGGCTTCAGCGCGGCAGAACTCGCAATCACCGGAAAATCCGGCAATCCGCGAGTTTAGCCATTTTCCTTTTGACTATAACGTTATAACCGACGTCGACATCGGTTATAACCGACGTCTGACCCTCAATTTTAGTCGTAACCGCCGGAAAATCTTGACTGCGAACCTTGACCTCGATTCAGACCCAATCCAGCCATTCATCCCTGTAAATACTCACCCAAACATCTCGTAAACCTTTCGCTCTCAACTGCACTTTCTTTCTGAGGTTGCATTTGCTCAAAGGCTCGTCGCCGGAGATTTCCAATTTCGCCGGAACATCGCCGCATCGTGATCAGAAAACCGTATTCTCTCGCCAGACGGTATAACTGTCTAAACTTCTTTACTATCTTTTGATTTATGCTCTAATTGTTCAAACCAATGATCAAAAACTGCAAAAACAGTTCACCTAGCCGGAATCCGCAAAACAGAACCGACGAATTCTGCCGGAAATTTCGAAGAAGACACTTTGTGATTTGGTACATCTTAGTCCTTAATTCCTTTCTTTTACTTCAATTCAATCAATTATAAGCGTAATTGGTCAATTAAACAACAGTCAATTCACTGTTCGGTAATTTGATAAGCGAAGAAGATGAAGTTAAACATGTGTATAAGTATAATTAAAAACGGAGATTAAACCGGGTTAGACACACAGTCCAGCGGTGGACTGTGTGCACAAACAATGCACACGTCCCGGGTTCGAATCACACAACGTACCGACTTTCAGAAATAAAACTAATATTTTTAGAACTGAATCAGAACAAGTCACGGTATGTATATAAGAGTAATATAATCCGTGAGTTAAACAGATTAGACACACAGCCCAACTGGTTGGGCTGTGCGCATACGAACCGAAGGACCCGAGTTCGACTCCGGGTCCTGCAAGCGGTTCGGCCATTTTAAATCGTTTAATATAAACCCAATAAAATAACAATTAATTAGTATATATATTATAAATAAAACAGAGAATATTTCGGGTTAGACACGTAGCTCAGTTGGTAGAGCTGCGTGCACGCGTACGA
The DNA here is from genome assembly GCA_947069175.1 of Scalesia atractyloides. NCBI lineage: Eukaryota > Viridiplantae > Streptophyta > Magnoliopsida > Asterales > Asteraceae > Scalesia > Scalesia atractyloides. Next base: position 25,687,902 of record CAMTDV010000022.1, on the reverse strand, counting down.
GAGGTCTCGGGTTCGAACCTCACTCAGCGCATGAATAAACTAAATCTGACGGTCAAACGGTCAACGGTCAACGGTCAACATTTTTATTTTTTTTATTTATTTATTTAATCAGAAAATTATTTAAAAATACTTAAAAATAATATTTTTAAAGTTAGAAATGTCCTTAAACTCACAAAAATAAATCTAAAAATCCTATTAAGATTATGAATTAAAATCTATTTATTTACCAACCACTTCGTTATTATTTAGGTTAGTTTTTCGTCGTCGATCAAATCCCAAAACTCGTGCGCATCCAACGTCATCAAAAGAACGCACCCAAGGTGAGTGAATCTCTACAAAATTCCCCGTTTTAATCACATTTTGGGGTGTATCATGTGTCGTTTAATTCCTTATTATATTTAAACACTTGTGCATCCATCATATCCGTGATCAAATGTGTATCCAATATGTATTAATTGTCGTGTGAATTATGTTTAGATTTAAGTTATCATTTTCAGTACATGCATTTCGTTAGGCCCATCAGCTCCCCGTGGGATACGGGTTGAGTACATGTGCCTCATTCGATCGGCTCCGTTTGATTGAGCCTTGATCTCACATACATCATCATTCATGTCATACGATCGGCTCCGTTGGATTGAGCCTTGATCTCACAGTCATCATCATTCATATCATATACTCATCCAAAGTGGTTTGTGTTTGTTATATATATATGTTTGCTCACATGTGATTATTGTATAAATTTTCAATATTAAATACAACAAGAAATTATTAACAATGTTTTATCAAGGTTCACTCGCCAACTTTTGTTGACTCAAAATATTCCCCCTTTTACACATGATACAAGTGATCCAGTTGAGGCAAGAAACACATAGGAAGGCCTAGAAGAATAAATCAGATTAAGCTTTGGATCGTTTTACTTAGTTTCAAATCCTTGTAATTGTATGGATTTGATTTGAATATTTAAGTTGTAATTTGAATTTAATAAATATGAAACATTTTAGTAAACATCATGAGCTTTGGTGATAACCCAATTATGCCCCGACTCTTATTTCGCTGCGGGTCAGGGTGTGACAATATTAGACATCCCATGCTCAATGTATATATCAATAAACCTGTTCCCCTGATGAATGATTTCTAACAACTGCAAGACATGGGAATCTTCAGCCAATAGATGAATCCCAGATTCCAAATCACCCCCTGGCTCAACATAATGGTAAAAGGTAGGGACATCAAGATCATACCCTAACTCTTTCGTCATTAGGGTCAATTCATAAATCCCAAATTTCTTGTCATCTACCAAATCAATGAAACTTAACAAACCATTTACATACATACGATCTTGATTGTTTGTAAATGATCCCCATGATGCATGTTGATTGAGAAGAACATTGGATAAAGTTCTGCATTTTAAAGATAAAAAATCTAAACTTTAAACACATACATGAAATGGGTCGAAGTAAAATATGATAAAATTGAACTTTGAACTTTACCATGAAGTTCATCGACATCATAAACATCATCATCTTCTCGGCGTATATGAAATCCACCTCCTCTGTTAGCCATTTGGGGTTTTGATCGGAATTGTGAGTATTGAAGACGTCTGGGATTTAATCAGTGTTATATTGGTTTGTTAAGCTCACATGTATGAAAATACGGTTTTACCCTCACATGCCATGCATGTGAGGCCGTTTAACATGAATTAATAACCGGGTTAGTGATAAAGGATGAAACCCGTAACTAATTTAATCTTAAAGGCTTGTTTTGGTAACTTTTAAAGATTAAGGCTGAAACCAGCAAGATTGATGAAACTTAAAGGACGTTTTGTGCAATTTACTCTTAAAGAGAATGAGGTGATCGGTCTTTAGGGTTAGAATGATGGAGGATGAAATTTCAAATTTCCACTGTTTTTTTCCAATTTATCAGATTGTCTTAATATCTCGCGTCTTAAGATATCACATATTAAATTTCATGTTTCTTATCACATATTAAATTTCAAGTTTTCACTTTTATAACACAATATATCGTATCGTTTTAATATATCATGTCTTAATATCGTCTTCATATCACGAGGAAATTACCCATTTTAATCCAAAGATTTGTATTTAAATATAGCATATATTAGCTATAATGCCTATGATGATACAACTTTGAAGTGTTGTAATTCATGTTGACATGGTATATGCAATTGTATGAAGTCATAACATAGGAATGAACACATATATATGGAATACGTTTCTAGTTTTTAACTACAGCCTGTATAATAATTAGACGGTTTGCATGCACTGATTGAAATTTTGATGGCGAGTGATCAGTCATTGTTTGGTAAAGCACTCAAGGGTGCTAGTTTAATGTTAAAACCTCTAGCGGCGCAGATCAGTATTATTAACGGCAACATTTGTTGCCTCTATTGCCACCTTGTAGTGATATGGGTAAACAAAGAGTGAAGGAGGTACAGTTAATCAAAATTATGGAAAAAAATAAGTTGAAAAGATGGTATGTTGAGTTTCTTTTATGAAATTAAGTTATTTGAAAATTGAAAATAGGGTCAACTTGAATGATTTTATCTATGTATCTTGCAATATTTACTAAACTAGTGGATTACGGCGCGACTCAATTTTTAATTGAAACGTAGACACAATAATAATAATAACATTAATGGTAGTAATTCTTTGATACTGGTTCGGTCCATTAAGATACCGAAATTACCGAAAGAGAAACAAATAAAAGTCATGATAGGCCAAAAAAAATACCGAGATTTGTTTACATCGATCGAACAGTAAAACGAATATCAGTTTCGGTACTGACATTGTTCGGTCAGTATTAACCGTTCGTTTTGTTAAATGTACAACAACAGGCTCGATTGAAACTTAAAAAGAAAACGAAAAAACAAAAAAAAAAGAAAAGGAAAGATGAAAAGAAATTCACAAGACAAAAATACAAAAGAAAAAAAATTCATTTTAGTTAAAAAATTTATAAATTATATATAATAATTACGAAAAAATGTAACTTTTGACATATTCGTGTAATTTGATGTAAAAATGGAAGATTTTATAAATGGAAAATACATGGCTATGCACATGACTATTGAGATAATCATGTCACTTATCAACTAGAAAATACTTGCGTTCAGAAGCTTAAATCAATGTGTATTCCATATATAATTTTTTCTTTATTGAATTTGGGCTAGTCAATAGGGCTTGGGCCTATTAAATCACTGTTGCTTGCTATGCATCATAGGCATAGTTATCATGGCTTGAATCATACACTGCACCCATGTTCGAGATGCTGACATATTTCGTTTAAAGGCTAACAGAAACACTTGTCTAGCAAAGTTGGGCGGAAAGCATTTTCAGTGGTAGGAAGAAACTTAGGAGAAGAAAGGACTCTGGTGGGGAACATAAAGCCATGTTTGAAGGACGACAATTTGTTCACAAAACAAACTTTCCATTCATGCATTTACCTTCAATGACGTTTCCATTAAAATTTGGTCGGAGTACTCTACCATTTCTTATGCGCTTTAACAACCAATTAATGGTTGTTCAATCAAGGAGTATATAACTACATATATATACGAAATCACATGAGACTAATTTCGGTTTCCACCTAGGAGTATCGCCCCCTTGAACACACGGGCAATTAGTTGAATAAAATATGTGATGAATGATATATAGTTGGTGTGTTAAATAAATGGAGTAATGAATAAATGTAGAAATTTACTCCATACATGCTAACTCGTATCATGATTATTTTTATTTACTATCGGTCTTATACAAATTCAGTTATACAAAAATGATCTTGAAAACCCTAAATTCACGAACAACTAACAAAGAAAAAACTAATCCTCAAAGGAAATGATATAATGTTTGTCATTTTGATTGTTATTATCGGCCCTTGTCATTTTGCGACGCCTCAAATTTGAAACATAAATATTGGAGCATATGTAATTGATGCCTTGAGGACAAAGGTGACAATTAGAAACATAACTATTGGAGCATATGTAATTGATCCCTTGAGGACAAAGGTGACAGTCACCATGAAAAAAAAATAATAATAACTAAAGTTCTGGTTTTGTGGAAAGACATCCATGGATGAAGGAAGACAGTATTTACTTAATCAAGTGGGACAAACTATGAATAGGGAGTACGAGTGAAGTCACTTGGTTGATAACAAATGTAAATGTTGTTGGACCCACTAGCCTTGGAGGGGAAAGGGTTGATACAGATACACGAATAAGCATTAGGTGAGGTGGGGAATAGAAAGTTATGTGGGTGGGAAGGTGGTTTGTTGAAGTGGATTCATTGGTGTTTATTATCATTCACTTTTGTGGGAGCAAATAACTAAGAGACCTTCTATCTTGGTCCAATAAAAATTGTTGCGTAAGCATTAGTCGTTTTTATATAACCAAGAGACTTTTTGTCACTATGAAAAGCCTCGAAAAAATTCCTAAACTTGTTCCAAGCCTTGATGAACATTTCATTTGGGATTGGCGAAGGGTCCTTTGACATACAAAACCTTACATGTGTTACATGCAACTAGGTCCAATTATAGGGACACTTCCATTTCTAGGTGTACCTTGATTCTATAATTTTTTTCTTCATTGACATTGTAATACGTTTTATGGAAAATCGATTGAATATATAGTCTTTGAATGATAGCCACTATAAATAATTAGCTTGATGGATAAAACATAAGATATTTGGTGGATTGGTAATCATGTTGGCCCTAACGTTCATCTTCTTTCTTTCTTTTTTATGGTAGGACACTAGCAACAATAAAAAATGTTGGGTTCATGATTGGGACAATGTTCGAATCAAGCACCTCTAGTGTAAAAGCTTAGGATACAATGACTTGGGTTAACAAGTTGTGTTAAGCAAGAGTTTTGAGTTATACGTGTAGACAGAATACTATCTTTGCAATTGAGTTTACTATCGTCTTGATCAATTTCTTAAAAAGGAAAAACTAAGTATAATAAAAACCTTTATTTACGCATATAACTCAAAACAATTCAGTGATCTGCTTAATTAGGCAACAAAATGTAGGGGACTTGAGCCATTGTAAATCACTCTTTCCCTTCCAAGATAGTATTGCTGGCTTGACCAAATCATTTGTCAGGGATGCATTCAAACGAATGGCAGATTCGAGAGTAGTAGGGTTACTCCCCATAACAATTCCCCTAATTTGTTGAGGAAGACCATCGATGTACTGATCATTTTTTCTAATAAGAAGAGTAACCATATGGGTGATGAAAGTGTAAAGCTCATGAAAACGAGAGTTATAGGCTAGATTTTCTTCACTATCTAGGGTGTGATCCCAGAGTTCAGCCCCCAACTTTTTCATTTCATTCTTCAGACAGAACTAAGCAATCAGAATTTCCTTGAGTTGATCCCAAGGAAGGGCCAAAGCAGCATCTGTGCCCCCAGTTTATTTCTTAGCATTCCACCGTGTGAGTGCCCTTTTGTGGAATGCACTCGTAGCATACTTTGTTTTCAGATTGGCAGGGATTTCACACATGTTGAAAGTATTTTCCATACTCCCAAACCCTTGTAATAGACCAGTGGAACTTTCGGACCAGCAAACTTGAGAAGGTTATACGAGTTGAACAATTTGAAAGTGCGGGGGTGGCATAAACATTGTTGTTGCTATTGATTTAAGCCATTATAATTGGGATGATGGCTGCAAGTTGTTGGGTAATGAGGGCAGCGATCTCAGTGGTTTCCGTAGCAGTACGTCAAGGGGGCATTCTACGTCAAGTAATGAATAATGAGAGCTTGAATATAAGACATATAATACTACAACGTGACATAGAATAAAATCACTTTATCCATTATCACTTTTTAATGTCTTAAAATAATCTTAAATAACGAAATAAATAAAGGAAAATAATTGACTAATCAAAATATTAGGTTCGCATGATACGTGAGAAGACGTGCTTTCACCTATAGGTGAGCCCTCACTCCGAGAATTCCCAGAAAAGTATGAACACTTTTTCCTGGACAGAAGACTCAGTGTATAGGTGCTCATCCTTCCATATTGCACGTGATCTTTATATCATTTGGGCTTTCAGTCATGATGAGTGTTAAGGATTGGGCTTTGTAGCCCAAGAGGTTGATCTATTAGCACCTGTCATCTTCTTCCCCTTCTTGATATGTAGTTGTGCTTCATTTGGTTCCAAGTCGCTTGAGATGATGATGCCTTGGTATTTGCTAGTTGCATCTAAAAGGAGCTCTTGATCTTCTTCCTTATGGGTTGTTATATTCGTTGGTTGTTATTAACTTCTACACTTGCGAGCCACTTTACTCCAATTGGGCTTTGAGATTCATCATAGGAGGGTCGGTCAGACGTGTCGTAGAATTTAGGGGGGGGGTGAGAGAGTTGTTAGATACATCCATTGAATAGGACGACATATCTATAAACAAAAAGAATAATAACGTATGTCGAAGAAAAGAAAGAAAATAAACTCTTAGGGTTATAGACTAGGTCCTAACCACATATTCGACGTAATTCCCATGGCTCTTATACCAATCTGTCACACCCTCACCGTGTGTAGAATCCACGGTGGTGACTTTATGTTGGGTAGAGACCAAGGCAACAAAGAAAATTACTATTTATACTCATAAACAAATTACATTGTTTAAAAATTGAAGTAAACATATACAATAACTTGTTCATCAAAGCGAATAAATAACTAAATCTCGTTTATTTTGATAGGTAGGCATTCCTATATGAGCATCCCTAATAATTTAAGAATGATTAATTAGGGTTTTAAATATGTTATGATGATGGTTGTAAATGATATTGGTCACAAGAAGAACCCTTGATTAATGATTAATCGTTTAGTTTTTAGAAAGTAAAATGTTAACAACTTTCTGTGATGTTTTTGTTTTACATTTTCAAAGTCGATAAATTATGAAAATTTTCGGTCAACTAGATTAAAATTTGTTTTACAACTTTTATGTAGAAAGTTTTTCTGTTTGAAACCCAGAAATTGTCAAAACCGTAGATCTTCATAGATCGTTCAGTTTTGCGCTATATTTTGGTTTTAAATGCTTGGTGGTCCAAACAGTAGCGTTTATAAGCGTATAATAAATTGTCGAAACCGTATTTGGGTGTGCTTACTCATGAAGTAAGAGTTTACTTGATTTGGATAAGTTTTGACCAAGTTATAGTCGTACAAAGTGACAACACAAAATATGTCCAAAACGGACGAACACTTATGTGTTCCCTTTGGTCGTTTTTAAGGTTTTATGCGTAAATAAAATATAAAACATGTTTTTAGGTCATAGGTAATATAATATGTAGGTTAATGTATGTCGAAATAAAGTACAAAACAAACAATAATAGTGTAAGAATAGTGACAATTTGTACAAAGAACAAAAAATAAACAAAGAACGGTTTTGTTGAGACATACTTGGAAGCAAAAATTCTTCAATCCAAGAAGGCAAGGGGAAGAAAAAGTGCACGTATTTTTAGAGCTATTGGTATGTTTTGGTGTAAAAAATGGTGAAGGAAAGGTTGGTATTTATAGGTAGCTAAGGGGTGTAGGTGTCAATATGGGCAAGACAAGTATAAGAATAAATGCATGGTGGACAAGTGTTGGGTGGTTTTTAAAACCATGTCTTTAAATAAGGGGTAAAATAAAAAGATGGGCATGAAGAATTAATTCCTTTTTTTTATAAAATCTCACATTTTTTTATATAAATCTTATTATGTTTTATAAAAGTTTGGTTTGAGTTTCGGGGTTCTTATACTAATTTACTAAAGAATTAATATTACGCACTAATTATTAAACATTAGGAAATAATATTTATAGTATGTGCTAGACGACGTAGCACGTCTTTATAATTTATATATGTCTAAAACACGTGTAATTTCCGTAAAACAAAAGCCTCCAACTATGGTTTTTATATGTTTGATATTATTTTCACTTAAGATATATTATTTGATGTTATATCGAGCATGTCTATGTTGACCAAATCATGGACTTTTAAATTTAACTTGTTGGTCACCAACGCTCATTTCGGTTTTTAACGCTAAGTTATAATTAAAGGTATTTGAATAACCATCTTGTTAGCACATTAAATAATAAATACGCATGTATTAATGAGTTGAGTCGCTAAGTACGAAAATGATTGACAATCAGAAGTTTTAAATTTCATGATTGTTACAATCTCCCCTAGTTAAGTGAATTTCATCCTGAAATTCAAATCGTAGGGACTTTTGGTATCTTGGGAAGGAGAATTTATGATGTACGTTGACTAGGATAGTTCTTGGTCCGACTCTTAGTCTCACTTTCAATGTACCGTTATTTAAATAAAGGTTGTACCGTAGCTAACTACCACACTTTTGGCACCTTGAAAGCATACTAGTTATCTACCAAAACTACCTACTAGCTTAGCTAATGTTGGATGACATGATTGAGTTCAAAAAAATTTCAAAGGGATTAAGGTCCTAGTTACACAATGGGATTCCAATACACACTAATGTACCTCTAAATCCACCATTGGGTTGCGCACCGCGATGGTCAATTCACCTTACATGGGTGAGCTATGTGCTCATGTTATGCATCTATAAGGTGATAATAATTATGTAAGCGAAAATTATGGTAGTTATTGAAAGGTGGGGGAAACATGTACTTTTGAGATTCGTGATTTATGTTCATATAGATAGTAACCCAAACAAAGCTCTCAAATTTGTAATCAAAACATGACATGTAATCAAAACATGATATTGTAATACCATATAATCTAAACATTATACACTTCATGTTTCAAACCAAACATCGTATAATCCAAATTGAAATGATATGAGATAGCAAATAAGAAAATAGGTACATATATATTAGCCTCCCCTAGTTAAGAGGGTTGCATCCTAGAACATAACGAGTATAGTTTTCATTATCTTGATTAGTTGCTTCATGAGTACCAATGAAAAAGGCTCGACCTCGAGCAATGGGAAGGTTGATTTTTCGATTCAGGTTAAGTAGGGAGAGAATCATGGTCTCACACATGTCTTTTGCAATTTAAGTAGGGAAGGGTATGATGTTTTTTCTCCCTTGAACTAGTTTTCCCTTTGATTTTTAAACGGCTATAACTTTTCATATGATAATAATTAAAAAAATTACACAATAAACAAACATTTCATTCTCTAAAATTTGAGCAGACTATTGCTATAGTTTTCTCTACTGAGTCAAAGATTTTCCCTTGATATGAGAGAATGTTTCATATTGTTGGTTTAATAGTTCTCTATTATTCTCTTGAACCTCATCTGTACCACCGAACTGTTCATTAAAAGCATCCCACAATTCCTTGGCATTCTCAAAATGGATCAATCCAACATAGATTTTGTTGGGTAAGGCTATGGACAGTATTTCAAATGCCTTAGCATCAAGCTCTAACTTTTGAAAATCTTGCTCAGAGTTGTTTATGGGTTTCTTAGGAATAATAACATTCGGTTGTTTGGTACTCTATTAAGAGGGAGTATGAGGGTCGTAGACCACCAATCTCTAGCAACTAGTGTTCCACTGTGACAAGTGGTGACCCATTCTTCGTTGCCATATGCATAATTCATGACGAACGAGCATGAGTGATTAACATTTGTCTGAATTTTATTGAATTTTAATTCAGAAAACGAGAATCAAATACAGTTTGTTGATCTAATTGGTCTAATTCTTCTCGTTGTCCTTTGATCACTCAATCCGTTATCAATTGAGCTTGTTAACTTCTAAATCAACGGTGAAGTCAATTCAGTGAAACATGCTAGGATACCAATTGTTGGATCTGAGAGTGTGCGTTTTTCTGATAGAACAATTAAACAAATTGGAAATTTAATCAAAGTAATAAGCAAAAATATTAATCTAACACTTACTAGATTTTGGATGATTGTGGAATGATTTCATTGAATTCATATGATGTAATACAGTCACAAAGGTACATACAATACTGCCCCTCACTAGATGTCTTTCACTTAGTTTTTATGTTCTCCACTCTAAGTGTTAACTAATACAATGAACAAACAAAAATATATGTAGGAGGAGTGAGCCTTTGTTGACGTCATCATGAAAGCAACCTTTAACAGCTTCATTAAATGATGTAACTACCAACAGTTACAAAAATTGCTGGATAGTTACACTGTTGCTTCCGATGTGAGTTAGCATGAACTGCTGGATTTCACAAAACTACCGGTTGAAAACCAACAATTCTAGAAATTCATAACTTCTGTCTTTGACTTGTTGACTTGGTCTTCTAGTCTTTAGCCTTTGACTTTGGTTGACTTGACTGTTGACTTGTTGGCCAACAATCAACAATTGTTTTTCTGTGCTCTAATCTTTGAAGGCAGTAGTTTTGATGTAGCATAGTTGGGGCAACTGTTTTGAGAAGCTTTAAAAAAGGAGAGAAACTACTAGACTTGTGACTGTATTTTAACATATTTCATCAGGTAAGGATGATGGTTCCCTTAGGTTTTGGCTTTTATCATCAGCATATCTTACATAACCCAAAAATCTCCCTTTAGTTCTGTTGATGCCAAAATCACACTTATTTAAAGCATGTCTTTTATTCTTTTATTTTGTTTGATGAAGAGTCCTTTGAAAAACAAATGTTGAACTTGAACTCCTGGACAATTCCTTTATATTCATTAGAGTCATCCATCTTTGACTTTACAGAGAAAGGTTCTTTATCTTCACATCTTTTAAATTGTAAGTAGCTTGTTGTCTCTAGATCTCTAGGTTAGGGAAGACTAGAGGCTACCCTTTGGACTTATGAATAAAGAACAAGACTCCTTTCTTCTAAGAGATGTGTAAAATCTTATAGATCATCTTTTGGAGAATATTCCAATGTTACTATATAAGTGTCAGCCTTTTGATCTTCAGCAGTTTTGGAATAGATGTGTTTTGTCTTGCATGCAGCTTACAATTAGTATATTCTCTTCTTCATCTAAGTCCATAATCCAATTTGCATAACCATGCTTTTCTTTTATGTTATTTTTCTAGTTCTCCATGATCTTTGGATTGTAAGAGAATATTTCCTAGGGTTAACAACAACAGATTTCTTCTTTTTAGTAAGGTAGATCTCTGTATTCTCCCAGTGGCCTTGGTGAGAATTTTTCTGGATTTCTTCTTCTTGCATCAAGATAATCTATGAATCCTTTTGACACAATTGTGTCCTTCTACCTTATAATTGAACTCTTTACAGCACAATCAACCTATATGAATTCTTGTCTCATTTTAAAGACCTTTGCTGCCTCTTCTTGTATGGCTTTCAAGTATAGAGATAATTAGTTGAATGATTCTTTTGGTTTTACATATCGTATGTTTGGTCTTTAAGTTGGAAAAATTATATGTGTGTTCTCGTTTTGCAATGGATAATAACGCTGATGGTTTTTAATTTGGATGGCGTCCATGGGGGTATGTTGGTTATTTCAGATTAGAAAGATGCAAGCTTTTAGTCTTTCACTCTATCTCCCTAGATGCCAGTTGCCCATTTAGTAGTATTTCCCCTTGTTATTTACCTTCTTCCTTTTCTCTCTTATGCACTAGAGATCAATGATTTTAGTTTGATTTGTCAAATAAATCTTACAAAATTGTGCGATTGAGGTATGTTTATTGTTCACATCTGTGGAAGAAGGTATGCCTACGGTAGGGATGGTTTATACAATTTTTGAAGATTAATGATTTTTTTGTTTGTAAATGAGATAGATTGGATGATGCAAATGTATATATGTTTAAAGTAGATGTGAAACTATACTATCATTATCCAATACCAAGCAAGAATTTAGACTATGGTTTATATAGTAGCTTGTTAACATGGTCATTGAACACTAGGATTTACTTTACTTCATCACAATCATTTAAGGGTTTCGTTTTGTGTAATATAACGTCATTGAAAATCTTGTGTAAATAGGTTTTCCATCTCAAGTTGATGTCCTGCCTCGTTACCAAAACATGTTTATCCTCCACTTCTATCATCGCCACTCATGAATCTAGCCTCCTACGCTCTCAATCATAGTGAATATTGAATATCTCATGCCCCCTCTCTAGTTTCCATGCGTTTATACATCTTCTTATAGGCTATGTTCTTTATCTTAGACACTACCTTCTTCGCCTCCTTCTTAATTTAAATATATATATCCTTAAAATAAAAGGTCGGTGGCTGCCACATCATAGCCACCGCCTTCTTTTCTATATATTATTATTGTTTGGCCATTCAAATACATAAAAGAAATCTGGTATGTTGGTGAAATGTGTATAAGCCCAAAGAAGGGGTCACGGTTTCGATCCGTGTCCTTTTTTTTGTTATGTCCATTTCTTTATTGTTCTATTTGCACTTTCTTCTTCACAATTAAGCTTCTAAAATTTTTGCATATAAACCCTCTCAGTTCTCCAAGTTTCTATTTTTACCCTATTCTATTCCTTCCTTGCACTAAGCATTTCTTTGATTATGACTCGCATATTTGATTGATTGAAATTAATTATTTACACATTGTATTTATTCTATATATAATCTTATAAGACATAAGTTTCTTTTTTCACCCTCAAGTATATAGACTTTACATATTCAACTCTAATCTTTTGATAAGTGACCTATTTGAAATTTAATAATTTTGACCCCCCATTGATTTCTACTTAATACTTCACATCCCAACTACTCCAACACTTCAATTCTTTTCTTTTAATTACTTTTATGACTATACACTGCAACATGCGAGACATTATACTCTCTTTTTATCTGCGTAACCATGTTAATGTCACTAACGTAATGTAACATGTGTAACAAAGTAAAAAGTGCATCATGTCACACGTGAGCATCACATGTTAATGGCATCATCGTAACCCGCAACACGCGACAAAGGTAAAAATCTAGTGATAGTATCTATTCAATAATTATATACTTTCCCTATGAAATAAATTTATATGACTGTTTTGCACATGAGTATGTCTAAGCTTGGTATAAGGACAATTAGGCATGAGCACATTTATCAAATGTACTACATAGTCTCAAATTTTGGCTCGAGAGCATTTAGTAACCTCTGTTTGATGCATTTTTCATTTCATACCACAGTTACATGGGAGAAAGCAATACGCGGGACATGATCAACATATCACCTTTCTCTCACGTACTATAAATCTTGTGACACAACAAGGTTACATAAAGCATAATAAAAAACCCTGATATAATAACTTAAAAACATTAAATAGTTATATTATACTCTAGTTAAATTAAGATACCTTCTCTACTTTCTAACCATGCATTAACAATATTTTATACGGTGGAAACGACACCAATAAATCAACATCAACAACACATCTTCACAGTGGTAGTGATAAAGTAACCTACCACTTCGACCTTAAATTGAACCTTTGGTATTGAGCTTATTCTTCATAACAGACCAATCTGATCAAAACAACTATTTTGATAACTGTGTTTTGTGTAATATCAATCCTAAATTATTACTTACAATTTTTTATCCGGGTGTCATGAAAACATCTGGGTATAAAGTGACACCAGTCTTGCAATAATGTTTTGATAAGTTGATAACGTTTCAGAATGCCACTTGGATAATTGATCTTACGCATCAACCCAAAAAGACTAGTCTTATTAATACAAAAATGTATGTTCTGTTTATTTCAGTGTCATAGAAAAATATCAGTAATATATGTTTCATGTCAACATGTGGTTATATGAGTTAGGGATTATTGTTTGTATGTGTCTAAACTTTACGCCTTAACTAAGAATATTAATACCTAGATACATCAATAAAATCGACATTACACGGGCCTTGTCCGGGCTTGTATTGAAATTTATCAGCGAAAGTATATTGTTGATCATACAAGAACAAACGTGTGATAAACGGGTAGTTAATCACATACAATATTATTTTTAACTGATAGTAATAGTATAAATTGAGATTCGAGTGCCAAAGTACATACGTGACAATGGACTTACTTAAGGTTTTAGTACGACGTCAAAGCCGGCTCAATCTTTGTGGGAGCCTAAAGCAAATTCTAAGATGGGGCCCTTGTGCAAAACTAATAAAAAGCATAAAATTGTGAAGAAAACAATAATTTGCCTATTTTACTTGATAAGTACAATAAATATGACTTAGAGACAGCAGTCTTGTGAAAAGCTACATCAAGCGTTGACCACAAATTGTAACAAAAAAAATTCTAGATCCCTAAATAAAATCTTAACAGGTCAATTTTCTCATGTTTCGTGACGGGAATTCTGTTATTATCTGTTCAGTTTGTTATGGTGTCAACACTTATTATTGTAATTAAAAAGAAAACCTTACATCGATCAAAAACAATAAATACGAATATGATGTTATTTAGTTGATATCGGTTCGGTTGGTTTATGTTCTATGTTTATTTTTTTCAGCATTGCCATGTAGATTTTATTGAAATCAATATTGTTCCACTATATATCTAATCTAACTGAAACCGACTGAATAACATCTGTATTGGTACCCATTTTATTCTTATTGTTTTTTTAGAAATTGACATAGTATTGCTACCATACCGTGTCAAACCAAACAACATCGGTATGGTGTCGCTACCATAGTGAACCGAAACAAAACCAAATGAACAACATTAGTATGATACCAATATTTATTTTTATTGTTTTTTCTTTCGATAAACAGACACCGTATTGCTATGGTATAGATGCTGTATTTTTATGGTTTCTAGTTTTGAAAATTATTCATTTATACAACTTCGTATGTGACGATAATTGAATATCGGTACATCTACCGTGACAATCTGAATCAATCGATAGCATTCGAACAACATCAATGCCACTCTTCCGGTTCGTTTTTATCATTTTCAGCCGATTTAAAACACGTGTTGATTTCTATATCTAGTGTATGTATTGTACCATTGCTGTAACGAACCTTATCAATACAACTCAAATGCCCGCAAAATGTTAAAATAAGTAAACAAACATAAACATGATTTAGATTTAAAAAAAATTAACGAAAGGAACCTTATCAATACAACTCAATGCCTAGGAATGCTAAAAAAGTAAACATAGACGCGAATTTTAATTTTATTTTTTAAAGTTAACAAAAGTAAGCTATTACTAAAATATCAAATTTAATAATAACTAAAATACTATTAATATAAATTAAAAAACAACTAAAATTATGAATTAGTGTTTATTACTAAACATCAAATTAAATAACATATAAAATATTACTAGAAATTAAAATATTTAAAAATTAGAAACAATATTTATCCAAATATTGAATTCATATATATATATATATATATAATTAGAGACACTATGTATCCAAACATTGAATTCATATATATATATATATATATATATTATATATATATATATATATATATATATACAATATATATATATATATAATAAGAAATTACATCACTAGATCTTAATTACAAAAACTCATATATAATTTTTTTTTCTTTAAAAGTTGAGGGCACTATTAGAATGGGCCCAATGTCCTAACTGGTCTAAGTAATTAATATCTCAATATAAATATACATATCATACGCATAAAATGAATACTTTCAAAATTTTCTTTTACTTTTATTCCCAACATGATTTAACATATCTAGCTATTTCTGCCTCTTCATGTTTCTTTTACATATTATGCTGCCTCCGAAATGAGAACACTGAATTTACAAAAACAGATGTATCAAATGGTTTTGTGTTTTTTGGAAAACACGTAAGCACCACTAGTTTTGGAAATGGCCAATAATGGGTTGCTGCTATTAAATAGTATTTTTATTTATTTATTAATATTTACCAAGACAAATGACAAAAAATAATAACTTACCTGTTATTTTTTTCACTTTTTAGTTTACCTTTTCTACACGAATTACTACGAAAACTAAACTGGTTATCTATTAAGTAGCTATAATTTAGATTTGAACATTGTTCAAACTTGCTTAAACTTAGTTCAATTTCAATTTTTTAGTAAATATATAATATGAGGCTATAGTGTGGTTCCACATTTCACTCCTATAGAGAGTTAAAAACTTTCATGTAGAGCCATATCATTCCCACATAATTTCCAAATATGAGGGTCTGGTTCGGTTCTGATTTCCACATCTAAGCTCCATAGCTAGTAAAAAAGGAAAAGAAAAATAAACTTAGTTATTGCCTCACATCTCATATCCAATTTCCACCCTCACCTCAATGCTAGTGCAGTTCTCCACGCCATACACTCAACGTCATGACTATGCCACCTCCGGCGCTGTGTTCTACATGGTTGCCCACGGCACCTCATCCTACTTTGTGGAAAGTCCTCTCACACCCGTTGGTCTAACTAAATATTCATTAACGCATTTGTAGGCACACCCTTAGGGTTGATGGAGTGGAACTCTTGCACACATCTGTCGCAATATGGACTAGCGGGAACACCGTACTATGTATTTGTGGGGTGTTCCAAAAACTTCCCCTTAAGACCACCCGTAGTTTGTGGTGGGGGGAGGGTTTGGGCGTTTTACCATAAAAAACGCCCCTAAACGCCTTGTAGACCCCTCGGGGCGTTTTTCTTGAAAAATTGCTCCAATGAGTCCTTTTTTCCATGCCGAAGAAGGGATGAATGGGCCAATGACCGTTGGCAACAGTCATCATAACGGCTATTTTCTTTTTTTATTTTTAATTTAACATATTTATAATACCACCAACCTTCACCTATTTTATACAAATCAAGATAAAAAAACTCACCTACTACATCAAACATCAAATTTTTATACAACCTTCACCAATTTTATACAACCTTCACCTATTTTTTACACCCTTTTATATAAAAAATGGATTCCCCTACCTCCTTGTCGTCCATAGCAAACTATTACTACAAAAATTTTTTAGCGGATGAGGGTGAGTCGACCGATGAGGAGATGGAGCATGAGGTGGTTACGAGTGTGTGCGATATAACGGCTCGGTATATGAAACATTGTAGCCAGCCACAATGTGAGATTTTACAAAGAAAATATATTCAACGAGACCGACAAGCGGCAAAAGACTGATTGATGAAAGATTACTTCGATGAAGCGCCTACTTACCCAAAGCCCGAAGTTTTTAGGCGTCGTTTCTGGATGAGTAAGCGTTTATTTTTACGCATCTTGAAGACTTGGAAAACAACTTTGATTATTCTAAACAAAAACCGGATGCGAGAGGGACACTTGAATTCACCGGTATTCAAAAGTGTATGTCAACGCTACGAGTCCTTGCATATGGAAACACAACCGACATCAACGACGAGTATTTAAAAATAGCCGAGAAAACAACGCGAGACACCTTGGAGCATTTTTGTCATGGTACATTACCATACTATAAACATTACATGCACTTATATTTTTTAAGCTTATAGTTATATATGTTTGTTTAAAGTATTATAAATTTGTATGGTGCACGTTATCTGAGAACGCCCACATGGTACGACCTTTAACAGATTTACGAGGTCCATTCTAATGTATAGTTTGCCAGGCATGATCGGGAGCTTGGATTGTATGCATTGGCGGTGGGATAAATGTCCGACCGCATGGCGAGGTCAACACACACGAGGTGACCAAGACGGACCAGCTGTTATTCTTCAGGCGGTTGCCTCACAGGACCTTTGGGCTTGGTCGGCTTACTTTGGCGTGGTAGGGTCATGCAATGATACAAACATTTTCGAACAATCTTCGTTGGTTGAGGACTATATTTCTGGTAGAGCTGCAAAAGCATCTTTTTACTCAAACGGAAACTACTACCAGCACGGACACTATTTGTGCGATGGAATTTATCCTAGGTATTCGAATCTCGTGAAGACATTCAGTAATCCGTACGATGAAAAAAAGCTTACTTTTAAAAAGTTCAAGAGTTTTCGTGGAAGGACATTGAGAGATACTTTGGGGTTCTTAAACAACCATGGCATTATTTGAGAAATCATTGTCATGCATGGACCAAGCAAAAAATAAGAGATGCTATACAATCATGCACAATATGATTTTGGAAGACAAAGGAAAAGCAATATGCCAAAATTATGTACCGGAAGCTATCCAAGAGGAGCATCCACAAGCATCAATGGAAGAAAGAGTGAACAATGCACGAAAATTGCATTCCGCGTTAACGGTTGATTTGGTCCAACACGCATGGCCGGTTCGATATATTCCAAACGAGGGTGAAGAAGAAACGGATGACGAGGAAGACAAAGATGACGAGAATGCCGAAAGCGAAGACGAAAATTAATGTTTTTTTTAAGGTTTTTCCAATTTTTTAAATTTTATTTTTAGTAATGTATTTTTTATTTAATAAAATATTATTAGTTTTAAATTAAAAAAATAAAAAATATAAGTAATGATTGGTTAGAGCATTATGGGGCATTATCCCACTACGCTCATTTTAGAAGAAAACGTCCAATAATGCACCCTTGATAACTGGACTACCAAATAATGTAAAACATCCAAAAATAAGAACATTACCACTACACATTGTATAAATGGTTTACTTTGTCTGAGATCTCCCGTTCACATTTTACCAAAATTAACATTACATGTTTAATTTAGCCATTTAAAACTTGACAAGAAAAAAAAATACTTTTTATTTTATTTTAATTATTATTTTTAAATAGCTAGAGAATAAAAGGGAACTCCTTCAACCTATTTAAGGAAAATTCTAGGGAACTCTAATGGAAAACTGAGGTAGTATGCTGCGTTTGGTGGTTGGTCTATTTACATTTCTACAATTTAATTAAAAATATATTTTCTTAATAATAATCTTTCATTAAGCTTCTACATTCAATTCATTATTTTTATTTTGCTTACAAACACTTATTTGTTATATTTTTTGTTTTTACGCTTAAAATAATTTGATAGAGGAAATAGTAGCTTTTCATATATAAAAGAAATATTGTAATAATTTTCCAAATTATAAAAATAAGATATAGATATATTGGTTAGTTATGATGCGAAGTGAAAAATGATAGTTTTAATCATTTATCTTTAATATTAAAAATGAAGTATAAAAGGTGTGCTATAAATGTTCTAATAAGACAATAGGATGTGGTTATTACTCTCATTGTCACCATGACCCTCCACATCAGCGTCATGTCACTCACTTCTAATCCATCATTCAAAATCACTACATTAAGGGTGTAGTTATGACCCAAACTACTATTCTTTTATTTTAATTTATATTTTTTTGTAAAAAAAAAAAGAAAATATTAAAAAGGAAAAGCAGGTCTATGGTTGCTATTTTAATACTACATTAAGCTTCTACATTCAATTCATTATTTTTATTTTGCTTACAAAACACTATTTGTATAATTTTTGTTTTATCGCTTAAAATAATTTGTAGAGGAAATAGTAGTTTTTCATATATAAAAGAAATATTGTAATAATTTTCCAAATTATAAAAATAAGATATAGATATATTGGTTAGTTATGATGCGAAGTGAAAAATGATAGTTTTAATCATTTATCTTTAATATTAAAAATGAAGTATAAAAGGTGTGCTATAAATGTTCTAATAAGACAATAGGATGTGGTTATGACTCTCATTGTCACCGTGACCCTCCACATCAGCGTCATGTCACCCACTTCTAATCCATCATTCAAAACCACTACATTAAGGGTGTAGTTATGACCCAAACTACTATTCTTTTATTTTAATTTAATTTTTTTGTAAAAAAAAAAAGAAAATATTAAAAAGGAAAAGCAGGTCTATGGTTGCTATTTTAATACATGCTAACCATGATAAACGAGTCAATGGAAATGATATAACAATTCATTAATAATGATATGCGAGGATTGATAATACAACCCAATACCCACACTATTTAGACTAAGAGTTAAAGTCTGACTCCTCATCCATAACATCAAAACAAAAATAGAACATGTGTCTACTCTTCGGCATTAATTAATTAAGATTTAAGAATTTCCCAAAATATGTGTATCTAATTGTGTTGAGTACGTGTCTTGCTATGATAGTACGTGGTAGATTAAAACCCAATGGATAGCCATAACAGGCATGGTAAAGTGGTCGATTGAAAAACAAATCTAACGTATTAACTGCCGACAAACTTTTGACTTTTGTTTTCTTGGCCATCTTTCCACCCACATATTCAACCACTTCCCCTTTTTCAACAGTGTTATGCACCATCAATATGCATTCTCCACTCACCTTTTACAAGAAAAAAGAAGGAAGAAAAGTTACACTATATGTTACTTTATTTGGAGTAAGGATAAATTGAATGTATGATATTACACATGGAAAATTGAAAGTGTTTCTTATTATCTTATAAATTTTGAGTAATTATAAATTGAATATATGATAGTACATATAGAAAATTGAAAGTGTTTCTTATTACCTGATAAAATAATAAGTTTTTGGATATGTAATCCCCGACAAATGCTTTTGCTGATGATGTAGGCCGACAAATAAAATAAAACACACACAAAAAAAAAACAGAAAAACAAATTATAGTTAAATTTATAGTCAGTATAAAGAACATATTTAGTACCATATAAATAATGTTTTCAATTTAAGTGCATATTCTAAGTGGTGACATTTTTCTCATTTTCTTTAACTTAGGGAGACGCATAAGCAATTATCTTAACCCTTTGCATTACAATACACAGTCTTTGGTGTGATGCATCACACAACATTACAAAGTCATTTGTTTCATTAGGTCAAGACAAAATTGGTGCATTGCATAATTTCAGCTTCATCAATTCAAATGTTGCATTCTATTTCTCTCCCCAGTCAAGGTTCTTAGAGGTTGAGCTATTCACTTGAAGTTCTCGATCAATCATCTATAATAGCCAACTAAACCTAGAAATTGGCGTATTTCTATTGGGGTTTTAGGTATTTCCCACTTCTTGGTTGCTTTGATATTTGTCGGGTAAACTTGAATTCCTTTCTCATTAAACACATGGCCAAGAAATTATACATTACACATTCAAATTTCACATTTAGAGTATCTAGGGTACAATTTCTTATTCTGGAGAAATTTTGGGATTAATCAAAAAATTGTTAATCAATACTATTACAAACTTATCTAAATAATGTTTGCATACCCTGTTCATAAGATCTATGAACACGACATGTGCATTTATTAAACCAAACGACACAACAATAAACTTGTAATGACTTATGAACACACTTTTGGTGCATTTATTAAACCAAACGAAGACAACAATAAACTTGTAATGACTTATGAACACACTTTTGGGTACATTTCTTCTTGAATTCTCAGCTCATGATATCCCAACCTTAGGTATATTAGTTTAGAAATATTAAGTACATTTAACTGCGTTAAGTTAATAGCTCCAAAGCATGATTATCTAGTTTTAAATTTATAAAAGATGATTATTATTTAAACTCAATACACCACAATCAGAGAATCTATCGTGTATAGTATCAACCATTTGTCCAAGGATACGTTTCCTATACTCAACCATTTATGATTATTTTCACCATCCGTATTTCTAGTTAGTTAATAGACTAATATAGTAATATATGAGTTTTGGAAAAGTCTTTCTTAATTAATATAGTTTTCTATATAGAATGAGGAAATGTTTTAATCTTCAATTTATTTTTTTATGAAAGATGGAAGTGGCTTCATTGGATCGGTCGCCGAAATTCCCTCAACCTTGCTACAACATACTGATAAACAAGTTTGGAAATATGTCCATAATAAATCATCCCTAGCCTTTTGTTGGTTATCTTCTGTTTCACTGAATTACCCTATACCCCATTAACTTACATTCTTAAATTTTACCCCTATCGGATATGGTGCATTAAAGAAGCCTTCCTAGAGGATCTCGATGTAATATAAGAAGCCTTTTATTACTCCAAATCTGGTTCGATACTAGAAGATTGTCACTCGAATCTGGTTAAATACTAGAAAACGCATGTAAGATATGGTTCAATACCACAAGCTTACACCGGATCCTAGTAAGGGTACCAAAAGCCGTACACACACCTTACGCAAGTTAAGTTAAGTTAAATTAAGTGGTTAGGTTAATTTAGTTTCAAAGAGGTCATGCGATCTTGTCATAAAAGATAACAACCAAGAACTAGTAAAGAGATAAACACATTAAATAAGATAAAAATACTATATTAATAAGCTTAACTAATCCAAGAGTCTGAGAAGACATAGAGATTACAACCATATGAAACACTTTTACCCATGACAATTTCCACTCTTCATGATCTTCAAGCTCTAGCTCAAGTGCAAGTATGTGTGCAACAAAGTTCAAGTTGGTCGTCCTTTTCATCCTTTCCCGGGACATTAAGTTGAGATTCAGTTATAGGCACGTGTATGCATGACCATTCATGGATAGGTGTTTGACAGGGTTTGGACATGTGTCATTCTTGTCGGATCTAGAAGCTTCTCCAATTTTATCTTTTTGGATGCACGAGCGTGCCTAGGTGTGCACGAAGGTGTATGGGTTGGTATGCATAGGCGTGCCTAGGTGTGCACAGGGTGCATGTCCTTTTGCAACAAACATCCTCTAGAAGGTGTATTTATTGTCTGTTCTCGAAGCTTCCATGTAGGGCTGCAAATGAACCAAACAAACACGAACAAGACCTTGTTCGTGTTCGTTTGTTAAGAAATATATGTGTTCACGAACGATTCATGAACTCTAACCAAACTAGATTTTATGTTCGTGTTTGTTAATTTTAGGCAACAAATGTTGATAAACACAAACTAATGTTCATAAACACCACTAGAAACAAACGAACATAACAAGAGTTCATAAACATAATATATATTACACTAAAACTTATTAACTATTTTATTTGTCAGAATTTGAAGTATTTAAATAAAATATAAAAACTAAAAAAATAAACTATGGAACATAAACGAACACGTTATCGAATGTTCATGAACATAAATGAACGAACGCAGACTCAGTTCATGTTCGTTCACTTAACTAAACGAACAAAATTCATGTTGGTTTGTTTAATAAACGAACAATCACAAACGAACTTCCCGCCGAACAGTTCACGAACTGTTTGCGAACCTTTGGTTCGTTTGCAACCCTACTTCCTTGATTTGTCTTTTGCTAAGCACGGGCGTGCCTAGGTTTGCACGGCGATGCCTCCGTATATCATAGACTTTTGTTGATCATTCTTCGGTTGATTTGTTGACTTTGTGCTCCTAGGTGTTGTGCACGACCATGTCCAGAGTCTAACGCGACCGTGTCTATCTAGCAACTTGATGATTTCCTTGGAATATTGGATTTTTGACTCATTTATGCTCACCTTCACTTCTTTTCGTCCAAATACCTTAGAAACCTGCATTTGTCAAATAAGAACGATTTAGGTAGTATTTTTAACCATAAAATTCTAAAAGTCCTTAGATCTAGGGGTAATTATGCACGAAAAATTTGTATAATTGATGGCACATCATAAACCTCATACTTAAACTTTGCTTATCCTCAAGCAAACTCACAAGTTTTGGTTGAAAGTAGTAGGTGATCCGGACGTCTTTGGACATTCCCTACCACCATTTAGTTACAACTTACTAACACTTTTTGGGATAATGATGAATCATGACATGCCTACTTGAATTTTTATATGCATAGTCTTACACACCTCACAATGTTCACTCAACTCTCGGTAATGTTTGGGAGGGCGGTGAGTTTTTATGGGTATAACATTCAAGTCAATCCTAGTGCATGCATGAGTCATAGGCTTGTATGCAAATCATATCTAAATGAATCACTTATCAAATTTGCATGAATCTAGAGGGCTTATTTGGGTGATATTTTTGGGTGATATTGATAAGGTGTTTGGTGGTAAAGGTTTAGGTGGATGGCAAATGAGTGGGGTATGGTCAATGCTTTTCATAGAAGACTAGGTGATGATCCTTCTAAAGTAGTTGAAATGATGCCAGTTACTCTTTTTAGGTCAGATCCACAACTCTTCTTGCCTAATTCTTTATTCTTTTAGGTGTCACTCTTTGTGGAATTGTGGCTTTTGATGTATGCCACTTCCTTTCTTGCTTCCCGCTTTGTGATGAGTGGTTTTCATTTATGTTTTGATACATAAGGCTTTGTTGTTGTCTTAAGGTATCAACGTCAAAAGCTTAAATTTGATGTGTTGTCTGCCAAAAACTTGAGGGATAGTGGTTTGCCAAAAAATTCTTCTCTCTATCCTTTTTCTAGGAGTTTTGGTTCCACATTCTTGAACTTTTCTTCATTGCTTGGATGATTTAAAATTTAGTGAATACTTGCCAAAACCTTTGATGCCAAAAGCCAAAAGCTTGATTTCTTCATTGCTAAGGCCAAAAGCTTGATTTCTTGTTAATGCTCTTAGAAGATTTCTTTCACTAGTTTGTCATTCTTCTTTGTAGATCTTGATTGTAAAATAATTCTTCATGAACTAGCACTTCTTCCAAGCCCCTTTTTCTAGATCATTTCTTGGTAATTCTTATGAAAGCATGACTTTTGGGTAGATAATTTCGTGATAAAAGCAATAAGGTTAAGACTCAAGGGGTTATCTTTATGGATAACTTACGGTAGGTGAATTTAGGTGGAATGGATGATGGGTGATAATCCTAAGTGCCTCGGTCCTTTTCATGCAATATATACTTTGAATATTGCATTGGAAATGTATAAGTCACAAAAGTTCTAACAATGCAATGCAATGGATGAATTTACTCTCTATTTCAGATGAATGAGCATGTGATAAAGTATGTATGATTAATGCTCTTTTAACACTTAAAATTCTAACATGTAAATCAATGGAATAGGTTAAAGTGTCAAACGTATGCATAACTTCTATTCTTTTTTACTTTCCATGACCCTTATTATCCTACTTGATTAGTTATGTTGAACTCAAAGGGTTTGAAAATTTTTTTAGGCCCTTATGATATTAATGAAGATATATTTTAGCCTATAAGTGAGCACTCACGTCAAGAATTCCAGGAAAGTGTGACGTGTCTGATTATATGGATTTGTACGATCACTCTTTCCTTAGACATAAAACTCGATGTATAGGGACTCACCCTTCACATTGCACGGGTTCTATCATTTAGGATTTTAAATCCATGATAATTAAGGTGAAAAAGAAATTATTATTTTTTAAAAAATGGTAAGAAAAATGCAAAGTTTAATGAGATAACAAAGCAAGTATTCTAATTCTTTTCTACCTCCAACACTTGAATTGTAAATTGTCCCCAATGCGCTAATGCATGTAACAAAATATAATGTGCAAGTGTCAGGCTAAAGAAATTGTTAGTCCACGTCACCATGCCAAACATGTGATCGTCACCGCAGCCGCCTAAATTGCATGTTCTGCTCTAGGTTAAGCCCGGGCGTGCCTAAGGAGAAGCATGAGCACGCTTCTGCTTCAGCTATCTTGCAATTTAATAATTATATATTAATAGAATAATTGATTAGGCGTTTAGTGTTCAGTTTTCACACAAGCATGGGCGTACCACATGGTGTTCATCGTAGTGCACTAGCAGTCTTGAAGAAGCACCGGTTGAACCTAGAGATATTCGGGGATATGTAGGTCACAACCAAAATGTTTCTATATAAAAGGTTAACCTCTCACTTCACTTTTTGGGTTGCAAGCTCGCTCCAGCTGATCTGCAAAACTAGCAGCGCTGTTAGTCTTGCCGCGGGGAAAAGAGTGGTTTTCTCCGTGACCACACTCCGGCGTGAGAATAAGTATCTTGGATAGTGAGTAAGTAATCGCTGGTATAAGCAAGAGCTTATGTGTGTGGTATATTTTGTTGTAAGAATGTAAGCGTGTATTCCTGTGCTCGTTACCTAGAGATCCGATACTTATTTATAGCCGAAAAAGGTATGTTCAGGAGAAGTGTGGTGGGCCTTGGGCCCGGCCCATACAGCCAGAGAAATTCTTTTTGTCCCTCGACGCCAGACATTAAATGCTCCCTGCAAGATAATTAATGTTCACTGTCGGAGGTATGCTTTATCAGATGTTGAGTGGTGCCACGTGTAAAGGTGGGCACTTCTGGTGTCAGGCCTGTTGCCAGCCGAAAATGGCGAAGGTGGAACAGTCACTGGCAGAGATGTGATTGGTATATGGTCTGACACTTGCCTCACTTTCATGGGCACTGTCACACGCAACCTGCTGAGTAACCTTTGGTCACAGTTCTGCCATCCCGTACCCTGAGGTATGGTCAACATCTCTTATTCTTACCCCCTTCTGCGAGGCTGTCAAGGTTTTTCCCGCCAGCAGGGTGTCAGGGGTACATCCTTTTTTCCCAAGACTATGAGGTGCTTCTCATGTGTGTCTTATCCTTGCGAGGTTTTGGGATTCGCAGCTCAGAGGAATGTTAATGTGCGCAGGGTCTAGTAGCCTGCGCGCCCGTGAGTCTAACTTGCCGTTGTGGCGAGTACACAAGGCTCGTTGTGTTACTTTATTGTATTGGTCTAATTCACCGTTGCGCTGAGTGCGCAAGACTCATTGTGTAACCTATAAAAGCTACTCTAATTCACCGTTGCGCTGAGTGCGCAAGGCTCATTGTGTGACCTACAAAGCTGTTCTAATTCACCGTTGCGCTGAGTGTGCAAGCTCATTGTGTGACCTATTAAATCCAAGGAAAACGGACCATTGCATGTTGCGCGCAAGGCTATCCTTTGTAGAAATTTGGTCAAGGGTATGGTCATTTGGGACCATACCTCCTCAAGTCCTCTCAGTCCAGTGCTGCTCCTACACGCATGTTGTAAGTTGTGAGGAGTGTTTGGACTAGAGGAGTTGTTGCTTACGCCATTAATGGGGTGGCGAAATTTTTCTAACTGTTGAGGGGAAACGTTTATGTGAAGGAAACGTTTTATCTTCAATCTTGGTATTTGAAAATCTGATCTTCTGACGTTGCAGGTGGTTTGGTGAGAAAAAAGTGGGAGATGAAAAGACGTCTGACAGTTGTAGCGTGCACTCAGCCGCTTCGTTTGCCATTCATTAAATGAATTGGCAGAGAGCGTGTTGGCCACGCGCGCACGTTAACCGTCACCACCCACTCACTCGCCACACATCCGTCTATGATTGGTTGCCATTACCACGTGTTAGACACGTTCTCCGAGCGCATTAAATGTGAGCGATATAAGATAGGGGTGCTCTGGTAGGGTTTCTTCATTCCTTCACAGTTCTTCAAAAAAATTTTCTCTGCTTCTTGTTGAGTTCTTACGAAATTTTTTTTCAAAGATTTCTTTTCTTTTTTCTTCTTTATGGCAACTAGAGAGCCTGAGGCTGCCGTGGTGCTGCTGCTCCGCCAGCTTGCAAGCTAGCCGGCAGTTGTTTGACGATATTCTGTCCAGCTTACAGTTTCCTCCCTCTTGGGACGCTCGGATGCCGGCAAAGGTGAGACAGCCGCTGATGCTCCGACGGGCTATATCACCTTATTTGCTGACTTCTTTGGTGAGGGTAACTTCCGGTTGCCCCCATCAAGTTTTTATTGGATGTGCTTCAATACTACGGATTCCACCTTTCCCAATTAAATCCGATGGGAATGGTGAGAATCAGGCATTTTAGTTCTTTGCCGGTCGACTGGGTCTGTTCCCACCGTTGATCGGTTCTGTATATTTTTATCAACTCCATTGCTCAATGAGGTTTTATTCTTTCCAGCACCGTGCGCATACACAAAAAGTTTGCTTTCTCCCCCCAAGTCCTTCCATGATTGGAAGGCAAAATTCTTTTTTGTAAAGGCCAGTGTGATACCGGCGCCGATGGTGTTCCGGGGGCCGTAAGAGATTCCAGCGGAGACCCTTCCCATATCAGTTCTTGACGCCTGGTATGGTGACTTGAAAGAGATTCCGGCAGTACAGCTGCCGGAGGGGTACTGGTGGCGGCGAGGATGAGCCTGGTGTGGGGATCCGAACGTCGGTCTCGACCAGTGTATGTTGAGGGCGATCGCAGTAAGTATTCTTGTTCCCTTGTTTCTTGCTCGACTATGAGTTGTGTATTTGCTCATCATGCGTGTGTTTTGCTTGCAGGAGCTCCGCGGTTCTTGGCCGCCTTCCAGAGGAAGGAAGGGTGGAAGAGAAGTTTCCCTTGAAGCCGGATGAGCCTACCTGGTACGCGCAGGTCCTTGACAATTTTGCTCTGATCAAGGACGCGGACCTAGCGGCTCCTGCGCCACCAACTGGTGAGTCTTTATTGTTTGCGTTCGCACCTTTGCAGGTGCTTATTTGTTGTCTTTTCTTAAATGCAGGCGCTCTGATGGATTTGGGCATTGGCCCAGATCACAAGAAAAAGAGACGCTCAGGGTCAAGCGCGGTGGTGGGTAGGGAGGCAACTCAACCCAGGGCAGGCCTTCCCAAAGGTAAGCCGTTATCACTGACAAGTGGAAAACTTATGTGGTCATCTCTGACTCATGGAGGGTCTTGAACCTGTAGGTGTGAAGAGGGCTGCACCGAAGCCGGCGGTCGCTGCTACCGCCATACCTGTTAGCCCGGAGGAGGTTGAAGAGGTCCCAGAAGTGCCTCTGAAGCGGAAGAGGCGCCCGAAGGAGAACCTCTCCGCGCAACCCCCTAAGAAGGTTGCCCGGAGACATTTTGGGAAGCGGGCAAATTTGGGATCACTAACTTCTAGGATATCCCTTTGTAAGTATTTATACCCCTTGATAGTTCCTTCCATTTTTTATGTTAGATATGACTAACCCTTCTTGTTGTGTAGTGGGGGTGAGCCGGTTTTTGTTGATTCCGGCCCAAGTGCTGGGGAAGCTAAATCCCCGATGATACAGGCCGGTGGTCAAGGAGGAAATGCTGCTGCTAGGGGCAGAAGAACCGTCGGCATGAGGGAGGGGCCTCACATGGAGTGGAAGGTCATGGTATGGATATTAATGTGGGTTCCTCGGTTTTGGAAACTTCGGGTGTTCCATTGACGCAACCACAGCAGGATATTGAAGAACCTGTGGTTGTTGTTGAGTAATGCGGGTGGATCTTGGAGAACCTACCGTCGGAGTGGAAGAATCGGGGTTCATTGTCCAAGAACCCTTTGTGGCGGGGGAAGAACGCGCGCATCAAGGGGGCACAGTTAATGCTGATGAGGCGGGGCCGTCGGGAGCGGCTTCCGCCGTAAAGGTTCAGACTGGTGCTCCACAAGGACATGTGGAGGAACCGTTATCTGGGGGTAGCGCGGGATCTGCCGCCCTTGGTTTGTCTCCCATCCCCGGATGAGACTCCGGGGGATTATTATTATAGGTCCTTCCCCACTTCCCAAGCTGAAGAGATCCACACTCATGTGTGGAAGTTGGAGAAAGGATATGACTTTTCACACTGGCCGGCGTGCCGTGAGTTCTTTAAGGGAGCTTTCCCCCAGCGGAGGTACGTTTGCTTTCTGATCATGAAGAAGAAGAGAATATCATACGTACCTCCAGGCAGCTGCCAGGTCCCCCTTCGGTGACCTACAAGATTGTTCGTGAATGGCGGGCCTGGTGAGAACAAAGGAAAGATGTTGAGGTGCTCAAGAAACCCTTGGTAAGGAGCGAGCTCAAGTGGCTGTGCGTGAAGCTGCGGTGTTGGCACGGGAGTTTGCCTTCGCCGATAATCAGCGCATTGAAGAGTGGTCTGCGCAGGGGTGGAAGAACGGGCCGAAGCCTCGGAAGCCAAACTTGCTGAGGAACACAAGTTATGGAAGGAGGCTTGCGAGAGAGATAACAGGGAGAAGAAATCCCTGAGGGATGAGGTGGCCGAGCTGCGCGCCGATGTTGTGCGCGAGCGAAAGGAGAAGGAGGCAGCGGCTGCCTCGGCTCACAAGTTAGTGTGCAACGCGAGCACATCGAGCAGAAAGAGGTACCCCCTTTTCTTTGTTTCATTCTTTGTTGATAAGTCTAAGTTATGTTGCTAACCTTGTTGAAATCAAACAGGTTGAAGCTTGCGCAGGTTTAACGAGCGCTAAGAAAGATCTCCAAGCAGCCTTGGTGCAGAATGCTGAACTTGTGCGTAGGCTGCAGTTGGCGAGGCGAAGGTGGAAACTGGGAGAGAAAAAATTGGAGGATTCTGAGAACTCCCGCGCCATCTCCGAATCGTTGGTGGAATCGCTCACCAACAACATGCTGTGGCTTCAACAGCATGGCATTGGCCATGTAAGTGTTTGTACTTGTGTTTTCTGACCTTTATGGAATGGCTCTAATTTTTCCTTTGAATTTGTAGATTGCTAATTCCATTGTGGATTCCACGGAGTTAGATGGTGCAGTGGCTAAGCTGGTGGTTGCTGCGCGCCATGATGGGCATGCGCAAGCCTACGCTGAGTGTGCGCAACAAGTCACTCATGCCTTGGATACTTCACGGACTCTAGCCATGCCTCCACTAACGGAATTAATACTGGAGCTGTCTTCGAGAAGGCGCAACAGGGGTATAATCGCCTTGAAATTCCTGCCTTGGAGTTGGTAAGCGAGGCGCTTACCCATGATGACTTCGTCGACCGCTTGAAGGATATCTATCCGGAAGACGCTGAAGTCGCTGCTGAAGACGAAGACTAGTGTAGGATCCTTGATGTAATAGTCTTGTAGGATTGTTGCTTTCCCTGCGTATGACGCAGTTATGTACATACTTTTTTATCTTATAATGAAATGTTTCTTTTCTATTACAATAATTGCGTGAACTGGACCGAATTTGTGTAAGTATAGCGAATGAAACTGGTAATGAACTCGTGCCTGTGTATCAGCTCTTGTGCTTGTTGCGCAAGTAGTGATTTATGTTTTACGAGTCATTGTGCACCAAGTTGTTTTTGCGTATGCTCAAAGTGGTTCCGCGCATTGAGCGAAACATTAAGATAAAAAAGTAATGAAGTAACTCTTATCTATATTACACAATTGGGCGCAAGGGCCGCATTTTTGAATAGACAAGAGACTATGAACTTGGAGGTTTACATGTAGCACCGTCTTAGTTGTTGCGCATTCCATGTCTTAGGGATACTTGCTCCGTCTAAGTGCTTAAGGGTGTATGCGCCTTTTCCCAGGACTTCATAAATAACATAAGGACCTTCCCATTTGGGTGCTAGTTTTCCAGGACGTTCGGTGTTAGATGCCTCATTGTCGCGTAGAAAAAGTCACCGGGTAAGAAGGTGCATATACGGACTCGCGCGTTGTAGTATTTCTCTAGTTTGGACTTGTATTTTGCTTCATTGATGGCAGCGTTTTCACGCCATTTTTCTAGCAAGTCCAAGTCTAGCCTGCGCTCCTCCTCGTTGTTTTGTTTTTGCGCAGCTAACATGCGCGGTGATGGGAGGCCTATCTCTGCATGAATCACTGCCTCTGTCCCATACACAAGGCTAAAGGGAGTTTCGCCTGTGCTGGTTTTAGGCATGGTTCGATGAGCCCATAAGATGCTTGGCAACTCATATACCTAACCTCTGCGCGCTGTTCCCAACCTAGTCTTGATTCCTTCAACTATGCTTTTGTTGATCTTTTCCATTTGGCCGTTCCCTTGGGGATGCGCGACCGAAGTGAAAACATGTTCGATATGCATCTCTTTCATCCATTGCTGCAGTTCTTCGGCTGCGAAATTGGGGCCGTTATCGCTGACTGTGCGCAAGGGTAACTCGAAACGGCATATGATATGTTCCCAAATAAACTTCCGCACTACAGTTGCTGTGGCGGATGCGAGAGGTTTGGCTTCTACCCACTTGGTGAAATAATCGACTGCAACGATTTTGAATCTTCCCGCTCCT
Source organism: Scalesia atractyloides (assembly GCA_947069175.1). Lineage (NCBI taxonomy): Eukaryota > Viridiplantae > Streptophyta > Magnoliopsida > Asterales > Asteraceae > Scalesia > Scalesia atractyloides. Next base: position 25,656,298 of record CAMTDV010000022.1, on the reverse strand, counting down.
GGAGCGTCTGGGAATGGTCCCACCATATCGATTGCCCATTGCTGAAAAGGCCAGCTGTTGTTACCGAATCAAGGGATTCTTGGGACGCAGAGTCTTTGGAGCATGGCCTGGCATGATGCGCATTTCCGCAATGTTTCAACCGCATCAAGGGGCATCAAGGCCATTAATATCTAGCGTTCATGATCTTTGCAACAACCATACGAAAGCCGGCGAGAATTCCGCATAACCCTTCGTGTATTTCGCGGATCAAGTACTTGGCGTCTTGCGCATCAACGCAGCGAAGGAGGGCCCAAGGTATGACTTCCGTATAAGATACCGTCGGCCATTTCATAGTTAAGGGCCTTGTTTTGGACCTTCCTTGCTTCCGCTTTGTTTTCAGTTAGGTTCCTGTGTTGCAAGAACATGATGATGCGAGACATCCAGGATGGATTTCCCATTTCTATGATGTTGACTTGTCGCAAAGGAACAGAAGGGTTCTTTAGTACCTCAATGCGCACCTCTCGCACAAGGTGTTTGAAGCTTGTAGCGGCTAGCTTGCTAAGAGCGTCAACATGTTTGTTCTCGCTTCGGTTAACATGGGTTATCTTGAAATGTTGGAATTTGGTTATTAAGGCTTGGCCTGTTCTAGATATAAAACCATTACCTCGCCCTTTGCATCGTACAGGCCATTGACCTGCCCGACAACCAGGGGTGAGTCGACGTGGGCTTCCAAATTTTGCGTACCCATCTTGATTGCTAACCGAAGGCCTGCCAGGAACGCTTCGTACTCAGCTTCATTATTTGTGCTTTTAAAATCCAACTTGATGGCATAGTTGAATTCTTGATCGTTGGGGCTTATTAGGCGAAGACATGCCCCTACGCCATCGTCGTTGGATGCGCCATCAGTGTGAAGTATCCATGCGCGGTTATCCGTAACCGGCGTAGGATTCTGTACTTCTTCACACTCCTGCACTTTATATTGCGGGACTTCCGTGATAAAATCGGCCAATATCTATCCTTTTATTGCCGGTCGTGGTTTATACACAACATTGTATCCGCCAATCTCGATCGCCCATTTTGCTAGGCGACCGGAGATATCCGGTTGTGAAAAATTTAGCCCAGATGGTAGTTCGAGAGAACTGTTATTTCGTGGCCTAAAAATATCGGCGCAACCGCTGGGATGCGTGGACTAAAGCTAGAGCTAGCTTTTCCATCATAGGATATCGGGTCTCTGGGTCGGTAAGCATTTTGCTGACGTAGTAGATCGGAGACTCCTGTGCGTTCTACTAGCAGAACTGCTCCCAGAGCGACATCTGATGCAGAAAGGTAGAGTATTAGTGGCTCCTTCTTTTGTGGCGTAGTGAGCGTTGGTAACTGAATCAAGCATTCCTTCATTTGGGTGAAGGCTTTCTCCAATCTGGAGTCCACTGAAACTTGTTCTTCTTCACACAATTCCACAGAGTGCTGATGAATGGGAAAGACTTCATCGCGTGGTTGGCCAAGAACCTGTTCAGCGTAGCCTGCCGCCCTGCCAACTGTTGCATCTCTTTGATAGTTGAGGGTGATGGCATATGCTGAATCGATTCCACTTTGTCAGGATTGACTTTGAAGCCATCGCGCGTAACGATGAATCCCAAAAATTTGCCTTCCTCTATTCCAAAAGAGCACTTGCTGGGGTTCAGCTTCAGATTTGCCTTGTGCAAGGAGACAAACGTTTTTTGGATGTTTGCCGACATCTTCTCCTCATCCGGGCTCATGAGACTAGGTCATCGATGTATACTTCCACGGTTTCACCAATGTCATCCCCAAAGACATGGTCCATTAAGCGTTATAGGTGGCTCCTGCGTTGCGCAGGCGAAGGGCATTTTTGTGTAGCAATAAATGCCCTTGTGTGTTCGAAAGGCGGTCTTATCTTCATCTTCTTTTTTCATTTGAATCTGGTGGTAGCCCTTGTAGCAATCAAGGAAGCATTTACACCTGAAAGAAGCAAGAGAGTCCACCTTTTTGTTGATTTCCGGCAAGGCGTAGTAGTCCTTGGGACATGCCTTGTTGAGATCTTTGAAATCGACGCACATGTGCCAACTGCCATTGGACTTCTGGACCATGACTGGGTTGGCTACCCATGTCTAATAACGCACTTCTCGGATGATTCCTGCTTGGAGAAGCTCAGTAACTTGCTCGTTCAGAGCGCGAGTCTTTTCGGGCCCAAAGCTGCGCTTTTTCTGAACGATAGGCTGAACTAAAGGGAAAGTGTGCAGTGCATGCTGACTATTTCCCTTGGCACCCCTATCATGTTTGCCGGTGACCATGCTGTTTCAGCCGTGCCTTGACTGTGGGGGTCATGGCGGGTCCCAAGAGCATGGTTTTTCTGGGTACTTGTTGTTAAGTACCCACTTTTCTGGCTCACTGTTGGAGGATGGCTTGGGTTGCTTTATTGGTGGTTTCTCGTCCATAGACATGATTTCCTTCCTTGAATACATGATAGCCACTCCGGTTTCGTGGGAAAACCGCAGGCGGTGTGAGGGATGGAGGTAATCATGCTAAAATCTCGCTGGGCGCGCCAACCTAATAGTACGTCATGGCGCGAGGTTGAGGGCATGACCATGAAATTGATCTGGATGGTGCGAGTGTGGCACCCGTCAGAGAGAGTGACCGGGAAAGAAATCTGTCCCAAGGGGAAAACAACCTCATTGTAGAAACAGTGAGTGGGAAATCCACCCGGCTCCAGCGTGCTTTATCCTCCGGGTCAAGTTACTGGAAGCACTGTTCATATATAATGTCCATAGAGCTCCCAGGGTCTATGAACATGTAGTCGGTGCGATAGTAACTGAAAATGCCAGTTATCACTACCATCGGTCCTCTTATGGGCCCCCGGGACGATGGGGAAGATGACCTGCTGCTCTCACCAGTGAGATGTGCAGCTCATCTGGTTGTTACGCTTGCGCGAAGGACCACCCTGAATAATTTGAACAACCTTCATTTTTTGTTACTTGGACCCTCGCTGCCTTGAGTAATTTGGCGCACTCTCCTGCGCATGTTTTGTAATAAGTGGGTGATGAAATGGGTTGGATTAATACTAGTTTGGATACGAGTTTGGATACGGCAAAATCGATCTATTCGGAAGTACATTCAAGCTAATAAATACCTTGTGTCAGAGCTTCCCACTTTTGAGTGCCTTCTCAATCTCCATGCGCAGGGAAATGCAATTGTCGGTTGTGTGCCCCATGTCTTTGTGATAATCGCAGAAGAGGTTGGGTCTTGACCCTTCTTGTTGCGCATCGACGGTGATTGTTTGAATTGGTGGTCTTCTTTACAAAGGACCTCCGCCGGTGTCTTCGTCAGTGGGGTCCACTGGTGATCACAATTATCTTGTTTTATTGCTCGTTGGGTGGCGAGCTTGTTAATGGTCGCGCGAGCGTCGACCGATGTATGGGGAGGGTTCTGGCTGTGGTCCCTCCACCCTTTATTCTTTTTCCCAAAACTCCTACTCAAGTCTTGGGTACGGTGATGAGGTAGAGGAGGTCTACTGTTGTTGAGATTTCACTCTGTTTGCGCGTAGACCTTCGCCCCACCATAAGTTTCCCCCAATTCTTGGGGAGGCCTGTAGTCTCTGACAAGACTTTGATCATCTTATCACAGCGTACAACGTATTTGAACTATGCACGAATCAGGTCTTCGTGCACATCTGCTATCTCCAGCACCTCATTGTTGTAGCGGGTAATGAAGTCTTCGAGACTTTCATCATCCCGCCACTAGATTTTTATTACGTCAGAGGAGTCTCTGACGTAACGCCTTTGCTGGCTGAAATGCACCAGGAACTTGTCCTTCAAGTCGTTCCAGGATGCGAGTTTGCTCGTGGGCAAGTTGTCAAACCACGGGGGTGCAGCGCTTGTGAGGGTCTGAACAAATAGGTGACACCTCATCGGTAGCGAGAGCTATCTCCTTGATGAACTTGGAGTGCTCGGCTTCATCCGCCGGTCGGTAAATCAAGTTGTAATCATGCTCGGCCTCCGGGTTGTAACCGCCGCGTGGGGCGGATCCGTATGCCGCATGATTCTTGGGTATCCGGTGAAAAACGCCAGCGCTATCACCTTCACTGTAGATTCTGTCTTCCTCACGTTGGGTGTATCGGTCCCCTTGAGGACGCGGGCCCAGCCGTGAGTGGACAAATGCTCTTCTGAGAGAGCGAGATTCCTTTAGGCGAGGCTGTGTGTATTCCATCTCTTGTGATGGAGACTATATGGTACGCTCGCCCCTGCTGGCGAGTTGTAACTCAAAATCCTTGGTGCAGGCGAAGTGTGAACCTGAGTGGCGGGCTGTACTGGGACAGCGGGGGTGTTTGTCTGCGCACAAAGTTGCGCATAGACGACATTCAGGGCCGTCTGAGACTTTAGGAACCATGACATCGGTGTCTCACCTGGAGGTAAGACCGACGTGATTGGAACAAAAGGAGTCTCTAGCTGGTCTCCGGGGGTGACCGGGATTTTTATTCGGCAAGAGTCATGTTGAGCTCCGGTATCCTCGAAAGAGTCTTCCCTCACTTGCCCATCGATACGAGAGGTTTGAACTGGGTTCTTGTCTTCGCGTCAAGAGCCTCGTGGGGTGGTTGATGGAAAATCAGCCATAAGGAGATAGGGCTTGGAAAGGTAAAAAATGGGAGGTTGGGAACTGGAAAATAGTGAGAAAATAGCGGATGGCGCCAATGAAGAAGCACCGGTTGAACCTAGAGATATCCGGGATATATAGGTCACAACCAGAATGTTTCTACATAAAATGTTAACCTCTCACTTCACTTTTTGGGTTGCAAGCTCGCTCCGGCTGATCTGCAAAACTATCAGCGCCGTTAGTCTCGCCACGGGGAAAATGGTGGTTTCCTCCGTGACCACAGTCCGGCGTGAGAATAAGTTTCTTGGATAGTGAGTAAGTAATCGCTGGTGTAAGCAAGAGCTTATGTGTGTGGTATATTTTGTTGTAAGAATGTAAGCGTGTATGCCTGTGCTCCTTACCTGGAGTTCCGATAATAATTTATAACCGCAAAAGGTATGTTTAGGAGAAGTGCTGCTGGGCCTTGGGTCCGGCCTATACAGCCAGAGACATCCTTTTTATCCCTCGGCGCTAGACATTAGATGCTCCCTGCAGGAAAATTATTGTTCACTGTCGGGAGGTATGCTTTGTCAGATGTTGAGTGGTGCCACGTGTAAAGGCAACCACTTCTGGTGTCAGGCCTGTTGCCAGCAGAAAATGGCCAAGGTGGAACAGTCACTGGCAGAGATGTGGTTGGTGTATGGTCTGACACTTGCCTCACTGGTCATGGGCACTGTCACACGCAACCTGCCGAGTAAACTTTGGTCACAGTTCTGCCATTCCGTACCCTGAGGTATGGTCAACATCTCTTAGTGCTTACCCCCTTCAGCGAGGCTGTCAAGGTTTTTCCCGCCAGCGCAAGTTGTCAGGGGTACATCCTTTTCTCCCAAGACTATAAGGCGCTTCTCATGTGTGTCTTGTCCTTGCGAGGTTTTGGGATTCGTAGCTCAGAGGAATGTTGTTGTGCGCAGAGTCTAACTTGCCGTTATGGCGAGTACACAAGGCTCGTTGTGTGACTTTATTGTATTGGTTTAATTCACCGTTGCTCTGAGTGCGCAAGGCTCATTGTGTGACCTATAGAAGTTGGTCTAATTTACCGTTGCGCTGAGTGCGCAAAGCTCATTGTGTGACCTATTGAATCCAAGGAAAACGGACCATTGCACGTTGCGCGCAAGGCTATCCTTTGTAAAAAATTGGTCAAGGGCATGTTCATTTGGGACCATACCTTCTCAAGTCTACGGAACTTGCATGTGTACTACCAAGTGGGTTTGTTATGCACTATGTGTGGATATGTTCAATAGTTTGGAAAAAATTGTTAAACAAGTTGCTTATTCGGAAAGAAACTGAAGTGCACTCGAAATAGTTGAAATCAGATTAGGTTCTAAACCAAATTCTAAATAGAACAGTTTTTGTCCAGAACTATTTCCGTTTTGTTGAAAACATGCATGGCTATGCCTTAGTGGAGGCACTCCCGATCATGTTTTTTTTGTCTTTTGTTTTTTTTTAAGAGTTGGTGTTTCTGCTTCGATTGACACATGTATAGCCGTCCCCAAAGACAAGCACGATCGTGCCTTGGCGGTCAAACTCGGTCAACTAGTACGTGTCAGTTTTCTAGCGAAACTTTTCGCATAATTTCTTTAATTTTCGCTAGTCATTATGTTCATACTAATACCCTAATTGTTTCCGTAAAAGTTTTAACTTAAAAAGCCAATTTTTGAAACTTGAAGTTAGAGGTTTTATTAGAGAGTAAATTGCACAAAACGTCCTTTAAGTTTCACCAATCTTGCTGGTTTCAGCCTTAATCTTTAAAAGTTGCCAAAACCAGCCTTTAAGATTAATTTTGTTGCAGGTTTCATCCTTTATTACTAACCCAGTTACTAATCCATGTTAAATGGCCTCACATGCATAGCATGTGAGGGTAAAACCGTCTTTTCCACGGATCCAGTGGAGATATATCATAGTTCCAGATCTCCATCTCCCCCGTTCTCCACTTCCTCATAAACCCTAGAAACAAGACCCAAACCCCACCACCGTCTGCGGTCAGTGTGGCATAGACGAACCAAAACTCCTCCACAAATTTCATTCTTCCTTAACAAATCCCATCAAAAAAATCTCATCTTTCACCCAAAATCCCTCCAAATTTCAATGCGACCCAAACTAATCCCACATCAAATCCCTCAAAACCCATCACAAATTTTCTAGGGTTTCTGAAAAATAATAAAAACAGAGTGAGGGACCAAAACAGGGGAGAATGTCGGGAAAAGAGGATATGCCGGAAGGGACGGTGCGAAATGTAATGGAACAGGAGAATTTGAAGTGGGTATTCGTTGGCGGAAAGGGGGGTGTTGGGAAAACTACGTGTAGTTCGATTCTTGCGATTCTTTTGGCGTCTGTTAGATCCTCTGTTCTCATTATTTCAACTGACCCTGCTCATAATCTTAGCGATGCGTTTCAACAGAGGTTCATCACCGTACAAATCACAGATCTGACGTGATACTTTTTGAAGATCTGTTTAAACTTCAATCCAACGCCTTTGTCGTCGGTTGATGATGCGAGGTGGTGGTGGTTGTGGCAGATCTAGATGGAGGCGGAGGTGTTGTGTGACGATTCGGATGGAGGTAGTGGCGTGGCGGATCTGGATGGAGGCGATGTGTTGGTGTGGTGGATGTAGATGTGTTGTGTGACGAATCGGATGGAGGTGGTGGTGTGGCGGATCTGGATGGAGGCGATGACGATTCGGATGGAGGTGGTGGTGTGGCGGATCTGGATGGAGGCGATGTGTTGGTGTGGTGGATGTAGATGGAGGCGGTGATGAGTGGTGGATTTGGATGGTTCTGTTGTTGCAGACAATTCATAGAGGGAGAGAGATTGAGAGAGAGGGGGGCATGGATATATTAGAGTAAACTGAAATTTGAGTAAATTGCACAAAACGTCCTTTAAGTATGAAATAGACGGCTTTACCCTCACATGGCTTGCATGTGATGCCATTTAACATAATTTAATAACTGGGTTAGTGATAAAGGATGAAACCTGCAACAAAATTAATCTTAAAGGCTGGTTTTGGCAACTTTTAAAGATTAAGGCTGAAACCAGCAAGATTGGTGAAACTTAAAGGACGTTTTATGCAATTTACTCTTTATTAGAATGTGGGTTTTACCCCAAAATGTGGTGAAACCAACAGATTAGAGACTTAAGAGCAAACACATATTGTTAAAGATGAGTAATACGTACCCACAAATGATGAATCTCAAAGAAATGGGGGATCATTAGGGCAAAATTGAAGGTGGATGTGGTTGGGTCGCTGGTTTAGAGGAAGAAGATGGTGGATTTATGATTTTGACCAAAGTCAAACTGGTTTTTATTCCCAAGCTCTGTCGACGATTGGCCGTGTATAACCACTATTTTTTTTTTTTTTAGAAAATAGTTTTATGATATTTTGGTGCATGACCATGCCCATTGATAAGCATGGGCGTGCACTTCTGACGTTTCTCTGAAAAAATTATCTATGTTAATTTTTGAAAATTAACCACCATTTCTTTGATCTACAAGTTTAAATAACCTACCTTCCCCATTCTTGCACAAAATACAAATCACTTGTGTTGGTAGAAAAATATTTTGGGAAGAAAAGCTGGAAAAAAGTTTCTCCAAGAAAAGCGGTATTCGTCTTCACCTGTCATTTCTCATGACAACTTTTGCGGTCACGATCCTTGAAAATGATCTACAAAATAACAAAAAATGAAAGCAAGTACCAAAATTAAAAGTGGAAAAAAAGGAAAAGGAAAATAAAGAAGAAATAAAAAGATAGAATATAAGATTACCAAAATTAAAAGTGGAAAAAAAGGAAAAGGAAAATAAAGAAGAAATAAAAAGATAGAATATAAGATTGGTCAACTTAATATCTTGGGTTTTATTTAGTAAACCGTATCCCTTTAATAACGATGTCAAAAACTTGATGTCATGTAAATTAGGTATATTAATTTATTAGTATTAAGAACATTTAAGTGCGTTAAGTTAATAGTTTCAACACACGATTCTCTTGTTTTAAATTAAATTTATAATAGATGATTCGTATGATCCAAGTATATGTTTCCCATACTCAACCATTTATTATTATTATTATTATTATTTATTATTATTATTATTATTATATTTTATTATGTTAACCATCCGTGTTTGTAGTTAGTTAATAGACTAAAATAGTAATATATAACTCTTGGAATAGTATTTTTTAATTAGTATATTTTCTTCAATTTTATCTTTTATAAAAATTGGAAGCGACTTCATTGGTCTGGTGCCGACATTCATTCAACCTTGCGACAACATACCCATAGACTGGTTTAGAAATATGTCCATAATGAACTATCCCTATCCTTTCGACTAGCAAACGATATGCAATGATAAGGCTGGTTTAAGGCTATCGTAGTTTTATTATCTCTTATAACATAATTAATTAGTGCTTGTACCTGGGCTTACAATAGGGATTATTTATGGATCTTTAATTAATTACAGAAGCAATTTAGATATCAAATTGGATTAATTTCATATATATCTTTACAAACTTGAAAAATTTCATATATACCCAACAAAAACTAAAAATATCATATATGCCTTTACAAATCATTTTATTAAAATTCCATTAAATATAAGAAATAATCATTTTACCCTTATTTTTTTAACTTCAGCTATTCCATATATGCTCATCTTTTAACTTCGAATTTTTATATAACACATTTTAAGTTTAAATTCATTTTTACCTTTTTTTTCCATAAATAATAGTATTCTCTGCATAATATTATAAGCTATATAAATTAAGCTAGAAATGAGTAAATATAATATTTGAAGTTAAATGTTACATAAGAGATTTTAAAGTTTTATAAAAAATAAGGTTAAACTGTTATTTATTAAATTGTTTTAAATGAATTGGGTAGATATGATACTTTAACTACTTTGTAAGGGTATATTTGATATTTTTAGTTTTGCATGGGCATATAGTATACTTTACAAGTTTGTAGGGGCATATATGATATTAACCCTATTGAATTAATTAAGTTATACAATAAGCAAAATAGGTTCCATTTCACTAGTTATCTTCTATTTCACTGAATTACTATATCCCCCATTAATTTACTTTCTTAACTTTTACCGCCCAATGGATCTAGTGCATTACAACAAGCCTTACCAAAGGATCTCATTTAATATCATAAGCCTTTTATTACCCCAAGATCCCAAATCTGGTTTAATACCAAAAACTCTAGAAAGATCTGGTTTAATACGAGAAGTTTAAACCGAATCTGATTAAGGGTACTAGAAGCCGTACGCACACCTTAGTCAAGTTAAGTTAAGTTAAATTAAATTAATATAGTTAAGTGAAGTGGTTAATTTAGTTTCAAAGAGGTCATGCAATCTTGTCACAAAAGATAAAAAAACCAAGAATATTAGTAAAAAATAAACACATTAAATCAGATAAAAGTACTATATTAATAAGATTAACTGATCCAAGAGTATAAGAAGACATAGAGATTACAACCATATGAAATACCTTTACCAATGGCGATTACCACTCTTCATGATCTTCAAGCTCTAGCTCAAGTTCAAGTTTGTGTGAAATAAGGTGTTTCACGTCTCTAATTATTACATTTCTAGTGAACTAAGCTACTTGGTGGCTTATTTTGGAGAGGCACTAGAATCCTTCAGAGTAAGTTTTCGTCGGACCTAGGAGACCTCTCAAGAAATAGAACACTTTGGAATGAAGACTTGAAGCTTTACTTATAGGTTGATTGGGTGTAGGGGAGTACATATGTGCTAGGGGAGGAACTTCCATGCCTAGTACTTGGCCCTGACAGCTGGTTGTCTTTTTGTCCTTTTCAGGGACATTCAGTTGAGATTCAGTTATAGGCATGAGCGTGCATGGGCATCCTTGATCGTGCATTAACAGGTGTCCCGATAGCGCTTGGACAGGTGTCATTCTTGTCGGATCTAGAAGCTCCTCCAATTTTGTCTTTTTGGATGCACGGGCGTGCATAGGTGTGCACGGGGGTGCATGTCCTCTTATAACAAACATCATCTAGAAGATGTAATTCTTGTCTATTCTCAAAGCTTTAATCATTTGTCTTTAGCTAAGCATGGGTTGCCTAGGTTTGCACAGCGGTACCTCCACACATCGTGGACCCTTTTTTAACCATTCTTGGGTTGACATATTGATTTTGTGCTCCTGGGTGTTATGCACGACCATGCCCTTAGCCTGGCATGACCGCGCCTATCTAGTAACTTGCTCATTTCCTTAGAATCTTGGATTTTTGCCTTGTTTATGCTCTTTATTTACTTCTATTCGTCTAGAACCAATAGAAACCTGCATTTGTCAAACAGGAACGTTTTACGTAGTATTTTCAACTATAATGTCATAAAACTACTAAAAATTAGGGGGTAACTATGCTAAAATATGTATAATTAATGACACATCGGATACCGATTCTTGGTTTTTACCTTTTCCAATAATCAATATATATCCTTAAGGTTTCATCCCTCTTTTTTACAAATAAGATCGGTGCTCCCTAGGGAGAAGCTCGATCTAATGAAACCCTTATGTAGAAGTTCTTCCAATTGATTCATTTATTCTTGCATCTTTGATGGTGCTAGTTGATAAGACGATTTTGTGATAGGTGTCACTCCTTGTATAAGGCCACTTCTTCAGCTACACTACCAGCTACACTATGTTACATAATTAAAACTAAATTCAACTTACTTTAACAAAATAATCGTAACACATATATTACAGACACGACTATCAAAACAAAATGCCACACGGACAACCTCCAGGCTCTTGTTATCAATTATGCACCAAGAAACTCCCCTTGATAATAGTCAGAGGTCATCGTCTTCAGTTGGCCATTCCCAGTTAGTTGGCAAGTTGCTCCCTAAATGGATATTGAAGGTATAATAGACTTAACCACTCTTTCGAATAGCCCTGTTGTCTCCGAAAACTATAACTGGTTCTACTGTGCTACTATCATAATACCACCACCTTAATGACTTCAAAACATTAGGAGACGAGTTCCTTATAGGAATATTCTTTAAAACGTCTGGCTTTAGAAACTTCAATATGATCCAAGGTTTACCGGTCAAACGGTGAATTCTAGCATGATCTTTAATTCGGATGGGATCTTGTGGCTTGATTTACTGAAACTTTATACTTCATTCATACTATAACCTTCCTCAAAGTATTCAACTAGATCATGCTTATCTCTTTTAATTAAATCTAATTGGGACAAATTTCTAACATCCCGCCTTCGTAAGGATTTGAAATCAATCCATTGCTTGAAATACTGTATCCCAAACTCCCTTAACAACATATACATGCCATTTGTCATCATACATCTAACTCATAATATCACCACTAGCAACTTTCTTGTTGTGATTGTACGACTTTTGAGGTATCTGCTGTAAGCTGGAAACTATTTGAACCATTCACTTCTTATTTTTTTCTAACTCTTTTTTTCTTAGTTGAAGTTTGAATTTATGTTTTTAAATTTCTTCTTTAGCAACTCTCCAGCTTTCGATACTTGACTATACTTGAATGGAGAAATGTCAACACGAGCTGTGTTGACATAACATTCTTGCTCACCCCATTGAAGTCTTGATCAGTATCCAAAATTGGTTGTTTTCCAACTATTATTAGTATAACTGATTCGCCTTCTACTTAGTTTTCACAAATGAGTGACAAAGGCTATGGCTTACATTTTACTAACAAAACTTGTAGAATTGTTGGATCTGATGTAGTTAATAAGATTGAAAAATGATTTCTGAAAGCTCTGCACAACTTGTTGCTCACAAAAGTGGCAATGTTTATGTAGTAGCATGTTAAAAGATAATCCAAAAACAAATGTATGCCTAATTTCTGTTGCCTCAACAAAAGAAACATAATTATGGCATAGAAGGTTGGGAAATGTTAATTTAAAAATAATTAACACTGAAAAAACAAAACCTTATCAGAGGTCTACCAACTAAACAATTCAAATGTTATGAACATTGTGTTTCTTGCTATAAAGGTAAACAACACAAGGCAATATGCAGACCCATTGAATAGTCCAAAACAACCCAATGCTTACAAATGTTGCATATGGATTTGTTTCTCCCAGTAAAAATCATGAGCTTAAGAAAAAAAGAGATATTGTTTGGTAATAGTTGATGATTTTTCTAGGTTAATATGGACTTAATTTTTTACAATCTAGAGATGAGACTGCATATATCTTACACGAATTAATTATAAATATTGTAAAACAATATGATCTCCCTGTGAAGATTCTTAGAACTGACAATGGGATAAAATTCAAAAACAAAGAGCTCGATGAATTCTGCACATTAAAAGGAATAGTGAGACAATCCAGTATTCCTAGAACACCAGAACAAAATAGGTTGTTGAAAGAAAAAACAGAACCCTATTTGATGATGCTATGCTTGCGGATTCTAGCAGAGGCTTTGAATATTGCATGCTATGTTCAAAATAGAGTCTTAATTAATCCTAGCCATCAAAAGACTGCCAACGGAATTTTATTCAACATTAAACCACCAATCTCATTTTTTTTAAATCTCTGGTTGTCCATGCTTCATTTTGAATCTCAAAGATTCAGTCTCAAAATTTGCAGCCAAAGTTAGTTGCAGAGATTTCTAGGGAATTAGAAAAAACTTTGAATGTAAAGTTCAATGAAATTTCATCTTTGAAAATCCCTAAAAATCAGCAGAAGTCTTTGACCTTGATAAATTCAAATTTGAAGAAGTTACTGCAAAGGTTGATGTTGATACAGGAAAACCAAAAGCAACACAATAGGAATACAGATTTGACATTGAGATTGTGACGACCGGTACCTTTAGGGTTATAATTACGCAAATAAAAAACATTAAGACAATTATAAGTATTGTTTTAAGAAACTAATTTACTTAATTAGGCCTCTAGAATGCCTATGAACGTCTATCCGACTTTTCGGTACGCGAACGGTGAGTTGCGGGAAAATTGTGGAACGTTAAACGGTAACGAACTGACACCGAATGAAATACTGAAAATGCAGACAAACACGATTTTTATACGTATATTTTATACATGTGAATTGGTTATGTTAAGTTATCCTACTTTCAAAATGTCACAAAACGCATACGTGGACGAAAAACGCACGGTAGGAACACATGGACAACGAAACGGAAGCATCAGACACGTGTATTACCTTAAAACTGGAAATATTATGACAAATTTAGTCTCATAATCGAACTTTAATACCCGTAGCTGAAATCAGATGAAAAAACGGACAAGAAACAACAACCGAAGCACATTACGCGTTTTAACGAAACCGACGAACATGCACGACTAATATCGCTTACCGACACTATTTCTCGTACTTTTGATCTTAAAATGATATTTACGACCTTCCATGACTATCGGGTGCGAAAACGGGCTTTAGAAACGTGAACCGGCCGCTCAAAACATTTAAAACGGGCTTGTGGGCCTTTGGCCCAAACCCACAAAACCTACCTATATAAATTAAAATACACACAGTTACACCATTATTACACACATACTCTCTCTCTACCTCACTTTCTCTTTCAACTCTCTCTAGAAGCCGGCAAAGCCGGCGACGATGCGGCAAAGACCGACGGAGCCGACGGACATCCGGCGACGGCGTACGGCGCCGCCGTCGCTGACGATGGTGGTGACGGTGGAATTTCATGGCGTAGAAATGACGTACCCCCTAAATCGTACCTCCCGAATGCGATTCCGGCCTCCATTTTTCATTTTGGTCAACATGGGTAGTAGTTTGAAGTTCGGCATCCGTGATTTTACGGTAAACTCTTCGACTTATCTCTTTTCTTTTATATCTTTCTAGATGTACACCAGTTCCGGCCTGTTCTTGTTGTTTCAAGTGATGTTTGTTGGTGGTAGTGCTCGACGGCTGTTAGATGGCCGAACGAGACCACGACGCGACGCAGCTGGCAGGCGGCGGTTGCGGCGGAAGGTTATCGGGTTGTTGGTGAAAAAATGTAAGGGGGGCACAACATACAAACGGGGCCACCGCGCAGCGGGAGCCGGCGGCGGTGTGCCGGCGACGGTGGTGGTTCAGTTTGAGGCTCGGGTTTTGGTTTGGGTTAGCGGCTAACTTGGTCAGATTTGTTGAGAGGGTTGAACTCGGTACAACTCAGCTCGGCTCCGTTCGATTCAACAATTCTACAATAGTCAACACGGGTCAAACCCGGTCAAACTCAGTCAACACTTGGTCGACTCGGTCAACGGGTCAACCCAAGACTCGGTAAAATTTAATGAAGCGAATTTTGTTTATATTGTTTTATATAAATATGTTATTTTGCGGGAAACCGAGCTCTAAAACGACCCGACTAATGAAAACGACAAAAATTATACGTGAAAATTTCTAGCTACTTGGACTTGTACATACGTAACAACGAGGTTTATATAAATATATATGCATACTAGTTAAAAACCAAACCAACACGCGATATTTTCATATAATTATATGTTGAAATTAAATAAGACAAAAGCTTACATTTTTAGCATATAACGAAAAACATTATATATTGTTATTACATTAGTTGTTGAGTTTTGACAAATATATCGACAACTTGTATTGTCGGATTCTTCTAAAAATAGAGGAAACTCTTTCCGATTTTCGTTAATATATATATTATATATATATATATATATATATATGTCTTATAATCTTAACACCAACGACAACTTATCGGGACTTACATGAATTTTACAAAAATAAGTATAAACATATGTTTATTTTGGACGGTTTAAGTGACCTACAAAATGAATTTATAACGCTCCGACAAAAGTGGTTTACAAAATAACAGAACATGAAAACTTATATGGTATAAATATAATTTCTTATGTTTAATCCAAATGAATATTATTCGACGATTATTTAAAATAAATATAATTAGTTATATTTATTTGCAACGTCTATGACTCTAAGATTTTATAAAATAAAGATAATTATTCATATTTATTTCAAGCGTCTAAATGCAATTCGACCCAATACCATATGATCTACACATATACGATTAACCGAGTTATTTTGATAACAATCCAACAAGGTCATTTTCCTAACAAGCGTATCATTGTATAATCATTTAAACAATTATCCACGAGACACGATATTCTATTTCGGCTACACGACGTTTATATACATATACATCTACGCTTTGTACATAAATATATATATGTTCACATCCTACGAAATGCTACCACGAGTCGTATTATTATCCGTCAACGTATATGACGATTATTCGAGGAACGCGTAAATACTTGTACAAGTTTACAACGTATTATTTTCATATAAATATTCATTACATACACACACTACCTTTCGAGACGACTAACATGACTTTATAAATATATTTATATTTATATATAAATATATATGCTAAACCTTTTGGAAACTAAGTGTTTCTAAGACTTAGTATTTATTACAGACTATAAACGGGATTAAACAAGTATAACATTATCGTTTCCATCAAGTTAACAGCACCTCTCCGACGAATCATTCGGTTAGCGATTCGGTAGAGCTTGGTGACACGTAGTTTACCAACGCTTTTAGCAGAGACTGTTTAATTCCTCGATTGGAATGGTATAGATTGCATGCTAGCGAGTTTACGTTTTGGAAACAACATTATGGATCATATTATGATAGCTTTGCACTGAATATCGAGGTGAGTTCATAACCCTCACTTTTTACGGTTTTACATTTGTATAAATGTTTTCAGGGGTGGAAAGACATGAAAGTTTTGCAAAAGCACACAATATTTCTGTTGGTGCATAATGTCTATTGCCTACGTCTAGGATATGTTGGTTATGTATATAGGGCTTAGTTTATCAAACATTGTATGTGTATATTTGATTTATATGTTTGTAACATGGCTCGTACGAGTGAGCATCATGGCTCGTACGAGTGATACCTTGTCACTCGTACGAGCAACCACTTGCACGAGTCAAACACACACTCCTCCTATGCGAGTCATATTGACCTATAAATAGAGGAGCCTGAGTGTTGTGTCAGTATCTGTTGGTGTATGGCGAAGCCCTGTCAAACTGTTTACTCGCTCTGTAACTGTTCACGTTTATCAATACAATTGAAGGTGTTTAGCATTATATCTTTCTTGTTTGTTTGTCCAACTCGCTAACAATGAATTCCGCCTCTGTTAGCTGAGTCAGATCAGTCTGGTGCTCAAAAGAGGAGAGCCGATCCCCTCTCACAAGTGGTATAGAGCCTTGAGGCATGATTTGAGGACAAACATCAAGTTTCTGCATACTATCAATAATTCAGATCCAGATTCAACCATAGAAGTTTTCTACATCTACACTTTGTCATACAGATCTCAAATTTGGACGAATTCATGGACAAATTGGACTAGGATTTTAGTATATCATGTTAAAATCAACTCTAATCAACCCTTGAAAAAATTCAGATCTAAAATCAAACTTAATCATGTCAAAAATTGTAAAAATCATCCGTTTGGTGACCTGAGCTGACTCGTATGAGTAGAGAGACAACTCGTACGAACGGCCGTCCGTCAAGTTAAACACTCGTACGAAAAGTAAAATTTTCTTAAAAAAATACAAGTTAAAAGGTTGTCATCCACACGAGCAAGTAATTCGCACGAACAAGTCATTGCACGAGTAACCTTTCATTCGCACGAATATCTCATTCGTATGAATCTTTGACTCGCACGAGTATATTAGATCATCACACGAGCAGCTCAGTCATCCGCATGAAGAACATTTTTAAGAAATTTTTCTTTAAAATTTCGTATCTCTTGACTATTAATCAGTGTTTTTCGAAAGTGTGTTTCTGAAATTTCACAGAAAAAATGGATGAAGAATTTTACAATGCTTTTGCTGCTTCAGCAGTCACGACAACTGTAGCTCTGAATATGAACCTTGAAAATGAGATGGGCACGATGACAAAGCCTCCAAAGCTTATGAACCTTGAAAACTATGATAGTTGGAGTGAAAGATTTATGAACTGGGTTCAAGCGAATCATTTCACCTGCTGGTTTGCCATTGAAGCGAAATATCAAGCTCCGATTGAAGAGAATGGTTTTGAAAAAACGTTAGCTCAACTCTCGGATTTTGAAAGCGAAAAATTCATTAACAAGAAGAAGATGATGAACATCTTGCAACAAGCCATCAAGGAAGATATCTTGGCGCTCCTACAACATGATGATGATGCTCAATCCTTATGGAATGCTCTCGGTTAAAATTTCAAGGAAGTGCGCAACTTTGGAAGGGGAAGAAAGCGTTATTAAGTAAAGAATTCGATATCTTTACTTTAATCTATGGAGAGACGGTGAAACAATTGATTGAACGATGTTGTCACTTGGTAGTGCAAATGAAGCGCATGGGAATTGTGAAGACGAATGAAGAATTAGCCGATAAGCTAGCGGATTCCCTACCTCAAGGAGAATGGTCAACTTACTTGACTATTCTGAAGAATGGCACAGAGTATGGTAATTTCTCATTACCAAGATTTATTGAGAGATTGGAAGGGCACGAACTCGAGATGCAAAAAATGGCAAAGAACAAAGGCGCCCAAATACAACAAGATGTAAATATGTATTACAAGGGTAGTCCTACCACGCAGATACAGTCTCCAAAAATTCAAACTACCTTCAGCGCTTTTAACACACCAAGTCCACAATCAAGGCAAGCAAGTGGATTTCAATCTTTTGCTTCTGTCAACCCAAATATGTCTCCAGGCCCATAATTATCCCGTAGTTCAAGCAAATCACAGAATCACCAGAACAATCAATCTAATCCTGATCAATGGGTTCTACAATGCAATATTGTTGTTGATTTTCCAAAATGCTCAAAACTTCAACAAGAACACCGCGAAGCAGCACATGTCATCACTTGGCTCGGTACTTGAGTCGTATGATAGTTTAGTAGCAGAGAAAATTGGGAATTCAGAAATGACGAGAGAGGATTATGATCAAATTAATCCGGTCGAGATGGAATTGATTGACATTAAATGGTGTATGGCTTCTATCGTGATTACCGGAAAAGACAACTTGGGTGGACTTGATGGGAAACTTGGCTTCGATAAGTCAAAAGTTGCATGCTTCAAATGTCGAAAAGGGGCATTTCAAACGAGAGTGTCCAAATAGAGAAGTCCAGGGCAATCAGAACCCTTTTGCTGATGATTATTACAAGAAAGCCATCTATCATCGTCCTCAACCCAAAATAAGAATGGTGCAAATCGAAGATGGACCGTCAAACTCCAAAGACAAAGCTCTTGTCGTTACTCAGGAGGATGAAGGTGTCAACTGGAACAAGTATATCACGAAGAACGAAAGTTTGGCATTGGTCGCAGAAATCATTGAAGAGCCTGAAGTTACTTCAGAATATTCAGAGGCATCTTTTGATGAATCTCCTGAAGAATATTACAACACATCATCAGAAG
Source organism: Scalesia atractyloides (assembly GCA_947069175.1). NCBI lineage: Eukaryota > Viridiplantae > Streptophyta > Magnoliopsida > Asterales > Asteraceae > Scalesia > Scalesia atractyloides. Next base: position 25,637,270 of record CAMTDV010000022.1, on the reverse strand, counting down.
AAGAGGAATTGTTAAATAGTGCATTTAAATATCTCTTGCCTAATGACATTCTTAAAACTTTTGCAGGTTATTGTGAGCCAAGTCATCGATCATCTTGTGATAAAGAAAAGAAGTATGAAGTCGAAGAGAGGATTGAGATGAAGTCTGAAAAACTGACTGACAAGACCAACAAAGCTTGTATAGAAAATGTGAATGAGGTAAACATGTCGGAAAATGAGTCTGTGAAAGAAACACCTTGCATGAAGTGTCAAAAACCATGCATTGAATGTGCTGAAAAAGAAACACGATACAAGGAGCTAAAATGTCTAACAGATAATTTGTCATGTGACTATAAATCAACAAAAGAAGCTTATGACAAATTAAGCAAACCTGTTAAACAATTTGAAAAGGTGATCAGAGAAAATGACGATACACTTTCAATGCTAAAAGTGACTGTAATGGACAAACAAATGGCCATTAATATTCATTTAAATACAATCGCCGAGCAAAAAAGTGAACTTCAGAAAATGAAAATTAAACAGAACGAGTAAACAAATTGTTAATTAGTTATTCTACAAGTTCATACGCCATTGATCACATTCTTTCAAAAATCGAAAACAAGGAAGAAAATCAAATTGATGAAAACAAAGGTGAAAATTATGATCGTGTTCCACCACCTATGTGGAATAGTTATGCAAGTAAAAAACCATCAGGGTTGGAAAAGGCGCTCAATTTAAAATTGAAAACTGAAAAAACAAAAGAGCTGCCTACGAACATTGATGTAACTTACACCAAATCAGAAAATGAATGTGACTTTGATGTGGTTAAAACTGTGGTTGAAAGTCTTCTGAAGAGTGAATCTGAGAAATCTGAAATGGATGGTGAATCATCAGGAAATAGTTTAAACAATGATCCAAATGTAGTCGTATACAAAATGCATGGATCTGATAAACTATATTCTGATGAGGATTTCCCGATTCAGAATGTCAATCTGGATCGTTTTGAAAAGTTGTTCAAGCTTGTTGAGGTGAGCCATTTTGATTTAGAAAAACAAGATGCATCATTTTATTCTAAATCAAAATGTGTTAACAAACCCTACCATCAAAGGAACAGAGATTATCCTAAAAACAGGAGAATTGGGTTGGGTTTTCAAAAGAAAAGAACAAACAACAAGTTTCAAGAGTTGAAGTTTACAAAGAAAATCAATTTTGTCTATGGGACAACTACTGAAAAGGAAAAAGAGATCATTGGTAAACAATCCAATGATGAATTCAAGAGGGAACAAGAGAGTAGAAAATAAGATTTGGATTCCTCTGTTCAAAAAGACAGTAGGAAGTGCTACAAGTGTAACATTATTGGGCATATTGCACGACAATGTTCGCAAAGAAAGACAAAACCTGTTTTCAACTCCAACAGATCTACCAAAGATGAGAAACAAAAGGCACCCATGGTTGTACCAAAACAAATTTTGAAATGAAACAATGAATCCCATAAAAATGTAAAATCAACGATTCAACTAAATTCTATATTTGAAATTGGTGAAACCTCCACCAAGAATCGTCAAAAGGATTCAAAGTTTTATTCAAAAGGGCCAATTTGAAAACACAAACTTGGGTTGCGAAAGTTAAACCATCTGGTAGAACTGAAACCATTTGTTCCAGCCAAAATAGAGGCCAAACAGAATGTCAAGATCAAAGTTGGTCCGAAGTTTGATATTGCAAACCCACCCAAGACCAAGCAGGCTTGGGTTTCTCTGTTTAAATAGCTTCTTCCTCATATGTGCAGGGGCTCCCGAGATCGATCATGTCAAAATGGATTATGATAGTGTAGGTTCACGACACATGACTGGGATGCTTGCGTTGTTGCACGATGTCAAAGCTATCTGGGGAGGTTACGTTGGTTTTGCTAGAACTCAGGGTTGAAGAATTGTGGGAGAAGGTATTCTTACGAATGGAGTGGTTTCCTTCGACAAGGTGAACTACATTGCAGAACTGGAGAACAATCTACTGAGTATTTCGCAAATTTGTGACAAAAAGTTCACAACACACTTCAATGACAAAGAATGCTTAATTCTCAAGCGGGATTCAGAATTCTTGAGGAGTGGATCCTCATGCTCGCTCCAAGAGAGAATGATCTTTATGTCCTAGATATGAGCGTCGCATCCACTACATCTAAGAAGGTTTAGTGCTTTGTCTCAAAAGTAACAGAGAAGGAGTCAATCTTATGGCATCGGAAGATGGGGCACATACATTTGAGAAAGATGAATTATTTGGTGCACAACGAACTAGTGGAGGGTGTTAATCTGAATAGTTTTCTTTTATCTGATGGTTATCTGAGCTGTAAGAAGGGGAAACAACATAAGAAATCACACCCAAGAAAGCTTCTAAATTCTATCAAGCTACCACTAGAAAGGCTTCATATAGATATATGCGGGCCAGTAAACGTCAAAAGCATTTTGGAGATCTATATTGCCTTGTCATAACAGATGATTTTTCAAGATTCTCATGGGTTTTGTTTCTTGAGAGAAAAGATGAAACGTTTGAAAGTCTTATAAGTCTCTTCAGGAAACTTGAAAAACCTGTATTACCTTGCCTATCAAGAGAATCCGCAGTGAAAATGGTACCGAGTTCAAAAACAAGAAGATGCTCGAATTCTGCAATGAAAAGGGGATTCTTCACGAATTCCGTGCTCCTTATACTCCTCAACAAAATGGAGTTGCTGATCGTAAGAATCGCACACTGATCATGACTGCCAAAATCATGCTCGCTGATTCAAAACTTCCAATTAGTTTCTAGAGCGAAGCAGTCGCATCTGTGTGTTACACCCTCAATCGTGTGTTGACAGTCAAGCCTCACAACAAGACATGTTTTGAGCGGCTAAACCAACGGAAGCCGAACCTTGCATTTTTGGAGCCTTTTGGATCGCCATGTACTGTTTTGGACCCAGACGGTAAATTTGGACAAAATCCTTGGAAGGAGTTTTTGTTGGTTACGCTAGTCCACAAAAGCGAGTCTTCTTGCTGAGCCTAAACCATGTTATTCTTGCACATCATGTTGATTGTCAACGATATACTACTCCAACACAGAAACCTGGGGATCCATGGCTGTTCAACTATGAAGGTTTATGGAATTCATTTGACCTACCAGAAGTGCCATCTAAAGAAGAATTTGTTATGCTCTTTCAACAGCATCAAATCTCTAATCAAGAGCAAGTTTCTAGACCATTGGTGATTTCCCCACACTTCCTGTCTCTAACACTTCTGATGTAGGTCCGAGCACTACTATCAGGAATCAGTCTCTGTACCTATCTTGAACACTTCTGAATCATTTGCCCATCAACCGATTATTGTCGACTCTGATCATGAACCAACTTTTGATGAGGGAGGATCTAGTTCCGATGAAGGATCTGAGCATATTGAATGTTTTCTAAATGCTCAAGCTGATCAATCCAATGTCAGAAATGAAGCTACATCTTCTGCACCGGTTGTTGATGAAGTGATCACGAATTTGCAAAGTCAAGTAGATGTTCCGAGTGAAGTAATTCCAAGGACACTATCTTATCATCCATCAGAGAAATCATTGGCAGCCTAGAAACCAGAGTGAAAACTCGCATCAGATCAACAAGGATCTAAGTTGCTTTTATACCAGTATTGCTACATTGCAAACAAGACTTTCTTACAGTTGTTTTGTTTCGCAGGTTGAACCAGGAAACTGGAGAAACGCGTTGAAAGAAGAAAGCTGGGTGGAAGCAATGCAGGAAGAGTTGCTTCAATTCTAGAAACTTGGAGTCTGGAAGCTTGTTGACCTACCGGATCATCATAAAAAGATTAACACTCGATGGGTCTTCAAGTGCAAGCGAGATGATAGAGGTATTATGGTCAGAAACAAAGCTCGGCTCATGGTCTATGGCTTTCACCACCAACAAGGGATAGACTACACTGAAGTCTACGCCCCAGTCGCTCGTCTTGAAGCTATTCGCATATTCTTGGCGTTTGCTTCTCGAAAAGGTCAAGGTGTATGTCACACCCCAACCGATGGCGGAAACATCAAGTGAGACGAACTAGATTGCTCGAGACATCATAACACTATTTGCAATAATATTTAATTTAACAACCCATTTCATTTCATAGCATCAAAATTGTCAAGTAACATCAATATCCGAATACAAGTAACAACAACAAAATGAACTCATCAACAACATAATGATTAACTTAGTATTCTACACGTGTTTCTATGCCATTCCTACTAAGTTCCATCACAACAACTTCATCAACCTGCAACATGTTAAAAAGTATAGTTTAATAACAAAATATTGGCGAGTACACAAGTTTAATATCATAGAATAATTATTAAAACCTTTTAAACAAATCCACATGAATAGCAAGCATACAAGATAAATTTAAACAAGGCATGTGAATCTACAAGTCAATCCTCTAGTGTACCACAAAATAGATTAAAACGTAACATTGACCACAAGTATACGGGCGGTCCGTTACTCCTATAGTGCTCTACATGTTAAGGGAGGCTTGATCGAAGTTAGTGACATTTAGATCACATAAGAATATACCAAGTAACAATTCAAGTAGCAAAAGACTAAAGCATGTTTGATGGATTGTTTATGTGTAATCATAGAATAAAAGTGTGATTTACTGAAGTTTAGTAAATTAACATATTGCACCCCAAATAGTGAAAAGCATAAAAAGGGGTCGAGTGTACTCACGGTTTTGTAAAGTAATTTCCATGAACGCGTTAGGTTGTTTTAGGGGAAAGAACACCAAGTTATCCTACACAAGGCAGCGTAGGTGTGTGAGTATAAGATTCACGGTGGAGTTTGATAAGTTTAGGAATTAAAGTATGCAAAAAGTATGTATAAACAAAAGTATTTATCTAGACGTTAACGCTTGTTTTTGACACTATAAGCCTCGAAGGGTGTTTGTGTTTTTATTGGTCATACCCAATAGAATCGTAACAAGGTTAGGCCTAAGATAAAATAACCTACTTTTTAGGACAAGTAACTCTAAGTTTATTGTCAATGGTTCGGTTATAATAAGTATTTACATATATAGTTATAATATTACTAATTTATCATGGAGTTCATGTATTTCATAGACATCATGTAAGTCATATAAGTCATGCATGGAGGTAGGAGGATAACCGTCCTAAACCTCTTTTGTAAGATTCACCATTACATAAGATTATCACAAGGACAATTCGGATGGTCAAGAATTATAGAAATCATCAAGTGAGGGGTGGATTGAAAAGTTGAATGGCCAAGGCCTTCATGTAATCACACATACACCAACACTAGCTTGTAAGCTTGGATGGCTCAACACTTGTGGGTTTGAAACCTAGTTAAAACCACGAGTTTAGAGACATGTTATGCCTCTTGATTGCGTATGAATAAATCTAGCTTAACACACTAACCATAAGCTTGGTTAGAGGTATAAGTAGCATAGAGTTTGTTAGGTTAAAAACAAGTTCGAAAAAGTTTTATGAGTTAACTTCCAAAACAGAAAGTTTGGCCCCAAAAATGGTGTGATTCCACCTTAGTTTTCCATGGAAAACCTATGGTAACATCCATAGGGCTTAGCAAACCATGTTGAGGAAGAAAACAAGAAGAAAACTTTAAAAAAATTGAAGTTTAAAAAGATAAAATTTGGGTAGAAAGTTTGCACACTTTTGGACATCAAAATGGTGGGGTTTCACATTAGTTTGCCCAAGCAAACTTGTGAGAACCTTCCTCGAGGTTAACCAAGAGTGTTAGAAGGAAAAAAACAAGGTAAAAAGAAGAAGGGAAGGAGTCGAAACTCACTTGCAAGCTACTTTGTTTCACCAGAGAAATTCTGGAATTTGGGGGTTTGTTTGAGGTGTTTGGAGGCTTGAAAAAGTGGGGAAGTTTTGGAGGAACACTTGTTTATATAGGGGAAGGGTTAGGTTAAAGATTGGTGTTCCATTAAATGCAATTAGGTGGGATTTTGGATTAAAAAAAGTTTAAACAACTACACAGCTTGCGGCTGCAAGCTATGTTTCCTTTTTTGGTTTTTTTTTCTTTCATTTAATTATTGATGTACCGGTCTTGTAATCTTTGAATATTATATGTGTGACTTGTATAGGTCTTATAATGGTCTTAGGTTGAGCGTACGGTCGTTTTAAAAACCCAAAAAGTGTACTTCCTGTAAGCATACATTAAGGTCAAACGTAACGAGATTATTATGATAACGGAAGCTTGAATAACTTGCATTAAAGCCACTAATTGTTTTGCTTGACTTGGTATTTAGATTTCTAAACATTCATCAAGCATTTGCATGTCGTTTCGAAGATTTATTACGCGATAAAGTAACGTATGATCATAAGTTTAAACATGAACAACGTTTGCGAATTTCACATAATTGATCGATCTTGTTTACAATCAAAGCCTTAGATTACAATAAATTGGAAATAGAAACATGATTATAAGGTTTGGACTTTCTTAAAATAGAAATACAAAGCGATCTTACTAAAAATGGAAAGTTTCAAATGCGAAGCGTTACAGTCTCCCCTCCTTTAGGGTATTTCATCCTGAAATTTAGGAAGACTCAACAAACAGATGTGGATACTTTGTCTTCAGGTCGCTTTCAAGTTCCCAAGTGAATTCAGCGCCACGTTTTCCTTCCCACCGAACTTTCACGATAGGAATTCCACTGCGCCTTAGTTGCTTAGTACCTCGATCCATGATTTCGACTGGTTTCTCCACGAAGTGCAAAGTCTCATTGATTTGAAGATCTTCAAGCGGAACTTGGAGGCCTTCTTCGGCGAGACATCTTTTTAAGTTTGAGACAAGGAAGGTAGGATGAACGTTGTTGAGCTCTTGTGGTTGTTCCAGTCGGTAGGCTACCTTGCTAATCCTTTCGAGAATCCTGAAAGGACCTACGTAGCGAGGAGCGAGCTTTCCCTTTTCCCGAAACGAACCACACCCTTCCAAGGGGATACCTTGAGAAGTACAAAGTCACCAACGTTGAATTCCAAAGGCTTGCGTCTTTTATGTGCGTAGCTCTTTTTTCGGCTTCTAGCTTTCAGCAAGTTGTCCCAAATCTGCAAAATCTTGTCCGTCATCTATTGTATAAGCTCGGGACCGGTGATTTGAGCTTCCCCGATCTTGTGCCAACAAATAGGCGATCGGCACTTGCGTCCATACAATGCCTCGAATGGTGCCATTTAAATACTCGCGTGGTAACTGTTATTGTACGAGAATTCGACCAAAGGCAAGTGCATGTCCCAGTTGCTACCAAAATCAATTACGCAAGAATAAAGCATGTCCTCTAGAGTTTGGATAGTACGCTCGGTTTGACCATCAGACTGAGGATGGAAAGCATACTAAGATTGAGTTGAGTACCCAAGCGCCTTTTGAAATGTTTACAAAAGGCGAGAAGTGAAACGACCATCACGGTCCGAGATAATGTCAACGGGGACACTGTGACGACAGATGACTTCATCGGTGTAGATATGAGCCAATTTCTCAACTCGGTAGTCTTCACGTATGGGAAGGAAATGAGCAGACTTGGTCAGACGGTCGATGATTTCCCAAATACTATTGTGACCAGATGATGTACGAGGGAGTTTGGTTATGAAATCCATAGCAATACTCTCCCATTTCCAAACAGGAATTTCCGGTTGTTTGAGTAAGCCAGAGGGTCGTTGATGCTCGGCCTTTACCTTGGAACAAGTAAGGCACTTCGATACGTAACAGGCAATATCATTCTTCATTCAAGGCCACAATATGATAACCAAGGTCATGATACATCTTATCGGCGCCAGGATAAACAGAATACCGAGATTTATGAGCTTCACTCATCAAGAGGTCATGAAATTATCACGGTTTGGAATCTAAATACGGTCAAGATAGCACATGATGCCATTGGGTTTGGTCACGAGTTGGTTTTCAGCACCACACTTCAACTCATTATCGAGGTTACCCTAGTTAATGGCCGAGTATTGTGCCTCACGAATCATTTCTTGAAGCTTTCCCAAAGTTTGGTAGCAACGTACACTCTTAACATGAGTTTTACGACTAAGTGCGTCGGCCACAACATTCGCTTTACCAGGGTGGTAGCGGATATCGCAGTCGTAGTCGTTTAATAATTCTACCCAACGACGCTGGCGCATGTTGAGTTCTTTTTTATTAAAGATGTGCTGGAGGCTCTTATGGTCGGTGAAGACCGTACACTTTGTACCATAAAGGTAGTGTCGCCATATCTTTAACACAAAAACAACTGCACCAAGTTCAAGGTCGTGCATAGTATAATTTTTCTCATGAATTTCGAGTTGTCGTGGCGTGTAAGCGATAACCTTGTCTCGTTGCATAAGAATGCAACCAAGACCTTGTCTTGAGGCATCTCAATACACGACAAAGTCGTTGGTACCATCAGGAAGGGTTAGGATAGGGGCATTGCAAAGCATGTCCTTGAGCATTTGAAAAGACTCCTCTTGTTCGGAACTCCAAACAAAAGGCTTATCCTTTTTGGTTAAGGAAGTGAGAGGTACGGCAATTTTCGAAAATTTTGAGATAAAACGACGGTAATAACCGGCTAAGCCGAGAAACGAACGGATTTCGGATGGAGTCTTAGGGGCAATCCAATTTTTCACTGCCTCGATTTTCGCGGGGTCAACGTGAATACCAAGTTCCTTGATGACATGACCAAGAAATTGAACCTCTTTTAACAAAAATTCACATTTGGAGAACTTGGCGTAGAGACGTTGAGTACGCAAAAGCTGAAGGATAAGACACAAGTGTCGCTCATTCTCTTCTCGGTCTTGGAATTGATTAGGATATCTTCAATGGAGACGATCACGAATCGGTCAAGATAGGGCTTACACACACGATTCATCAAATCCATAAACACGACGGGTGCGTTGGTCAAACCAAATGGCATGACCACGAACTCGTAGTGCCCATAACGTGTGCGAAATGCGGTTTTGGGTATATCTTCTTCGAGGAATCGAAGTTGATGATAACCAGAGCGAAGGTCGATTTTAGAGAAACAAGTCGCGCCTTGAAGCTGGTCAAAAAGGTCGTCGATGCGAGGGAGATGGTATCGGTTCTTGACTTTAAGCTTGTTGAGCTCACGATAATCAATGCACATGCGAAAGGATCCGTCTTTCTTTTTGACGAACAAGACGGGAGCGCCCCCAGGAGATGTGTTAGGACGTATGAAGCCTTTATCAAGAAGTTCTTGAAGTTGGCTAGACAACTCTTGCATCTCCGAGGGTGCTAGATGATAGGGGATTTCGTGTCCAGAGTTGCACCAGGGATGAGGTCGATGCAAAAACCGACAGAACGAGCAGGAGGAGGGCCAGGAAGATCCTCAGGGAAAACATCAGGGAAATCACGCACAACGGGAACTTCACTCACGCTTGGACCTTTATCCTTCTTTTCCACAATGTGGGCAAGAAAGGCGAAGTATTCCGTACGCAAGTACTTGTTCGCTTGAATACACGACATAAGCTTGAGACCTTTGGAGGGTTTCTCGCCATAGACATGTAAGGAATGATTATTGGGAAGGGGAAGGCGAATGTACTTTTCCGAACAAACAACTTCAGACAGACTCGCCTAAGTCAATCCATGCCTACTATGATATCGAAGCTACCCATTGGCATGGGTATGAGATCAATAGAAAACGTATGATCGTTGAGATTAAGAGTACAATTAGAAAGGACGGAATCGACGGTAACGGATTTTCTATCAGCTACTTCGACTTCGAATGATTAAGGCAACTTAGAACGACTACACATAAGCAAAGGTTCGAATTCAACGGATACAAACATTTATATCCGCACCAGTATCAAATAAACATATAGCGTAAACATTGTTAACAAGGAACGTACCCGATATCACATCGTTTTAGTTTTGAGCTTGAGTGACTGTGATGACAAAAGCTCGGCCGCGAGTTTGCTGTTGTTGCTGGTTGTTGCTGGTGTTGTTGCGCTGTGGGCAGTTGTTCAAGAAGTGATTTGGATCTCCGTATATGAAGCAGGCATAAGCGTCAGGTGTAAGGGGTCGGTTTTGGTTAGCAGCAGGGTTTTGAGGTGCGGTTATGGCTCGGGCTTGGTTGATGGGGGCTTGCGGAGCATTTAAGCATTACCGGGCGAAGTGCCCATACCTATTGCAGATTGTGCATAGGCGGCATGGGGCAGTAACCGGATGGTGGAAGGGACAGGTGTTGCACTTAGGATGGGGTCCGGTGTATGTTTTCATGATAGGTTCGGGTGCGGGTAAGGTGAGCTGATGGGGGTTTGGCGAAGTGACTATCACGCAGTTTGGGCTTGAAGCCTTACGCTTCTTGCCCTTGGTGTTGCTTCTTGGGGGTTTGGGTGAGGTAGGATCAGCGAGGGCTTCGGTGGTGGCTTGATGGGCTTTCCTTAGTGGAGCCTTGGCGGCTTCACGAAGGACATGGCTGTGGTTCAATCGAGCAGCCAAACGAACAGCTTCCTCGAGGGTTTTGGGTGAGGTGGTATCGACCAGGTCAGCGAGGTGAGGAGGTAGGCAACGTATGTATTTAGCAACATCATTTTCGGCCGTGTCGACTTGGCTTGGGCGAATCCCGCCCAGTTGCTTAAAACGGGCCGTGAGGCTAGTGCTATCGTTACCCACTTGCTTGAGGTTCCAAAACTCTCTCTCGAGTCGTTGGCATTCATGAGGAGGGCAGAACTCACCTTCCATTAACTTCTTGAGCTCGGTCCAAGGGAGGGAGTGGGCGACTTCATTACCACCAGTCAAGGGCTCTTGATCGTAACACTCCCATGGCATTCATGGTGCGCAGGTGGTCGGAACAACCACTTTGGATGAAAGTGACCTCAATGGCATCAAACCATTGTAGTAACTTAGTGGCGTCCCCTTCGCAGGTGAAAGGTAAGGGATTGCAAGAACAAAATTGCTTATGGGTGAAGGTGGTGCTGGGTGGTTTGGCCTTGGAGTCGACAGAGGTGTGAGATGATTTGGAATTGGGTGGGGGTTGGATCTTACTGACGATTTCGGGGATGACCTTGGCTATGTGCTCGGTCATTTGTTCGGCCATGAACTTCATGCAATCCTTCTTTGACATGGAGTCGGATTGGGACTTCGACTTGGAGTTTGACTTCCTTTTATCCATAACGCTTTGAGAGAAAGACATCTAAAGGGTTTGACAATAGAAGATAGATTTAGGCTTTGATTGTAAAGTGTTTTCATAAAGAAAGCATTTGTTTTAGGCACATAAGTTTTATGTAGCACGTATAATTTCACATAGATAGCATGCATATTGGCATTCAAAAGCATAAACACGTATGATTTGCGTAATGGAATATAAATTTAGTTGGTTCACGAGAATTTTTATTATTGTTTTTGGTTACGAAAGGCGTGCGAATCGTGCATCGGGTCTGAAATGAACGAGATAGAAAGCATTAAAACACATAGAAATTGAGATAGCATAAAAGATAGGCTTAATAAAACATTAGAGTGATTCGGGTTGAGAAACGTTGACTATTCCAAAGTGAATCGAGATCCTTTCAAATTAGAGAAATGTGCTTTGGCCTATAGGTAAAGTGCTCTCGTCGAGAAGCGATTAACGACACTTTACCCTTCCAGTTACTACACATCTCTAACCGATCGAAAAATCAAACTTTGGCGAGATTGAAAAGCGAGGAATGGGACTAGTTGACAAGGTGCTGGTTTCACCCCTAACTTGACAACATTGTACCCTAAGTGTGGTTGGTACTTATCAAACGAGGAGCGTATTCCGACTCGTTGGTATGGATCTACTAGAGTATGAAACGGAAATTCCCATTAAGATGTGGATTTCACTCCTAACTTGATGGTGTAATTTCGTGCAAAATCGAATTTTGCGGATTGAGAGTGATCACCAAAGTGCGGGTTTCACCGCTATTTTGGTGAGATCGTCTCGTTTGTAGTTTGAGTGTCTTCAAGTATCCAAGTGTGTAATTTGTGTGTTTTAGGAAAAACACATATATATATTTAAGGCAAAAAAATAGGAAGAAGCAAATAGGAAGAATTAACATTTTAATCATGAAGCAAGAATGGTCAAGTTGGTCACTTAAACTATATACTAGGTCGAACATGGCAATTCTACCTAATTCTCTATAGTTATGGCTTTGATACCAATCTGTCATACCCCAACTGATGACGGAAACATCAGAGTGAGACGAACTAGATTGCTCGAGACATCATAACACTATTTGCGATAATATTTAATTTAACAACCCATTTAATTTCATAGCATCAAAATTGTCAAGTTACATCAATATCCGAATACAAGTAACAACAACAAAATAAACTCATCAACAACATAATGATTAACTTAGTATTCTATTCGTGCTTCTATGCCATTCCTACTAAGTTCCATCATAAGAACTTCATCAACCTGCAACATGAAAAGTATAATTCAATAACAAAGTTTGGCGAGTACACAAGTTTAATATCATAGCATAATTATTAAAACCGTTTAAACAAATCCACATGAATAGCTAGCATACAAGATAAATGTAAACAAGGCATGTGAATCTACAAGTAATTCCTCTAGTGTACTGCAAAATAGATTAAAACTTAACATTGACCACATGTATATGAGCGGTCTTACTCCTATAGTGCTATACATGTTAAGGGAGGCTTGATCGATGTTAATGACATTTAGATCACATAAGAATATACCAAGTAACAATTCAAGTAGCATATGACTAAAGCATGTTTGATAGATTGTTTGTGTGTAATCATAGAATAAAAGTGTGATTTAGTGAAGTTTAGTAAATTAACATATTGCACACAAATAGTGGAAAGCATAAAAAGGGGTCGAGTGTACTCACGGTTTCGCAAAGTAATTTCTGTGAACGCGTTAGGTTGTTTTAGGGGAAAGAACACCAAGTTATCCTACACAAGACAACGTAGGTGTGTGAGTATAAGATTAACGGAGGAGTTTTAAAGTTTAGAATTAAAGTATGCAAAAGTATGCATAAACAAAGTATTTATCTAGACGTTAATGCTCGTTTTTGACACTATAGCCCCGAAGGGTGTTTGTATTTTTATGGGTCATACCGAATAGAATCATAACGAGGGTTAGGTCTAAGATAAATAACCTACTTTTTAGGACAAGTAACCTAAGGTCATTGTCAAAGGTTCGGTTATAATAAGTATTTACATATATAGTTATAATATTACTAATTTATCATGGAGTTCATATATTTCAAAGACATCATGTAAGTCATATAAGTCATGCATGGAGGTAGGAGGATAACCGCCTAAACCTCTTTCGTAAGATTCACCATTACATAAGATTATCACAAGAACAATCTGGATGGTCAAGAATTATAGAAATCATCAAGTGAGGGGTGGATTGAAAAGTTGAATGGCCAAGGCCTTCATGTAATCACACCTACACCAACACAAGCTCTAAGTTTGGATGGCTCAACACTTGTGGGTTTGAAACCCTAGTAAAAACAACAATTTTAGAGACATGTTATGCCTCTTGATTTTGTATGAACAAATCGAGCTTAACACACTAACTATAAGCTTGGTTAGTGGCATAAGTAGCATAGAGTTTGTTAGGTTAAAAACAAGTTCGAAAAAGTTTTATGAGTTAAATTCCAAAACAGAAAGTTTGGCCCAAAAAATGGTGTGATTCCACCTTGGTTTTCCATGGAAAACCTATGGTAACATTCATAGGGCTTAGCAAACCATGTTGAGGAAGAAAACAAGAAGAAAACTTTAAAAAAATTGAAGTTTAAAAAGATAAAAGTTGGGCAGAAAGTTTGTACACTTTTGGACCTCAAAATGGTGGGGTTTCACCTTAGTTTGCCCAAGAAAACTTGTGAGAACCTTCCTAGAGGTTAACCAAGAGTGTTAGTAGGAAAAAACAAAGTAAAAAGAAGAAGGGAAGTGAGTCGAAACACAATTCCAAGCACTGTGTTTCAGCAGAGAAATTCTGGAGTTTGGGGGTTTGTTTGTGGTGTTTGGAGGCTTGAAAAAGTGGGGAAGTGTTGGAGGAACACTTGTTTATATAGGGGAAGGGTTAGGTTAAAGATAAGGGTTCCATTAAATGCAATTAGGTGTGATTTTGGATTAAAATGTTTAAATAACTACATAGCTTGCGGCCGCAAGCTGGATTTTCTTTTTTTTGTTTCATTTAATCAATTGATGTATTGGTCTTGTAATCTTTTTATATTATAGGTGTGACTTTTATAGGTCTTATAATGGTCTTAGGTGGTCGTTTTAAAAACCCAAAAAGTGTATTTCTTGTAAGCATACATTAAGCACAAACGTAACGGGATTATTATGATAACAGAAGCTTGAATAACTTGCATTAAGCCACTAATAGTTTTGCTTGACTTGGTATTTAGATTTATAAACATTCATCAAGCATTTGCATGTCGTTTCGAATTGATTTATTACGCGATAAAGTAACTTATGATCATAAGTTTAAACATGAACAAAGTTTGTGAATTTCGCATAATGTTCAATCTTGTTTACAATCAAAGCCTTAGATTACAATAAATTGGAAATAGAAACATGGTTACAAGGTTTGGACTTTCCAATAGAAATACAAAGCGATCTTACCAAAAATGGAAAGTTACAAATACGAAGCGTTACAGTGTATCAATTGGATGTCAAATCTGCTTTCCTTTATGGCAAGTCAAAGAGGAGGTGAATGTCGGCCAACCACCAGGGTTTGTCGATCCAATACACAAGGATAAAGTCTACCTTCTGAACAAAGCTTTATATGGTCTTCACCAAGCCTCGAGATCTTGGTATGAAATGCTTTCAAATCTTCTTGACAACGACTTTCTCATAGGAACTGTAGACTGTAACCTCTTCACAAAGGAAGTAGATGGTCATCTGATTTTTGTACAAATATAGGTGGATGATATCATCTTTGGATCGACAAATGATAAGCTGTGCAAAGACTTCGAAGAAGTCATGAAGAAGAAATTCAAAATGAGTGCTGTGGGGAGATATAGTTCTTTTTAGGACTTCAGGTTGAGCAATTGCATGATGGTATCTTCATTCATCAAATGAAGTATGTTCATGATGTGTTAGAGAAATTTGACATGACAGGAACTGCGCCAACATCAACTCCATTAGGAACAAATCAAAGCATTTGTCCAGATGCTCATGGAGTCTAAGTCGATGAAACATTATATCGCTCCATGATGTATCCTTGATGTATCTTACAGCTTCGCGACCAGATATCATGTATCCAACATGCCTATGCGCCCGTTATCAGTCCAATCCAAGAGATTCGCATTTCTTAGCCGTCAAAAGAATCATGTGATATTTGAAAGGATGTCCAAGCACAGGCCTGTAGTATCCTAGATATGACAACTTCAACCTTGCTGGTTACTCGGACTCTGATTTCGGCTGCTGCAAGCTTAATGCCAAATCTACTATAGCTGGTTGCCAGTTCTTCGGAACTCATTTAGTAACATGGCAATGCAAGAAACAGACCGCAATTGCTCTTTCTACATGTGAGGCTGAATACGTTTCAATATCTAGCTGTTTTTCCCAGATATTCTGGATACAACAGCAGATGAGAGACTATGGACTGCAATTTCTTGATACGCCAATTTATGTAGATAACAAGGCGGCTATTGATATCACCAAAAATCCTATTCAACACTCACACACTAAACATATAGAAATTCGATACCACTTTATTCGTGATTGTTATGAGAAAAAGTTGGTTAGAATTGAAAAATCCACGATGATGACCAAAAGGCAGATTTTTATACCAAAGCATTTGATCGTTCAAGATTTAAAAATCTTTTAAATTATATGGTTAAATCTGGCATCAGGGGATATTCTTGAGGTTGAATTTGAGGATGACGAGGACTTGAAATGATTCTCATCAGTATGACATGTTTTTCTGCAAATATCTTTTCTTCAAAAACTAAAAACCAAAAATATGTTTTTGATTTAGGGGGAGAAAAGTTGTGAAAAATTCAAAAAAGTGTAAAAAAAAGTTTTTGTGAAAAAAGGGGTAATCATATTACATCAGCTGACAATCATAGTATGCTAAAGATATGGAATGTTTAAATAGGTAATCAACAAATCTTACTAAGGGTGTACCAATAGGCTTCACTCGTTCAGTAAATTGTTGCTCAAGATATAAACTTAAAGAAAAACTGAGTAACTTGTGGGTCAACATCTCTCGGATATATGGACTTCGTACTCTGAAATTTTGTTTGAGAGAATGCCAGATTTTGTGATACTAGGTATTTATACTTAATCGATATTTGGGGTATTATCCGAGTTCTTCTGATTTTGCGTCGGCAATGACCTAGAACTTGTATAATACATTATGCATTATTCGCCAACAAAAGCTGCACAAAAAATGAGTATGTAATTAACACTTATGACAGATGCAGTTCAAAAGATTTCTTTATGGAACACCACCTAAAGTGAGCCTTCATCTATTTTTCTGTATGGAAATACTAACCTGAGCTCTCAAGGTCTCGCAATTCACCTGATTTACAGATATCAATTAGATATATTCATATGTGAAATGATATTCTGGGATCTCGATACGGGAGTATATTCAGAGATGGGAAAGACAGTTACTTCATGTTCCTTAATATTACCTAACATATCTTGAAACAATTGAGAAACGTGTAGAGGTTTAAATGGATAAGTATATTGGCAATCTAGGTAAATTTGTTTAAGAACTTTAATTTTCTACTAAGATCAACGGTACTTGTGATTTGTCTAAATATTTGATATGATCCTCTAAACACAAAACTCACAAAAAAATATGTATGTAAATACATCTCTACTTTTTTCTTTTCAGAAAAATCCCAAAAAGATTTTCAGCTTATTTTAAGCAATTTATCTTAGATTTTAGTCTACCGATGATGAAAATACCATTAGTCCAAGTCAAAGCAACAGTTGATGGAGGAAAGTTGAAGAGCACGGGCTAGGAGCTAATCAGAAAAGAAAAATATCTAAAACGTCAACAAAGTTCATTAATTTGAAACTTTAAATTTTTGAATAAATCTGTTTTGGTCAAACAATAGTTAACCAAGGTCATTAACTTGGACTTGGTAGAAAAATCGGTTAACTAAGGTCATTAACTTGGACTTAGTTAACTGAGTGGGTTGTTAAAACAGATAAAATTTTATAAAAATCAAAAAGATTAACAAAGTCTGAGAACTGACTCGTACGAGCGACACAGTGACACATTGACTCGTACGAGTGAAAAAAGTCCTCATTCGCACGAACCATCACTCGTACGAGTGAACCTTGAATGAGTATAAAAGGGCTTATCATTCACACTAGTCACACTATTGACTCTGTGCGATTGAGAGCATACTCTGTGCGAATCAGTTCTTTTCACTTATTTTCTTGATCTACTATACGTATCTATACTTCAGGGAGGTTGATTTGCACACCTCTTTCGATGGGGAAGGTACTAATGCTTGTTTTGACCCATTATAATGCTGAATTTGGGCCAAAAGGACATAAAACGTAGATTTAGGATAATCGGACCGGGAAAATATAAAATTGGACTTAAAATTGTTAAAATCGGCCCTTTTAACCTATAAATCAACCTTCAATTTGTTAAATCTACACGTTTTAAGTTCTGTTTGATTAGGTGTTACTTGGTGCGATTTGACACTCGTACGAATCATCACCCTTACAAGCAAGGATTTCAAATGTTTATTTATCATATTCTCTCGTGCGAGTGATCGTTCATACGAGTAGGACCTTAAAAGTTTATTTCCTTGATGACTTGTACGAAGCATCAATCGTACGAGGAAGTTTGTTCAAAACCCTTAAAATTTGCCAATATATTATTCATTGGTACGAAGTCGCGGCTGTACGAGTGATTAAAAATTGAAATTTTTAAAAAAGTTTATAAATGTTTGTAATGTTCATGCTTGCAGATCAAGAAGTTTTCGTTTTCATCGTTCCACAACATATGTTGATTGCTGGACGAGACTATTCCTGAAATCGCAGCTTATAGAGAAGTATTAGATTTTTGAGCCGTCTTCCTATCACTAAAGCGCTCACTGATCGTCACACGACATATCGTTCTCATTCGAATACTTTTGGAATCCGCTGAATTTGATGAAGAAGAAAACGCGATTTTGTCTGCTGTAAGGATTGATAACGAAGATATTCAAGTAAAGATTATGAAGACTTAATCAGAACGGTGTTAGAGTTTAACGATCACGAAGCCGACCCTACTGGTTTTCCAGAATATATGGTTAAAGGGTGCTTCTACAGATGGGTTATGCCGGATTCGTTAATGCAAGCTCCTTTTAAGAAGGCAAACCTTAGTGCTCCATTTCGGTATATAGCACACTGCGTTATTCATGCTCTCAGTCACCGAAAGGGCGGATTTGATGATCTGATTGATTATCAGATGTGCATGATCACTGCACTTATTCTGAATTTGCCCTACAATTTTTCGAGAGTGATCTTCTCCCAGATGGTACAAAACATACAACGCGAGAAGGTTTTGCAGTATCCGCGTTTTATTTAGATGTTGCTTGACCACTTACATCCGAATTTAAAGAAGAAAATAGATGATGTGTTAAAGCTGGAACATATGGATGTATCAACTTTGAAGAAGATGAATATGCATCTTAAATCCTTCCCAAATGCCAAGCCTGTCTTCGGGGCTATTCTTGATAAAGATTATGTGGCACCGTCAAAAGGGAAGTGGAGGAAAGAGGATAGTGGAGATGAAGATGAAGAATTGGAAGCATTAGAAGGTTTTGTTAGTAAGAGAAGTGTGTGGTTCTCTGAGGAGGATAAGAAGGGGGTTAGGGGTCAAAGTGAAAGACAACGTCCACATCTACCTCCAATGCCCCTAAAAAGAAGCAGCGTGCATCTGATAGCATAATATTGGTTGACGATCAAGCTGGAAGAGTAATGTTGAATCTATGGCTGCTGATATTGAAAGGGAAGCGTTTGGAATTTAGGAAGGAGTAGTTGAAGAAGCATCATCCTCAAGTACTGATTCAAAGGATAGGATTGCTGGTGAGAGAGAAAGAGCTTAAGAAAGAGAACTTGAATGTCTGGCTAAACTTCAACGTAAAGTAGAAGAGAATAGACGTAAAGCGTCAGGGGAGGATGATATGACTTATGTGCCTTTGGGCTCTGATAGCGATACTCTTGTTCGTAAATCTACTAAGAAAACTTCTAGACGTCTCAAGAGGCCAGCGATTAGAAGCACTGATTCTCTGAAAGACAAATCTAAAAGAAAAGTGAGAAAAAGGTTGTTGAAGAAGAGAATGTCGAACCGACTCATCAACCTCCACGATCACCATCTCCTCAACCAATTCCACAACCACCACCATATCCACCACCACAACCATCACCAAAACCTCAACCTCAACCCCAGTTTTTCACAGGAACAAGGTTAGAAGATCAATTCGACTTCGACTTTGGTGATATTCCGGGAGGGGAAGAGTTCTCGGCAGACATGTTCAACGATTCACGCATTGAAGAGCTAGAAAAACAAACAATGCTGAACAGTGTCAAGATTGCCGAGCTACAAGGGCAAATCAATGGGCTTAACACAGAAAAACAGCAGCTAGAGGCTATTTTGGCGAGTATCGTATATGAGAATGAACGTTTGGGAAATCGCATGGCAGAATATGATGAAGAACGTCTCAGAAATCAGAGAAACATGAGCTTATTGGAGAAAATTCTCATGAAGAAAATCGGAATCAATTTAGCTGTTGAGATTGATGAGATAGAGAAAGCAGAGGCCAGAGAAAGAGTTGCCGAGCGGGAACGCATTGCCAAAGAATTATCTAAAGCTCAGGGCAAGGGAAAGCAAAGGTTGGTGAGGAACCCGTGATTGACATAACTGAGCCGGAAGCTGAATCTATGCTAGTATCTTCTGAGGTGGTGGTGTATACAGTTTCAAAGAAGTTTGTCTTGGTTGGAAAGCCTAAGGATGTGGAAATTGACCTGTCAAATCTTTCACCTAAACATAGAGAATGGCTCAATAAGAGAAAGTTGAGGATCCTGAGAAAGAAAAAGAAGACTTAGATGATATCGATGACGTATTTTCTGATAAGTCTGATGATGATAGTGATGGTGGTGATGATGATAATTTAGGTGGTTCAGGTATCCTTGTAACAGAATCTAATTTGAATGATGATATCGATTTTTCTGTGTACTTGGATGATTCTGCAAATCAAGTGGAAGATGGTAAAGATCAAGGATAGTATGAGAGCTCTAAGGATTCTAAGCATGCAGGAATCCTCATAGTGACTGATATGTCATCTGTTCCAGTCATGCCCAAACCGAAAATTTTATATTTATAGCATGATGTCAAGGAAGGTGAGTTTGTCCACAGTTACTCTAAAGAAGAAATTGCTAGTATGCTGGGCATGGACGGAGAAAATTTTGAGTTTGATTTCGAAGAGGAGCTTAATGACATAAGTACTTTCGAGCCTGTTGATTATGTCTTCGAACATGTTGCTGGTGCACATGAGTATGATAAAGTTGTCGTGGAGGATGATTCTGATGACGATGATGAAAATGTTGCCGATGAGGGTACATATGACTCCCCAACTTTTAATGAATTGTTTGCAGCCGAGAATGATGATCTTCTAAAGCACAAAGTTGAAGAGGCTGTCAAACAAGGAGCCGTTCCTCAACAATTGTCTGTAGAAGAAGTTGCTAAAATGAGGAAGCGTGGTTTAAAGAAGTACCAGCTGAACGTAAATTCAAACGTCCCTTAGCATTTTTTACGCGTGATGCTAACATTCTTTGGGGGATATTATAGGCTGGGGATGGATCGAAGAGCTGAATGTTTATACGATTAAACGAGAATATGGGATCCAGTACTTTCGGTACTTATGCGACATAAAGACCCTGCCGTTCTGGGATATTAAAGAGCTTGTTCAAACTAAGATGATTAATTTGAAGATGAAATTTCATGACCAGCGGCTATGGAAATTGATAAAGCTTGAGGCTACGCATGGTTTTATTCACTGGAAGCCACATATCCCGAAAAGAATCACGAAGATCGATCCAGTAACGAAAGAGAAGGATGTTACATTGATAGTGAAGAGGCCCAAAGTTATGAAAAATATGCCTCTAATGAAGATGGAACAAGATTTCTTCAAGATCTTCAAATGGTGGCACTACGATTCTAGTACAGGAGAAGCTGTTATTTGTGTCCATCCAGATGATAATTCTTGGAAGATTACCGAGGAATTAACCGAAGCCGTCATAGCACACAAACGCTATATGGTCTATGGCGTGGCATTCGAGTACTAGACCCAATGAGTCTAGTCAATTTTTTGAAGAAGGATATTGAATGCTTGTTTTATAGCAAGATTAGTTTCAGGAGAACGATAAAGAGTAAGCTCTCCAGTTCTAGAAGAATGTTAATGTCTATTTTGCTAACGATATACATTCAGGAACAACATGGAACACTTCTTGGAGAAAGCTAGAGGAGATCAAGCAAAGTAAGAAAGATAAGAAAGAGAAAGAATCGCTGAGCGAGCACGAATTGCTTCGCTAAGGTGCTTTTGGTTAGGCAACACATGTAATCGGCCTCCTTTTACAAATCAGACACCGATATCTTCTGAGGAGCGTCGCAAGCCACCGAAACGTTTTTTGGTCGTTAATTGTCAAATCCTTGAAGAAATTTTTGAAGACTATCCAAGACTGCGGCAACATCTAAGGGGGAGTTTGTTGGTGCATAATGTCTATTGCCTACGTCTAGGATATGTTGGTTATGTATACAGGGTTTAGTTTGTCAAACATTGTATATGTATATTTGATTTATATGTTTGTAACATGGCTCGTACGAGTGAGCATCATGGCTCATACGAGTGACACCTTGTCACTCGTACGAGCAACCACTTGCATGAGTCAAACACACACTCCTCCAATGCGAGTCATGTTGACCTGTAAATAGAGGAGCCTGAGTGTTGTGTCAGTATCTGTTGGTGTACGGCGAAGCCCTGTCAAACTGTTTACTCGCTCTGTAACTATTCACGTTTATCAATACAATTCAAGGTGTTCAAGCAGTATATCTTTCTTGTTTGCTTGTCCAACTCGCTAACAATGAATTCCGACTCTGTTAGCTGAGTCATATCAATCTGGTGCTCATAAGAGGAGAGCCAATCCCCTCTCACGATTTCGATGAACGAAAATTCATATTCTAAACCATGTTGCAAATGAACTTCAACAAACTCAAATGGTTTACGAAAGGATTTATGCTAAACATACCGGTGTTAAAAAACACACGCGTATTTTCGAAACCTAAATGAGTTTAATGACTAGGGACGGGATTGTCCTTGTTACAACCGGACTGGGTTGTCCTGCATACAAATAAGAGGACTGGTTGGTCTAACTTTTAGACTCAAATGGGCTAGGCCCATTCTCATTTGTGCGAGGCACAAAAACTCCATGAGTTCATGTCGCCCTTTTCTTTTAAGCTTTTTCGGTTTTATAACTCTCGGGGGGGGGGGAATACTATTACGATGGTATGGTTAAGCTATGGAATGAAATACTAGATTATGTGCGAATAGGGTGAAACTTAAGCGCCATTAATCTTTCATAAGACTGAGGAACAAGAGTGGCATATCTATTGGGTACGGGCAAGCCCCAATCATGGGTTCTTGTGTGGCCGCATGTAGTGCTTTTGTTGTCCCAGCCGATTGCGGATCGGTACTAAATCATCTAGGGTTGAGTGCTTCCTATGTCGTCACACATATTAATTCCCTTGAAAAACATTAATGATCATCAAGTTCATTGACGCGTTACATACCACATTATTATATACGAACGCTCAAATGTTAACGTGATGCGACGTTGACAGTTATACAAGTTTTACAAATACGAATTTTTTAGTTAAACATGCTAATGAAAATGGTTTCTTTACGTTTTACCAATAATTATTAAAACCGGCTACTAAAAAGATTTATTTAAAATCTTTTTCAAACAAACTATGAACTCGCCAACTTTATGTTGATTTTTCGCATGTTTCTTTCTCATGTTATATTCTCAAATTATGGCACTGTTTGAGTAGGAGAACCCATGTGTATTCGAGTACTTAGCGGGCCTTCACTTTCTAGAAGTCTTAGCATTTACACTTCCACTGTGCAATGAAGATACCAGTTCAGATCACGCCAAACTCTGATTTTAGTGGGGGTGACAGATTGGTATCAGAGCTATAGGTTTCGGCGAATTAGGTTTCTGTGGAGATACCTAGGCTTTAACCTCACTTTCCTTTGGGGAGATTAGATCCTTAAGACTTGAATACATACGGAACGCCTAGGACTCGAATATGGGTTCCAACCGTGGCCGAAACAAGGAGCCAACAATTTCGGTTTTAATCGTACACTAGTGTTGTGTTTGATGCACTATACACGAAACAGATACATACATTAAGAAAAACTATGAGAGTTTTGGTAAATATACTTAACACTTTTGGAAAACTTATGTTGAAATCGTTTAAAGGTCCTTATATAGGAGTTGCGGCTATTAATTCGGGCAAACCCCATTATATATATTGTCGATGCCATTTTATTTACCCGATCATGTAACCTACGCGAAACGAAATAAAGGTACACAAATATACATGAAACTCAACTTATACCTCAACGGATGCTGAATTACATCACATACGACTTTCGAGGCATGACCTTGAGAAAGCACGACATTACGACATTGATGCTAATCTTGTCAGCGGAGAACTACCGACCAGAATATGGCAAATTTGTCACGTGGTCCTTTAAGCAACACGAATCATATTGAGGTACGTTCAAACTAGATTTCACAACCCTCGATACTTAATCTAATGATAATCACAATTATTGACATCGAAAAGAAGTCACATGTCTCTGCATCTCCCTACTTCATAAATGGCAATTACGCCATGTTCGACATTCTAGGGTAGTATCACCTAACAACCAGTCATCGCAGGAAATTCCAGGTAAAGTCCTCAAATTTCTTTTATTGAAATTCTGACTATTGCATATAGTGAGCAGATTTTCACACCCTACTCCTACTAATGGTCATCGTATCACGGGAATTTCTTTCTTGTTAGCGAACAACTATTTGCATCCTTTCATGACAAATTCTTATGTTTCGTATGCATTGTTTGTTACGCATATGGTTAGTTGATTCGTGTAGACCAACAGGGCCTTCACTTTAAAAGGTTGTTTTATCCATAGTTCAAATATTATTTCGCTATATCTGATTATTATTTTGTGATCTGGATGACCGACATTCTTGTAAGTGTTGACTCATTGATATCGAGTCAATGAAATTCCTGAAACTCCTTCTCTTTTCAAGTTATATAGATGGTTTTTTGTTGTAACCATGTCAAAATTTCCTTGTCGGCACATGTATTCATTGTTGGATTTTGCCTAAACCAAGTTCGCTTGACTCTCATTGAAATAGTCTTAATGCAACTATGTAATAAGACGGTGATACACTAAGTTCTGTTGTATTTCAGTGTATGCTTAAACTTCAATAATGTTAACACACTACTTTTATTCATGTTATGTTCGATAGTTGACAAATCATTTCATGTTCCTATTTCATTTGAGCTTGTTGATTCTAAGTTTCACCTATTCAACAACCAACGCAAGTTTCCGATGGTAGTAAATTCTATCGTTTCTAAATCCATTTGCATATTGTGAACATTCATTTGGACATCTATTAGTTTAATTCCTCTTTTGTTTGACCCATGTAAACTTAGTCACATTGGTGATTGTATCGTTACCCTTCATTCATGTGGCATCGATTTCCGAAACAAATTCAGTTGAACTGTTAGGTTCTTATTGTTGTAGTACGTCCTTGTATTCACATGGCATGAACAAGTCTCGATGCAATTACACGGTCATTTACCCCGGTATTATTAATACATACCTACGCATGACAAAATTCTAAGGAGATAACATAGTCTAAATATCGAGTACGAAATTTATGTAACAAGGGGAGAATGTGACAACCGGTACCTTTCGGGTTATAATTACGCAAATAAAAAACATTAATACAATTATAAGTATTGTTTTAAGACACTAATTTACTGGCCTTTGGAATGCCTAGGAACGTCTATCCGACTTTTCGGTATGAACGGTGAGTCGCGGGAAAATTGCGGAACGTTAAACGGTAACGAACTGACACCAAACGAAATACTCACAACACCGACAAATACAATTTTTATACATATATTTTATACACGTGAAATGGTTATGTTAAGTTATCCTACTTTCGACACGTCACAAAACGCATACGTGGACGAAAAACGCGGCTGTAGGAACGCACCGACAACGAAACTGAAGCATCGGACACGTGTATTACCTTAAAAATGGAAATATTATGATAAATTTAGTCTCATAATCAGATTTTAATATCCGTAGTGGAAATCGGATAAAAAACCGGACAAGAAACGACAAGCAAAGCACATTACGCGTTTTACCGAAACCGACGAACATGCGCGACTAATATCGCTTAGCGACACTATTTCTCATACTTTTGATCTTAAAATGATATTTTACGACCTTCCATGACTATCGGGTGTGAAAACGGGCTTTAGAAACATGAACCGGCCGCTCAAAACATTATAACGGGTTTGTGGGCCATTGGCCCAAACCTACGAAACCCTACCTATATAAATTAAAATATACACACTTACACCATTCTTACACACATACTTTCTCTCTAGCTCACTTTCTCTTTCAACTCTCTCTCTAGAAGCCGGCAAAGCCGGCAATGGTGCGGTGAAGGCCGACGGACATCCGGCGACGGCGGGCGGCGCCGACGCTGACGGTGGCGGTGGAATTTCACGACAGAGCAACAACGTTCCAACCTAAATAGTACCTCCCAAACTTGATTCTGGCCTCCATTTTTCATTTTGAGCAACGTGGGTAGCAGTTTGAAGTTCGGCAGCCGCGATTTACGTTAAAATCTTTGACTTCTTCTCTTTTCTTTTAGATCTTTCTAGATCTACATCAGTTCTGTCCTGTTCTTGTTGTTTTAGGTGATGTTTGACGGTGGTAGTGCTCGACGGCTGTTAGATGACAAAACAAGACCACCGCGCGACGCAGCTGGCGGCGGAAGGTGGTCGGGTTGTTGGTGACGAAATGTAAGGGGGGGGGGGGGGGCACGACATACAAACCGGGCCACCGCAGCGGCGGCTGGTGGCGGTGGTGCTGGCAACGGTGGGTGTTCAGTTCAGAGCTCGGGTTTTGGTTTGGGTTAGTGGCTAACATGGTCAAATTTGTTTAGAGGGTTGAACTTGGTACAACTCACCTCGACTTGGTTCAACTGGGTTCAAACTCGGTTTGGTTCAACAAGTCAACAATAGTCAACAAGGGTCAAACCCGGTCAACTCAGTCAAGCATAGTCAAACTCAATCAACACCGGGTTAACTTGGTCAACGGGTCAACCCAAGACTCGGTAAAACATAATGACGCGAATTTTGTTTATATTGTTTTATTTAAATATATTATTTTGCGGGAAACCGAGCTCTGAAATGACCCGACTAATGAAAACGACTAAAATTATATGTGAAAATTTCTAGCTACTTTGACTTGTACATACGTAACAACGAGGTTTATTTAAATATATATGCGTACTAGTTAAAAACCAAATCGACATGCGATATTTTCATATAATTATATGTTGAAATAATATAAGACAAAAGCTTACGTTTTCAGCATATAACCAAAACATTATATATTGTTATTACATCAATTGTTGAGTTTTGACAAATATATCGACAAGTTGTATTGTCGGGATCTTCTAAAAATAGAGGAAACACTGCCGATTTTCGTTAATATATATATAATATATATATAAGATAAACTTAACACCAACTGCAACACATCGGGACTTACATGAATTTTATATAAATAAGTATAAACATAAGTCTATTTTGGACGGTTTAAGTGACTTACAAAACAAATTTATAACGCTCCGAAAACTTATATCGTATAAATATAATTTCTTATGTTTAATCCTAATGAATATTATTCGACGATTATTTAAAATAAATATAATTAGTTATATTTATTTGCAATTTCTACGACTCGAAGATTTTATAAAATAAAGATTTTATTGATATTTATTTCAAGCGTCTAAACGCAATTCGACGCAATACCATATGATCTACACATAGACTATTAACCGAGTTTTTTAATAACAAACCAACCAGGTCATTTTCCTAACAAGCGTATCAATGTATAATCATTTCGACAATTATCCACGAGACACGATATTCTAATTCGACTACATGACGTTTATATACATATACATCTATGCTTACTACATACATACATACATACATACATACATACATACATACATACATACATACATACATACATACACTACATACATACATACATACATACATACAACTACATACATACATACATACATACATACATACATACATACATACATACATACATACAGACAACAGACATACATACAGACATACTTACATACATACTTACATACATACACACACATACAAACACATACATACATACATACATACATACATACATACATACATACATACATACATACATACATACATACATACATACATACACATACATACATACACATATATTTACGATATATATATAATATATATATATATATATATATATATATATATATTTACAACTTACGAAAACGCTACCACGAGTCGTATTATTATCCATCAACGTATATGACGATTATTTGGGGAACGCGTAAATACTTATACGAGTTTACAACGTATTATTTTCATATAGATATTATTACATACACCCCGTGCTTGTGGGTAAAAATATTTCTAGCATTCGCATCTGTCGGGTGTATGCCTAAACCTCATGCTTTGGTCGTGGCCATTAGTAACTTAAATGAGCCGAGGATATCCAGGACAAAGTCGTTAACCCCTAATGTTTAAGTTATCAAACAAAACTGATCAAAACGGAATATGCGGATTTACTTGCTACAATCCGGCATTCGATTTATCC
Source organism: Scalesia atractyloides (assembly GCA_947069175.1). Classification (NCBI taxonomy): domain Eukaryota; kingdom Viridiplantae; phylum Streptophyta; class Magnoliopsida; order Asterales; family Asteraceae; genus Scalesia; species Scalesia atractyloides. The sequence goes on along the minus strand of CAMTDV010000022.1, from coordinate 25,609,314 downwards.
CATTTACGACCAAGCGGTATTAATTTACCATAACCTAAGCCCGTATAGGGAAAATAAGTCAAGAGTATTTACTTGAGCTAGCACTTGATTTAAATGCAAGTTTATATTGACTCAGCAGTTTAATCAATTAGATAAGTGCATATAGCATTTACTGGAAGGCTTTAGTCTTGAATAACGACATAAGCTAACCAATTAGAATGCTAACGGTCCTATTTAAGTCATAGACTTAGACCGACTAGCTTAAAGGATCAAAACGGTACAATACGCTAGATGAAGCGATGACCGAATACAATGTAGTTTAAACCCAACAAGTACTTAAGACTTGTATGTCATGGGTAAACAATTAACATTCTGGAATTTAAGATTAAAATGATATGGTTAAACCTGTTTTGGTTAATGTTCATAAACTAGTTATATATACTTAACCGTATGTATATAAGCAATATCGGGTAACCGGATGAGTCATGAACAAGTTCTATATGTCATTATACTTTAAATAAGTTGTAATATCAGTAGGATATCAACTTATATGCCCGTTGAGGTTTTAAAATGAAACTACGCCTTATAAGGCGTTTTGACCATTATATGTCGTATAAAAGGAACTTGCATATATACTGATGTTATGATCATAAATACTTTGTGAAAATACTTAATTTGTAATATCTTGTTAGTAAGATGGCACACATAAGTGTGATTTATGGTGTAGGACCAAACTATGCACCGAAAGGGCATTTTGGTCCTTTAAAGTATAATTTACGATATATATATATATATTTACAACTTACGAAAACGCTACCACGAGTCGTATTATTATCCGTCAACGTATATGACGATTATTTGGGTAACGCGTAAATACTTATACGAGTGTACAACGTATTATTTTCATATAGATATTCATTACATACACCCCGTGCTTGTGGGTAAAAATATTTCTAGCATTCGCATCTGTCGGGTGTATGCCTACACCTCGTGCTTTGGTCGTGGCCATTAGTAACTTAAATGAGCCGAGGATATCCAGGACAAAGTCGTTAACCCCTAATGTTTAAGTTATCAAACAAAACTGATCAAAACGGAATATGCGGATTTACTAGCCACAATCCGGCATTTGATTTATCCCATTTACGTCCAAGCGGTAATAATTTACCATAACCCAAGCCCGTATAGGGAAAATAAGTCAAGAGTATTTACTTGAGCTAGCACTTGATTTAAATGCAAGTTTATATTAACTCAGTCGTTTAATCAATTAGATAAGTGCAGATAGCATTTACTGGAGGGCTTTAGTTTTGAATAATGACATAAGCTAACCAATTAGAATGCTAACGGTCCTATTTAAGCCATGGACTTAGACCGACTAGCTTAAAGGATCAAAACGGTACAATACGCTAGATGAAGCGATGACCGAATACAATGTAGTTTAAACCCAACAAGTACTTAAGACTTGTATGTCATGGGTAAACAATTAACATTCTGGAATTTGAGATTAAATTGATATGGTTAAACCTGTTTTGGTTAATGTTCGTAAACTAGTTATATATACTTAACCGTATGTATATAAGCAATATCGGGTAACCGGATGAGTCATGAACAAGTTCTATATGTCATTATACTTTAAATAAGTTGTAATATCAGTAGGATATCAACTTATATGCCCGTTGAGGTTTTAAAATGAAACTACGCCTTATAAGGCGTTTTGACCATTATATGTCGTATAAAAGGAACTTGCATATATACTGATGTTATGATCATAAATACTTTGTGAAAATACTTAATTTTTAATATCTTGTTAGTAAGATGGCACACATAAGTGTGATTTATGGTGTAGGACCAAACTATGCACCGAAAAGGGCATTTTGGTCCTTTAAAGTATAATTTACGATATTATGTTGAAACTTAGTTTATGATCAGAATAATCACATTATATTATGTTAATTATATTAATATGTCAGTAGGTAATTCATTTGCAAGTTCGTTGTTGATTAAAACCTTGTTTTATGTAAAAAAGACAATTTAGTCAAAGTTTGATATTTAACGAAACTTGTGCATAAACTCAAATATGATTATGATCATGTAATATAACCTCAGAGGGTTATGTTACACTGTATTACGATCATAATGCAACTATAAGTCAGTAGCAAACTAATCTAAATCTGGTCAGAATCGAAAGTCAAAGCAGAAGTCAAACTTCATGACTTTTAATTGCGAACCGACCATAGGACTGAAATTGACGGATCGAACATGTTCCCACGTGTTTCTATTAACTATTACCAACTTGTTTAAGTGTCAAAAACATGTTTACAACATATATAAACTCATATTATAATTTTTTATAAAATCTGACCAGTTTGACTTTTTAAAACATAAACTTTGACCCGTCAATTGTCCTAGTAAACGCGATTCTTAGGAGGTGCCCTTTTAAGGGATTAACACCTACCTGAATTACGATCACTTAGCCATGTTCAACTTGAACAATGGCTAGACCATAATGGTCTTAACCGAAAGTCAAGGCATTTGTCGAAAATGCTTGACTCTTGGCTATTGAAAGCCTATAATAAGAAAAGAGCAGGGATGGAACACTCACAAGTGATCCAAGAGAAACTTTAGAACTCAAAGGGAAGCTCCTAAATGACCAGGAACTTCCAAGAGTGTAATAGAGGGGAGAAAAAAGGAAATGAGCAAGGAATGGGTGAACTAAGTGGGCTATTTATAGTGCAAGAGGGTGTGTGAGGATGAAGCCAGGTGTTAGAGGTGTTGTAGGATCTTTACAAGTGTCTATTAAGGTGTCAAGAGCTGCAAGAGTGTAGCAATTTGCAGGCTAGGTGGCACCTTGACAGAATTTTGGGGTTTTGACACATTTAGTCCCTCTAAAATAGTTTTGTTAAATGCCATGAATTGTCCCTTGACTTATATTCAATGACATAATGAGACAACTAGTTCTTTTCATTCAACACGTGTTTATTTAAGAAGAGTACGAATAACCGAACGTTAACGAGTGTCACACAAGGTGCTTTTTTGACTTATTCGTAGTTACTAGCTTAGAATATGATAAATGTGGATCCTTATGGTTTTAAAGGTCAATTACCTAAATTAGTAAAGTTAAAGGTTGGGTGAAGAAGTGGAGTACTCAAGGATGGTAAATCAAGAGATATCTCGTCAACCGGAAGATGTTCGGGTCGAGAAATAACTTGTTTAACAAGAAACACGAAAATACTGAAGTCTAGGGGCCTTTGGGTCATTTTCTGAAAGTTAATATGAAGAACATAAAGGATATCAGAAGCTCGCTGTAGGCTACGGTCGTCCGACCGTAGCTTACAGTTAGTATAATCTGTTTCAACAACATTAGACCGTAGCCTACGGTCGTAGACCGTAGGTTACGGTTAGGTATAATAAAATTTGTGAATTTTGGACATGTTTTAGGTTAGTTGAGTGGCTAACTCATTTGAGGTATTGTCCGAGGGGATGTACACGTGTCGGTATATTACCGAATGTGAATTTTACGAGGTATTACATCCTCACCCCCTTAAAAGAAATCTCAACCTCGAGATTTTATTCAAAAAGATGGGGGTACTTTTGTCGCATAGTGGACTCAACCTCCCATGTATACTCGGGGCCTCGAAGGGCATCCCATTTAACCTTTACAATAGGTATAAATATCGTTCGGAGCTTTTTAACCTCTCGATCCTCGATCGAAATTGGTTTCTCAATGAACCTCAGGTTTTTATCAATTTGCACATCCTGGTCTGACATTGCTAGCGACTCATCGGCTAGACATTTCTTAAGATTAGATATGTGGAACCCATCATGGATCCACTGAGCTCCTCAGGTAGCATAATCTTATAAGCTGCAGGACCGACACATTCGATTACCTCGAATGGTCCAATATATCTTGGGCTTAATTTTCCCTTCTTTCCGAAGCGCATCACACCTTTCCAAGGTGATACCTTCAATAATACTTTGTCCTCTATTTGGAACTTAAGAGGTTTTCGCCTCTTGTCTACATAACTTTTCTACCTATCACAGGCAGCTTTGAGACGATCACGGATTTGAATTATCTTATCCGTGGTCTCTAGGATAATTTAAGATCTAGACAATTGGGCTTCCCCAAATTCAGCCCAACAAACAGGCGTTCTACATTTTCTCCCAAACTAGGCTTCAAAAGGAGCAGTCTTGATGCTTATATGATAGCTATTATTATAGGAGAATTCTATTAGGGGTAAGTGGTGATCCCAACTTCCACCTAAATCAATCATACATGCTGTAAGCATGTCTTCCAAAGTCTGGATAGTACGCTCACTTCGTCCATCTGTCTGTGGGTGGTAAGACGTACTAAAGTTTAATTTTGTGCCTAAAGATTGTTGGAAACTTTTCCAAAAGTGAGATGTATATCTACTATCTCTATCAAATATAATAGATACCGGCACGCCATGTAGGGACACAATCTTGTCCACATATAGCTTGGCCAATTTGTCAGAATTATAAGTTTCTTTAATTGGCAAGAAATGTGCTGACTTAGTCAGTCTATCCACAATAACCCAAATCGTGTCATTACCACATTTGGTCTTAGGTAACTTGGTAATCAAATCCGTAGTTACCATTTCCCATTTCCTAGTGGGAATCTCAAGCTTTTATAGAAGTCCTGATGGTTTCTGATGTTCGGCTTTAACTTGCGAACACGACAAACACTTAGCTACATAAGTGGCTATGGATTTCTTCAAACCCATCCACCAATAATTCTTTTTCAAATCTTGGTACATCTTGTCACCACCCGGGTGAACTAAGTATCTTGAATTATGCAATTTCTGGAGGACTAGATCTCTACGTCCTCCAAAGATGGGAACCCAGATTCTGCCATCAAATCTAAGGATTCCATCACTTCCAGGTACTAACTGATCAATAGTTCCGCCTAATCCTTCATTAGCAATATTAGCCTCTAACAGGGCTTGCTTTTGTGCATCTAATAGCTTCTCATTCAACATATTTCTGAGCTTAATGCTCTTGGCGTTAATCCTAATAGGCTTAACCCTTTCCTTGCGACTTAAGACGTCAACAACGACATTTTCCTTACTGGGATGATAGCGAAGTTCGCAATCATAATCATTAAGCGTTTCCATCCAGCGGCGCTGTCGCATGTTTAAATCCTTTTGATTGAACAGATGTTGGAGACTTTTATGGTCAGTGTATATAATACACTTTGTGCCATATAAGTAATGTCTCCATAACTTAAGTGCAAATACAACAACACCCAATTCCAAGTCATGGGTGGTGTAATTCCTTTCGTGCACCTTTATTTGTCGTGATGCATAAGCAATTACTTTGCCTTTTTGCATTAGCACACAACCCCTACTAGTGTGTGAGGCATCACAATAATCGACAAAATCCTCAATACCCTCAGGTAGAGATAACACAATAGTGTTGCACAACTTGCGTTTTAGAATTTTAAAAGATTGTTGTTGTGTTGGACCCCAGTCAAACTTGACATTTTTATGGGTCACGGTAGTTAAAGGAGTGGCTATCCTCGAAAAGTTCTCAATGAACCCCCTATAATAACTGGACAATCCTTAGAAACTACAAATCTCCGATGGAGTTTTGGGTACTTCCCAATTCATTATGGATTCAATCTTGGTGGGATCCACTTGGATACCATGCTCGCTTACAACATGTCAAAGAAATTAGACTTCTCTAAGCCAAAACTCGCACTTAGAGAACTTAGCATAAAGCTTCTCTTGTCTTAGCAATTCTAGGATGCACCGAAGATGTTTCGCGTGATCAACTTGATTACGAGAGTAGATAAGTATGTCATCTATGAAGACAATGAAAAAGTTATCTAGATACGGCTTGCAGACCCTATTCATGAGATCCATGAATGATGCAGGTGCATTTGTGAGCCCAAAAGGTATCACCAGGAATTCATAATGACCATAACCGGTCTTAAAGGCAGTCTTGGGAACATCCTCACTTCTAACCTTCAGTTGATGGTATCCTGATCTCAAATCGATCTTAGAGAAGTAACTAGCCCCTTGAAGTTGATCGAATAAGTCATCGATCCAGGACAGAGGATAACGATTCTTGATTGTTATCATGTTTAGTTCACGATAATCAATACACATCCGAATTGAACTGTCCTTTTTCTTAACAAAAAGGATAGGAGCTCCCCAAGGTGAAGAACTAGGCTGAATGAAACCTTTCTCTAAAAGTTCATCTAGTTGTATTCTCAATTCTTTCATTTCTGTCGGTGCTAGCCGGTATGGAGCTCTTGCAACAGGTGCCGCTCCTGGTAGGATGTCAATCCTAAACTCCACTTGTCTATCCGAAGGTAGACCCCGTAATTCTTCAGGGAAAACATTGGAATATTCTGAAATGACTGAAAGGTCTTCAATCTTTAGTTTTGGCTCGGTAATAGTTACTTGTGCCATACAGATGACACAACCTTTCCCTAGACACTTGGATGCCTTAGATAACGACACTTTTGGCATAGTGCGAATCTCCAAGAATGGTGAGCATTTCACTAGATGGGGTTTTAACTTCAGTGAGTTTATTATTATAGGCAATGCATTCTTGGTTATCGGATAACCAATCCATGCCTAAGACTACATCGAACCCAGCTAGTTTCATTGGCAAAAGAGAGATAGTAATTGAGTGATTCTTAATGGATAGAAAACATCCATCAAGAATGGAAGATGCTGTTTCTAAGGTTCCGTCAGCAAGTTCTACTTCATAAGTTATGTCTAGTGTTCTTATGGGTAAGTTTAATAGTTTGCTAAACTTATGGTCCACAACTGACTTATCCGCACTTGAATAAAAAAGGACTCTAGCATATACGTCATTAATGAGGAATGTACCTGTTATGACATTGTTGTCATTAACAGCCTCCCTAGCATTCATCTAAAAGGCATGTGCATTTCCTTTCTTGGCCTCTCCAGGATTTGTATTGTTACTCTTAGGATTCTTAGGGCAGTTAGTTTTAATATGCCCCTTTTCATTACAGCCGTAGCAGACGACATCCTTAAGGTCCTTGCATTCTAGGGTCTTATGCCCCGTTTTCTAATAGATACCACAAGGCTTAGCCTGTGGGTCAGAATTGCACTGTCGCCAATGCCTATGGTTGCTAGTCTTACATGTCGGCTTCTCGCCCGACCTATCTTGGTTCCTTCTAAATTCGAATCTCCCCTTATTCATCTTATTATGTTTTTGGGAGTTACCATCCTCTCTCTTCCTTTTCACGTCAGTCTTAGTCTTGACTGACTTTTGTCACACTAGATCTAAAGTGAGAGAGAGATAGGTAAAAAACATACTTATAAGTAGTAGGCTAAGCAGTCTTCACCATGCCTTTAATCTCAGGCACTAACCCATTTATGAAACAACCAATGCGTTTGGGTTCATGTGAAATCAGATAAGATACTAATATGGATAAGGAATTAAAGTCGGTAACATACTTCTGACAATCCATATTTTTCATTATAGGAGTCAGAAAATCTGACTCTATCTTCTCCACCTCGTGAGGTGGGCAGTAAGTTTCCTTAACAAGGTCCGCAAACTTGGTCCATCCCAAGTTTAATAGGTGTATCTTTCCTGTTGACTGGACCATAGCCTTCCACCATATTAAGGCATCGCCTTTAAAGGATTGGGATACAAATTTCACCACATTCTTATCCGCACAACTGCTGATATCTACAATAGTTTCCATTTCATCAAGCCATCTCAAGGCTTCTATAGCCCCTTTTTCTCCGTTAAAGTCTTGGGACTTGCAGGAGACAAAGTATTTATAGGTACATCCGTCATGGTCATATTTGACAATATAATATGGCCCGAAGGTAAAATAATATAATAGATCAATTAACATCTCCTAAGATGTCTAGATAGATAATCATCGTATTGATGATATTAGTCATGATCTCATTGATCAAATAGACTATGAGGCTTGAGCATAGCTCACCACCTTGGACAAAAACCATAAGGTTACAACTGTCATTGTCTTAATTGACAACATAATATGGCTCGTAGGCAAATCATCACTAATGGATGTTTAATTATGGCCCGTAGGCATTTCATCACTAATGGATGCTTAATTATGGCCCATAGGCACTACATCACTAATGGATGTTTAATTATTATCATCGCATTGATGATATTAGCCGGGATCAAATTTGATCACATAGGCTATATAAGGTTAGTACTAGTCCATTACCTAGACGGCTAGTGTGGTTCCGCAAGTCACACTACCAGGAGTATTAACATTACTTGAATGTTAACACAAAATTATCTTAATGGTTGATTAATGATACGTGATTGAAAACCAATGATGAATGGTATTTAAGTTTATGTTTTACATGACTTTTGGTTTCGAATGGCCTACTTTTGATTAGAATTGTGTTTTGCAGGTTTAACGGAGTTTAAGGAGCTATTCGGGAGCTTTACGAAGCATCGGGGAGCGAACGGGATCAACCGGGAATTGGAAATGAAGAAAACGGAAACAAATAGTTGGACTTAGCGTCACCGACGCCCATATGAGCCGTCGGCGACGCCCCTTGGTTATTCGCGTCGGCCAGAAACTCGCGTAGACAGTGGATTAAGGCGTCGGCAGAAAACGGAAAATCTAGAGGGCGTCTGTGACATCCCGGCTTTTCAGGTATCTTAAACGCGCTATTTTATGGTTATTCACTCCTACGCTAATTTAATTCGGAGAATTGATTACGCGCTCGCAATAACTACGCTAACTTTAGTATTTAGGGAATACACAATGTTTGGAAATTCTAACGAGTTATATCTGAATTACGTGCTATGTGTTATTAGACGCTTGTAGATTATTGTATCACGCTTTGATTTCGCGATTTATTAGTTATAAGCCTTGTGTTACCGAATTGTAAAAATAAATAAATAGCCAAACCGAACCTAGCCACAAAACGTGTCGACCTTGTGACCACACAAGCCCAACCCGCCACCCACACCCCCCCTTGCGAACACTAGCCCAACCCGCCATCCCACCCTTGCGGCCCAAGGAACTAACCCAAACCGCCCCCCCTTATGCGACCCCCTCTTAAATCACCTATACATGCATGTTGTGGGAAACCTTCAAAAAAAAAAAAAAAAACCCTAACACTCTAGTGAAGTCGACGGCACCCCCCCTCTCGGTCGCGCAAACTCTACACCCCTCGGATCGATTCCAAGCTTGTCCTGGTTCGCTAATTGTCATCGTTTCAAGGTTAGGGTTTAATTGTATTGTGATTCACACTAGGTTTTGTGTAATATTGATCATGATTATGTGCTTGTATGATATTATTATGAAAAAGCGTTGTGGTGTATGATTAGTTCGGATGAATATGCGAATCTTTGCGGTTGTGATGATATGTTTGAATATTAAAATCGTAGACTGCATTTTATCGATAAAGATCCTGATATATAATTAGGGTTTGCATGAATATTGATATATATGATGATATTTGACAAGTTAACCTGCTGTTAATCAATACAACTAAGCGTCATGGCCGTTTACACATGTTCTAATGCGATAAAGTCGAAAACAGTAAGCTGATTGACATTTACAGTCAACTTCAGTTGGCTGTAACCTGATCATTATTTATCGAAAAGTGAATTTTCTGAAGCCTAAAACGTGTAGTTTTGAAAAACGCTTCAAATGGCGCCAGATTCATATTTTTCTGAGGTGGTTTTGCTATTTTTAAATGGTCATTTAGTGCAGCAGCTAAAGCTACGTAAATTCTGCAGAATTTGCAGGTTGTTTATCGAGTCGGATCTCATAGTCTGTATGGTGTTAGGTCACGAAATCTGTACTGACTGGAGACGGGAATTTCCGAAAATCTCCCACTGGAATTTTGTTAATCGGATGAACGATGATTTTAAAATAATTTTTCACGTGGACTGCAGTCAGAAAGCGACGAATCTGACTGCATCCTAGTATATATATGTTTATAAATAATTGGTAAAGATTTAGGATTTTAAAATTTTACACAAAATTGTACAGTCTAATTGACACCTTCTGTAAAAAAATTGGAATTTTTGGAACGTCGGAACTATTTTGTAAAAATCCTCGAAAACAGCCCAGTTATGAGCATACAAGCTGAAACATGATAACTTGCGTTTGTGTGTACCTAAGTGTTGTATGAGTTATCCTGTGTTTATGACAAGTTGGTTTGATCGTTATTTTGTATGGTGATATTTTGCATGCACGATTATGGTTTCGAATTGGTTATTACGTGTGCCGTACTGTGTGTAAATTATGCGTAGGGTTTTGTGTCAGTGTGTTCACACACTAACTTTGAATCAGTTGACATGTTAGGACGCGATTAGCGGTTCCATCATTTGCTTCTTTTGCGTTTATCTAACCGAGCAATTTAAGGTGAGTTCACGACCACTATTTTATCAGGTTTTGAACAATAGGGGGAGAAACATGTATACACTCTACAACTCAATCTTTTTACGTTATGCGAAATTAACGCCGTTAACTATTCGGTAATTAAGTTGATATTAATGTACGTTTTGGTCACTAAGTAGCTTTATCACGGAAGTCCTCAACCAACTCTCGGATCGTTAGTATTGGGTTAGATAGCGGGGAAATTATAGTAGTACTACTAGGCCCGACAAGCCCTACCCGAGCTAGTCGCGCTAGCCGACCGGGAATGGTCAATGGGTGATTAATTTGGCCTAACTTTCGCCATGGTTAGTGATAGACCTGGTCACACAGAGGCAGCAACAGTCAGCTTTGATCGCGAACTCTTACGTGACGTAACTTTAGGCTCGCTAACGACATGTTAACATTGAACTTATTTACGAACCAACCTTATTATTCCAGGTTAGGAATAATGGAACTAGGTAGTTATCCCGGGTTAGGGATAACGGGGGAAAACAATCTTTTAAACCGAACTTGTGAACTTATAAAAACCTGTGAACTCACTCTTCTTTAATGTGGACACTTGTTTCTTTGCATGTTTCTCAGGACGCTAGGAGCGCTAGGTGCACTCACTTGCATTTGATCAAGACATTTTTATAGAGTCCTTATTTACGTATAATTTTTGGGATTTTGGTTTTGGCGTTTATGTTGGCGCCCGTTACTTTATTTTAATGTTTCCGCTAAACTTTGAAACTTTGAAATTTTGAAAATGACTATGCATGTTTACAGCAAATGTTTTTGGAAAACGTTTAAATAAATCATATAGAGTCGTTCCATATTGCTAGTGTCTGAGATTCTGGTATGATCACACGCCTCACGGTAATACTCCGCAAGTGGAAATTGAGGGTGTGACAGATTGGTATCAGAGCCTCTAGCTATAGAGAACCAGGTTTGCATTTAAAGTAGACCTAAACTATAGCTGTTACACGACACTAGACTTAGTTGGCACCGAACTGTGATATCTTGTTATGTGTTATACTACAATTGGTCTATTTGATATATATATTATATATATATATATATATATATATATATATATATTATGATATACGCAGCTCGTAACTAACTACACCAACCCAGAAGGCGATGTCATCATCATCATCCGATGGATCTCGACAATCAAGGGCGCCAGGGAAGGCACCCATGGTCGAACCCTCACCACCTCGTGGCGTGGAGACACGCTCAGCTGCTAGGAAAAGACTCGCTCTAGGAGGGGAGTCGTCCTCCCGTCCAACCCCCGCTATACCGGTCAAACCGGTCAACTCTTCAGGAGTGGGGGACGATCTACTTAGAGATGTGTTAAGGAAACAACAGGAACAGCTGGAGAGAATGCAGGAGACTATCGAAGCACAGGGATGGCTAATACGTCAACTGACTGGAAAAACTGAAGAGCTTGAGGAAGAGCAAGATGAGAATAGGAGAGTTCGAAGCATTTTAGCTAAGGACCTTCGTGCTGAGCAGCTGAGGGCTGATTGGCTCGAAGTCAGAGTTCTTGAGTCCAGTTGGAGGATTCACGAACTGGAGCAGAACCAAGCACCACCACCGGCCCCTCCAGCGCCAGTAGAAGACGAAGAAGAGGATCCAGAGGAAGACCCGGAGGAGGATCCGGAGGAAGAAGAGCCGGAACAGGACCCGGCTATCGAAGCTGAAAACGGTGAAGAGGAAGACGACAGTGATAGCGACTTGGGAGATGGAGACATAGATGACCAACTCGTCTCGCCAATCTCCGTTTTGTTTCCTTTAGTTTATTTGTTTCCACTTATGTTTGAACTTGGAAATTTTATAATTAAACTGATATGTTTGGTTGGAATTTTGTGAGACATTACAATTTATTTAATCGAATGTTCCTTTTGATTGTTTAATTTGTTGGGTTGACATAATTTGTGTGATCATTGAAGTGTGGAATATGATAACTATATTGGATATATACTTATCGGTGTGTGTTTGTGTTGTCTTGCGAAGATCTGAAATGGCAACCGGTTGCCGCGGAAATCTCAACATGTTAGAGGAAGAATTGGCTGCTTTAATCCAACAACACGTGATTGCTGCTCTGGCAGGTGTTCCTAACCCACCAGCAGGTAACCATTATTACATTTTCATGGGAAAATCTAATAGTTTGGCTAGTAGACTTTCTCGCTGACTACCTATCCTCTATCCTCAGGAGGGGGTCTTAACCCCTACAAGATGTTCCTGGATGCGAAACCGAGCAGGTTCACGGGAGTTGAAGGACCCATAGGACTGATCCGTTGGATTGAAAAGTCTGAATCGGTTTTCGAAATGTGCAATTGCCTCGAACCTAATAAGGTCAAGTATGCTGCCTCGACGTTGGAAGATGGGGCATTAACCTGGTGGAACGCACAAGTCCAAACGCGTGGACTTGCTGTGGCGAACGCAATGGCCTAGACCGAGTTCAAAGCTCTAATTAAGGAGGAATACTATCCGCGGGATAGAGTTCAGCAATTGGAACAAGCGTTATGGAACCACAAGATGGTCGGGTCAGAAATTGAAGCGTACACGGCAAGACATCATGATCTAGTGTTCCTTTGTCCCGATTTGGCTAACACCGTCGTTAAACGACTTGAGTTTTATCTTGGGGGTCTGGTCCCTGAGATCCAGGGCATGGTAATGTCTAGCAACCCTACAACGGAGCAACAAGCGATTAGGCTGGCGCATAAACTCACCGATAAGGCGGTGGAGCAAAGGAAGTTACCACCTAGGTGTGCAACTGAAATTGTCCCTTATAACAAAAGGAAATTTGAAGACTCACCTGCTCGGCAGTCTTCATCAGCCCAGCCACAACAAGGAAACCAGAAGCGGTCCAACAACTTCAACAACAATCGGGGTCACAACAATCAGTCTGCCAACAACACCCAGAACTCAAGCGGCTATGCGGGTCGAAAGCCGCAATGTAATCGTTGTAACCTCCATCATCACGGCCCTTGCGCCGGAAATCGCTGCCAACAATGTGGCAAAGCAGGAGCGCGGCAAAGGATTGTCGCGGGGAGATTATGTCACGACAGAATTAGAACCAGCACCAGGCTCAGCAGCAGGGTAATAACCGGGGATGCTATCAGTGCGGTAGCACTGCCCATTTCAAGCGAGACTGCCCGTAACTTCGCAACATCAACAATGGTGGGAATAACAACAACAACAACAATGGCCACAATGGAAATGGTAGCACAGGATGTGCCAGAGGACGTGCATTCACACTAGGCCGTGGAGAGGCCAGAAACGACTCGAATGTGGTCACCGGTAAGTTTCCACTTAACGATCATTTTGCTACTGTACTTTTTGATACGGGTGCGGATAAGAGTTTTATATCTGAGTCTTTTAGAAAGAACCTAAATCTCACACCTAAGCCCCTAGAGACCCCTTACGTCATAGAACTAGCTGACGGTAAGTCTGTAGATGTGACTCATCTAGTGACCGGCTGTCAACTCAACCTCGCGGGTCACACCTTTACCATTGATCTGATGACAACTACTCTGGGTAGTTTTGATGTGGTAGCCGGAATGGACTGGCTATCCGACGTCCAAGCTGAAGTTCTCTGTTTCGAGAACTATCCGTATTTCGCTCTCTAACGACGAAGTCTTAATTGGTGCAAGGCGAGAAGGCAGGCGTCGTCACGAACATCATCTCTTACATGCAATCCAAGAAGTATCTTCGGAAGAAGAACTCTTTTGCTTTGCTCGCACTAGTCATCGAGCAGTCTAAGGACGAGAAGCAGATTGAAGATATCCCCATCATCTGTGACTTTCCCAATGTGTTTCCAGAGGAGTTACCCGGTCTTCCACCACATCGACAAGTAGAGTTTGAAATTGAATTGGCGAGTCATACGACTCCTATCGCAAGGCCCCGTACCGCCTAGCTCCAGCAGAGCTGCAAGAGCTGTCTACCCAACTTCAGGAATTGTTGGAGAAAGGATTTATCCGACCCAGTACTTCGCCATGGGGAGCTCCGGTCCTTTTTGTTAAGAAGAAGGACGGGACCTTCCGCATGTGCATTGACTACAGGGAACTCAATAAGGTTACCGTCAAGAACCGGTACCCCTTACCTCGCATCGACGATCTTTTCGACCAGCTTCAGGGGTCAAGCTACTACTCCAAGATTGATCTACGGTCCGGTTATCACCAGCTACGCGTCAGGGAGCAGGATATCTCCAAGACGGCATTTCGCACTCGGCATGGCCATTATGAGTTCTTGGTCATGCCCTTCGGTCTCACCAATGCACCCGCGGTGTTCATGGACCTCATGAACTGCGTGTGTAAGCCGTATCTCGACAAGTTCGTCATCGTGTTCATCGATGATATCCTCATCTACTCTAAGGGTGAAGAAGAACATGCTGAGCATCTGCGGTTATTGCTGGAACTACTTGAACAGGAGAAACTATATGCCAAGTTTTCGAAGTGTGATTTCTGGATTCGGGAAGTTCAGTTCCTCGGGCATATCGTGAATGAAAAGGGTATACACGTTGATCCCGCCAAGATCGATGCTATCAAGAACTGGGAAGCACCCAGGACGCCGACAGAGATCCGCCAATTTTTGGGTTTGGCTGGTTACTACAGACGTTTCATCGAGGGATTTTCCAAGATCGCACAACCGCTTACCACTCTCACTCAGAAGGGCACCAAGTATGCTTGGGGTGACAAACAGGAAGCAGCATTTCAATTACTAAAGCAGAAGCTTTGCAGTGCGCCCATTTTGTCCTTGCAAGAAGGGACCGATGATTTTGTGGTATATTGTGACGCTTCCATTCAGGGATTGGGATGTGTGCTCATGCAACGTTAAAAGGTCATCGCGTATGCATCCCGACAGTTGAAGGTCCACGAGAAGAACTACATGACACATGACTTGGAATTGGGAGCAGTTGTGTTTGCACTTAAGATTTGGAGACACTACCTATATGGAACAAAGTGCACAATCTACACGGATCACAAGAGCCTCCAGCATATTTTTGACCAGAAGGAGTTGAACATGCGATAACGTCACTGGGTCGAACTCCTGAACGATTATGAATGTGCCATTCGGTATCACCCGGGAAAAGCTAACGTGGTGGCTGATGCCCTCAGTCGAAAGGAGCGCTTGAAACCTCGTCGGGTACGAGCATTACAGTTCACAATTCATTCTGGGTTACCCGAACAGATACGCGACGCGCAGCTAGAAGCAGTTAAGGAAGAGAACATCAAGGCCGAATCTGTGGGAAAGATGGAACGCGATTGGGAAGTGAAACCCAATGGTGCCCGGTATTTCATGAACCGTATATGGGTACCTCTCTACAGAAACCTCAGGAAGCTAGTTATGGACGAAGCTCACAAATCCCGATACTCTGTCCATCATGGTTCAGATAAGATGTATCAAGACCTTAAAGTCGCGTACTGGTGGCCCAACATGAAAGCAGATATAGCCACCTACGTGAGCAAGTGTTTGACGTGTGCGAAAGTCAAGGTGGAATACCAGAAGCCATCAGGGCTACTTCAACAACCTGAGATCCCAATGTGGAAATGGGATCAGATCTCGATGGACTTTATCACTAAACTCCCGCAAACTCCGAGTGGTTGCGATACCATCTGGGTAATCGTGGATCGTCTAACTAAGCCTACACACTTCCTAGTGACCAAAGAAACAAATAAGATGGATAAGTTGACTCGCATCTACATTAAGGAAGTAGTTTCTCGGCACGGGGTGCCAACGTCCATCATTTCAGACAGAGATGCTCGTTTCACATCCAACTTTTGGCGGTCACTTCAGAAAGCGTTGGGTACACGCTTAGATATGAGCATAGCTTACCACCCTCAGATGGATGGTCAAAGCGAAAGGACCATTCAGACCTTGGAGGACATGCTTAGGGCATGTGTGGTAGACTTCGGGAACAGTTGGGAAATCCATCTGCCTTTAGTGGAATTCTCGTATAACAACAGTTACCATACGAGTATTCATGCAGCACCGTTTGAAGCATTGTACGGTCGCAAATATAGATCAACGGTCTATTGGGCAGAAGTCGGTGACAGTCAACTCACTGGTCCTGAGTTGATGCTTGAGGCTACTGAAAAGATTGTGCAAATCAGAAACCGCATGGCAGCGGCACGGGATCGACAGAAAAGTTATGCTGATCAACGACGCAAACTGCTCGAATTTTTAAGTAGGTTACCGTGTCCTACTGAAGGTGTCACCTTGGAAGGGTGTAATACGTTTTGGAAAACGAGGCAAACTAAATCCACGGTACGTAGGCCCATTTGTGATTTCGAAGTGTATCGGGCCCGTAGCTTATCAGTTAGACCTTCCTGCCGAACTTAGTGGAGTTCACAATGTTTTTCACGTGTCCAATCTGAAGAAGTGTCTATCATATGATACCCTAGTCATTCCATTGGATGAGATTCACGTGGATGAGCAACTGCATTTTGTGGACAACCTATCGAGATCATGGACCATGAGATCAAGACTCGAAGGCACAGCAAGATACCGATCGTCAAGGTTCGTTGGAACTCTAAGCGTGGACCGGAGTTCACGTGGAAAAGAGAGGACCAAATGAAAAGCAAATATCCACACCTTTTTGCAGCTGAGCAGCAATCTGACGTTACCGCCAACTGAATTTCGGGACGAAATTCTTTCAACATGGGGATGATATGACAGCCTGGGATTTACTTGTACCATTCTAACAAACTGAATCTTTGTGCGTGCATTCTAAACCGCGTATACTCAATTTTCGGGACAAAAATTCTTTCAACATGGGGATAATGTGACATCCCGGCTTTTCAGGTATCTTAAACGCGCTATTTTATGGTTATTCACTCTACGCTAATTTAATTCGGAGAATTGATTACGCGCTCGCAATAACTACACTAACTTTAGTATTTAGGGAATACACAATGTTTGGAAATTCTAACGAGTTATATCTGAATTACGTGCTATGTGTTATTAGACTCTTGTAGATTATTGTATCACGCTTTGATTTCGTGATTTATTAGTTATAAGCCTTGTGTTACCGAATTGTAAAAATAAATAAATAGCAGAACCGAACCGAGCCGCAAAACGTGTCGACCTTGTGACCACACAGTGTTCCCGGTTATCAATCACCGGACCACATGAGTATCCACTCGAAATACTCAGACGACGGAGGGAATCATGATGAGAGATTCGGAGATGATGAATGGGGGGATAATAATATGGGAAACTTCTTCAATGCGTGAGGGTTTGAGTATGACGATTTTGGTTATCAAAATGCCAATTTCGTAGGGAATGATGGCGGTTATGTGAGAAATTATGGTTATGGGAATGATCGCCAGCCAAGAAATGATAGAAGGAATCGGGATTACGGGAATAATAATAACAATAATGGAAATCGTGCCCGTATTCCACAATTTGTAGGTGGCGGGAATCAAGGTGGAAACGAAGGTGGCGACCAAAGGGGTAATTATGGGCCAATGAATCAAGAGGTAAACGGTCCAAGACGCCAAGTGAATCAACAAGTTCCGAGGGGTGTTAATGGGCGATTTAGACCGGTGGTCACCAAAAATGACTCACCAATTGTGCCTACACCTCGAGGGAGAAGGTCATTCGAGTGCAAACCCAATTACATCAACATCCTAGCTCATTTCAATGGTAGGACTAATGATGAACCATACACTCATTTGGTGGAATTTTCGGATATATGTCGCACGATTGGGGGCCACAATTTCGAGATCAAGGTGGTGAAGCTTAGACTATTTCAGTTCTCGTTGAAGGACAAGGCGAAACAATGGTTCCTCACGCTTTCGGCGAATAGTATTCATAGAGGGCATAGATGCAACAAGTTTTTCTAGATGAGTACTATTCAATTGCAAAGACCGATGATACAAGGGATGAAATTCGGTCATTTAGACAATATTCGGGAGAGTTGCTACATGAAGCGTTGATCCATTTCAAAGAGTTGGTTCGGAAATGTCCACATCATCAAATACCGAGGTTGGAACTCTTGACGTGTTTTGTGAGAGGTTTGAATGACGATGACCATAAGTACTTGCAATCGGCAAGTAATGGAACCTTGTTGAATAACCATGAAGAAGACGATTCGGATTTCTTGGAAAGGATGAGTAAGAACTCCAAAGCGGTCGCCATGGTGGACCGATCTAAAAAGCATCCTATTTCTCGATCTCTTCCCGACCTTGATTCAAGTGCTAAGGATCGAATTGCTACTTTGGAACTGGAGTTGGCCCGTAGAAAGAAGAAGGAGGTTGATGCGGTTCAGTTTGTGGTGTGTGAGGATTGTGGAGATATTGGGCACCGGACCAAAGAGTGTCAAGTTAATATGGCACAAGCCACCAAGGAGGTGAATCAAGTGTTTGGGGAGCGGAAGCAATTTGATATGAACTCCAACACTTATCATCCAGGTTTAAGGAACCATCATAACTTTAGGTATGGTGATGCCTCGAATCAAATGAACCCGAATTTTCAGTCGGATAACCAAGGTGGATCGCCATTTCAAAACCGCAAAGTGGTAATCAAGGGGGTTACCAACGGTCCAACTACAACCAAGGAAGTAACCAAGGATACAACAACCATGATAACAACAATTATCAAAGGGGTTATAACCAAGGTGGACATGGTGGTGGTAATTTGAACTCCCAATCGGGTAGTGATGACTCATTGAACTCCAAGCTTGACACAATCATGAACGCGATTAGAGACTCGAATCAAGAGATCAAGACGGAGATGAAGAAGGAGTTTGAGGTGTGAGACAAGTCGCACAAAGCATTGGAGAAGCAAGTGGGTCAACTTGCAGAAGAGATGGCCCAACTCAAAGGAAGCGGTGAGAGACTTCCAAGTGACACTATGGTAAACACGAGGCATCAAAATTCAAGCACGAACAATGTGAGAAATGTGCACATTAGTGCGGTAAGTATTTCTTCCATGTGATGAGGTTTATAGTGTTGAGGGCACTCCACTACCACATGTTGTTGATGGTGTAGTGGAGGATTTTAATGATGAATACGAACATGGGCAGGAAACAATTTCACAATCAAAATAGAAAAAGAAAAATTTAAAAAGTCTTTTTGTGAAAGTTGTTTAATTGATTTGCGTGCTAGGGCCAATGATATGGGTGTGGAGTTTGAAAGCATCCCATACTGTTGGCTCTATTAAAACCAATTAAGGCATCAACACTGAAAAACAAACCCCACCAAAGGACGAGAGGTGGGAAAATTTTAAACAAGCAAAAATCAATTTACCATTGCTTGATGCCATAATAAAGGATCTTGCTCATGTCGAATGTATGAAAGAGTTAAGCACCAAAAAGCGGCACAACAAACTACCCAAACCGGTTGATTTGATATCTCATGTTAGTGCCGTTTTATCGAGTGCCCTCCCCCAAAAAGCTCAAGATCCGGGAGACCCTTTGATTCCAATCCAAATTGGTAAATTTAAAATTAAGAGGGCGCTCCTAGATCTTGGAGCTTGTGTAAGTATCTTGCCTGTGAGTCTATACGACCAATATGATTTTGGTCCTTTGAAAAAGTTTGACACCCGTGGTGTTGGCCGATCAGACTCCCACACATCCAAGGGGGATGGTGGAAGATGTGATAGTGAAGGTTGAAGATTGCTATTACCAGTTGACTTTTTGGTAGTTGACTATGTTGGGTGTGTTGAGGATACACAACCGATAGTCATACTGGGTAGACCGTTCCTGGAAACTGCTAATGCTATAATAAATTGTGCTACGGGAACGGTAAGCATGAAATTTGGGGACTGGGAACTAAATATGAATTTTTTTCCTAAATTTACTAACCCGTAGGTGAGGATAAGTGTCCTAAGGTGGACATGAATCCGAACAAAAAGATGTGTGCTATGGTTGGTAGGTTTGGAGAAATAAAGAAGAAGCTGGTCAAGAAGAAGAAGGTGAAGAAGTCACCTCAGGAGAAAACAGAAGAGGATAGGTTGAGAAGGTTCGGTCCATTTGGGACCAAATGGTATGAATCACCGGTAGGTAATATCGGAGAGTTTGTGGGCGACAAGCACTCCGTTCGACAACCATGAGGTGGTATGTCATTTGTTGTTGTATATTTTTGTGAAATTATTCATTTTGTGTTTCGTTTATAGTTAGTAGATAAATGAACTTTGTGGGTGTGTTCCCTAGATAACCCTCACGAGACCTACTCGTCCTCCCGAGCTATCGGAAGGTTTAAAAGGGTTGTTGCATAGGCTAAATGCAACCGTGATTTCTACGAAAGTGAGTTAGGTTTGTTGTTGTTGTAAATATTTTTTCACTACGTCAAAGTTGAATAAAATTATATGACTTGGTAATTTTTTAGTAAAAATGGTTGAACTAAGTAACTAACAAATTTTTAATGGTTGTGAGAAGCTCGCTTCTACACGAAGGTTGAAATTTGTAGGTAATCTGTGTTCGTGAGACAACCATTTTTGTTGAAGATGAAGAGCACGCGAAGAATGAGCGAAAAATCAGGTGCATACGTTTCCTTTAGCTTTGATTTGTTATTGTTTAATAAGTGGATTGTATTTTGTATTTTATTTTCCAGGGTGAAATTTTGGGAAGGTTAGTCGTGTCACATTCCTTGTGCGTTTTAAAAGCTTTATTCTTACACACTGAGGACAATGTTGACCTCAAGTGTGGGGATGGAGAGAAAAAGTTTTTCAATTTTGACCGTTCATTTACATACTATACATTGAGGACAATGTTGACCTCAAGTGTGGGGATGGGGGAAAATTTTCAAAAATTTTTCAAAATGTCTTTGTTTAAAGCGGTCTAAAAGCACAAGTAACTAAGTTAATGAGGGATGACACAACCCATGTGGTCTTTTGTCATGGTCAAGTTCAAAGAAATAGCATGATGGGTATTTAACGGGTGGTTGTTTGGGAATAATTCGCCTAAGAAACTTGCACTTTATACTTATCACATACCATACCTTCTATATGTGAGTTTTTGAGCCACTTTTACATATCATATATGCATATATTTCTTTGTTGAGTGGACCATTAGTCATGTATTGTAGAACTTGAAACTTTTGACACATTTGAGACCATAGACTGAATATGAGCACAAGAATGATGAAGGCATTAGGTAAACCTTTTTACTTTACACCATTTATATATCCTTACCCAAAAAAATCAATCCCTTAGTCGTCAATTTTGAGCCTAAACCTTTCATTTGACCAACCCATTTAGCCCTTGACCTTTGAACCTTATATTTTAACCCGTGTGATGAAAACTTGATTTTAGGATTTGCAAAAAAAAAAAAAAACAATTGAGAAAAGAAAAATGCATGTATAGATAGTTGTTGAATAAAGGCGGAAAACTTTTGCTTTGTAGTTATTGTTTCGTAGTCGATTATGCTAGTACAGTGTTTGTGTAATAAAAATCAAGTTTTCATCACCTTAGCCACTTTCAAAACATCCCATTCCATACCCTTAGCCTAGCCCCAATACAACCTGTTCAAGACCTTTTGACTTGTGCTTGATATTTATGTTTGGTGGTGGAGAATGATTGAGTTGCAAGCTTATGCGGGTATATGTTCTAATCGGTTTGTGTCTTTACATCAAAAGTGCTAATGTATTACTTATTAGCCAAATTATAAGCCGAGTGGAGATAACGTTGTGAGTGATATGTATGAGTTATGAGTTTCAAGGGCGGGTTAATCTTGGATAACCATTTTTTGGATGTGTTAATCATATTAGCGTTAAATAGTCGAAAATGATAAAAATTATGAACCGAGTATGACATTAGACCTTAACTCATGTCTCGAGAATGGGAAATGTGTTCCTTATTTCGACCCACATGAAAGTAAAAGACAGTTTTGCTTGAGGGCAAGCAAAAGATAAGCGTGGGGATTAATAGTCACGGTCACATTGACCTTAACGACTTGGTGGCTTGAACATAGTTCACCACCTCTGGATAGAAGGATTAATCTTCCTTAACTATCATGATAGAAGGCTATTCATCCTTAACTATCTTTTATAAATTGGCCAATTAATATGGACTTTGCCATCTGGCTAATCAAATCCATTAAGAAGATCTTCTGGAATTATATAGCGGATCATAAATTTCGAGTTAAAATCGAGACGATCGCTTGAAAAGGATGTAACGAATACATATATATAATTCCAACTATTTCATTAAACAATAGAAAATTATAATACTTGAGTTAAATTAAAATGATTGTCCTTGTTGGGACTAAAAGAAACAACATGTCCACATAGGGACTTAAGAAATAACATGTCCACGTAGGGACTAAAGAAATAACAATGTCTGCGCAGGGACTAAAGAAATAGCATGTCCACATAGGGACTAAAAAAATTTATTCTTCCTTCTTTCCTTTGACTAACTTGGAAAGTTTCTTGAAGAACTTATTTCTCTTCTTCTCCGTCTTCTCAGCCTGTTGTTGCATTTCCTTCATCCGCTCCAAGGCCTCATTAATGGCTTCAAGAGGTGGTGGATGTTGTGGTTGTGGTTAAGGCACAACAGGATACTGGTACCCATAACTTGGGTATCCAGTAAGTGGATAAGCAGGTGGGAAAGGAGACGGGTGATGTGCATTATGCATGACCGCTTGCATATACGGGTCATGTGATAGTGCCTGGTAATCTAAGTTTACCGGAGTAGTTGGGTTAAAAGGATTATATCCAGGTGTATCCAGATATCTAGGAATAGGGTTATTAAAACCCGATGGTGGTGTTTGAACCATAGGTGGTGGTGTCTGTTCCACCACAGGTGAAGTAATGGAGGGTCCACCATTTGTGGGTCCTCATGTATGGTAGGGTAGGTTTTGGGCAATGGTTGTATAGAACCCGACCGTTGTCCCGCACGCATCGACATACGTGCTCCACGTTTCCTCCTCGGTGGCTTAGGTGGTGGCTGAGGTTGCTCCACCAGTTCCACTTGGACGTTGTAGGAGGTGGTGTTGGAGAGTGGTACGAAGGAGTGTTTACAAAAGTGAATTGACTCCAATATTTGTCCCATTCATTAGGACCTTGATAAGATGATCCTGCAAAAGAGTTAGATTCGCTAGAGATTTCAATAGGGTGTCCATGCGATCCTGATGGTGGCATCTCCCGGTCAGAGTCCTCGTTCTTAGCATTTGGTTGATCCAACTAATTCTGATCAGCTGGAGGTGGGTTAAAACAACAAGAAAGTCCACATCAGGAGGCTGCCAATTTATTGGAATTGCCTTGGTTTCATGGCTAAGAAAAAAGCAAACATCAGTCTCTAATTCTTCAATTGAAGAAGAGTACATAACTGCTGCAAGCTGCACAAAACCACTACTTGATTTTTGTATAAATGCTCTAAAGACCCCACTAAAGCTAGACTATCAAACAATTGAAAAATTACCAAGAACCACGTGTCACATTAAAAACAAAGTACATTCACATTCGTCATCACTTTGTAAAAGATTGTTACCAAAAGGGATTGGTCTCACTTCATTATGTCCCCAGTGAAGATCAATTAGCATATGTATTCACAAAAGCATTGGATACATCTACCTTTGAAAACTTGATCTCTAGAATTGGGATGCTAAACATGGACTAAAAGAAAATTTTAGTCCTTTTAATAAAATCATTAAAATGTTGCTTGAGAAAACCAAAATATTGTTTTAAAAATCATGAAAAGATTGTTAAAGATCACCAAAACAAAAACTTTGTTCAAAGGAGTGAAATAATTGTTTCAGTGGTTCAAAACTCTGTTTAACATTTGCTAACCACTATTTGTAACATTGAACCACTGGTTCGCTACCACTGTTAGGCTAAAAAGCTCAACCACAACCACTATGTTTTTAACCCAACAGAGGTTTCAAACATGTGTTTCCATCCATTTGTTGACTAAAGTCAAACAGATGTAACTACCATTGTGTTTTACAACCAAACGTCTAAGGATTCCAAACAGAGGTTTCAAAATAGACCGTTGGCAAAACAAACATTTTATCCTTAAACAAAGGGTTTTCTCATGGGACCCAATCCATGTTAAACAAAGCTTTGATAACAGAGTTTTGCCTTAACAAATGAACACCCATAACTACCTTCCATAATTGACGCCAACACAAAATTTCATACAATCATTGATCTTCTCACATCATCAAAATATCATACCATTCTCACTGCCAGTGCACCTATACACCTTGACATTCTTCGTGAACTTTGGGAAAATTCAGAATTTATGCTTCATGATAGATAGCCCTTTGTCATCATTCAAAAGTGAAAAACGTTGACGTCAAGATCACATCAAAGTTAATCTCAAGCATTTTCTCCCTGGACAAGGAGACAGGTAAAGAGATTTTCTCTAAACTTGAACTTCAAACTGAATTCATAGATAGGGGGTACGGTGCCCAAATGTTGGGGGGGGGGGGAACTTTTCTTACCAAATTTCTCACCTTCAATGAAATTTTTCTTTCATATCCTACTCATATGTCTATCAGCAAAAATCATATCATACAATGAAATTCCATTAAAACACAATATTCGGGATATGCTATTTTAAGAAATACCAATTGTAAGCTTTCCAAAACTTTATTTCTAGACATGGTTGCAAAGTAAAAGCAAAGAAAGGGGGTAAAGCCAAAGCTTTTCTCTTGTACCCTAGACTTTTAAGTTACATTTTACAAAGGGTCTTGGCACAAAACATTTTGGCACAGGGTAAAGCCCTACAAATCAGAAGTCTTTCAAATGAAACATTCAACTACATGATGACAAAAAGCTAAGAAAATGCGGATGAAGAAAATGTTTTGGAAAATCAAGCAACAGATGTTACATTATCTGTTGCTATGCCCACTGCTCCTGGTGACCATAGTGCACAACCCAACATCATGGAACACACACCAAAATTTCCACAAAGACTACTTCTATGCAAAATCCTAAATCTAAAGGAAAAGCCACAAAAAAAGGGTCACTCTGGAGGTTGTGATACCAGAGGAACCCGTTGTAACATAAATGCAGCAAACATATGTTTTTACTTCCTTACAACAGATGCAATCATCTCCACTCCGCCAAACTCATCACTTATCATCACAAAAGGATAGTGTTGTAAGCACAGGGGAACCAAATCATGAGGGAGATGATTCATTTGAAATTTTTTTCTCAAGCTTCTCTCCCATGGCTACTTCTCTTTTCACTCCAACACTGATAAAAACAATACACCAACACTTCAATCATTTCTTGAGGCTATTGACAACCCTGACTTATGCAATCCTAGTTCCTCTCAACAACATATCAATAAGAGTATGCCACAACAAGTGACTAAGGCAAGTTTAGAAGTCATTGCTAGCCCACAAAAGTCACTTGTAGGTTTTCCAAATAAGGGCAACAACTACAACTGTTGAGACAACTGTCTCACAGTTGGACAATAGTTACATAGCTAATACCTCCTTAAAGGCAACAACTGTTGAACAAACAATAGTTCATTCAGAAACAGTTAGAAGTCCAAATATGTGCATGTGTACTTTAAATATTTCATACGCAAAAATCAATTAAGCAATTAAGCACATAAGTATCTAATAAACTACAATGTAAGTCTAAGGGTCTAATAACCTAGACCTAATTCACTATAGTCAAGGCTCTGACAACTATGTGTCTTCACTTCAATCCTCACACTTGGGTACTACTAACATGCGTAAAATTTTTTGGGTCAACAATAAGTGGTGAAAAGATCTTATTTATAATAAAAGTAAAATAGTTTAATTTATTAGTTTTTATAAAAATACGAAACATCCAATTCTAAGTCTAGATATGTCACCAACACTTATTCCACAATTCAATATTCCACAAATCACCACAACTTCCAACAATTTACCAAAACCTCTAACAATTCACATTTAATAATGATACAAGATATACGAAACAATAGATACGAAATAATGAGAGATACAAGTCTTCAAGAGCTAATCTATGAAACAATGAGGTGATACCAAGTTCAATGTCGTGGGGAACCAGTTCGCCAGGTGGATCCACACGATACATCATGACACATAGCGTGTAAACATATAGATACATGTATAAGAAAAAAATATATTAAACATACGCAACAAACAACGAAACACATAACGACACTTTGATTTGCATGCTGATATTAAGAAACAATGGAATGTTAAGAAATAAAGATACATGTTACACCCCAAAAAGTTTAATTGACAAAAAGGAGAAAAGTAAGATCTACTCACAGGTTGCGTTCCGTAATTCCTTAGCAAAAACCGCTTGAATAATCGAGGGAAGAAGAAGATTTCAAAGACAAAAAGTACCCTAAAGAAATTTACAGTATCAAAATAAATACCAACAACACCAAAAACCATATAAAATAAATCCTAACACTTAGGGCTTTTGACTAATCCAAACTATAATAAATTATATTAGAATAGTTACCTAATTAATGTGTGTACTAAAATAATGTGACATTACTAACTAATACCTTAACATATATTTTTTTACCATAACTTTTGAATCGTAACATAACCAAGTCTAGAAATTATTTATCAACAAATATTTACAATAGTCAAAAATTATAATAAGCTACACTCTCAACACTTTGCTATTCTAAAACCCAGAATTCATCTGCCAAGCTCTTAATCTCATTATGGGGACAAAACTGTAAGGTTATAATCTCCATCAGCTACTCCAAAGTAAAAGCCATTATGGCCTCAGCACCACGAGTATTCTTCTCTACATTCCACCACGTTAATGCATTCCCTAATAAACGTCTGTTGCATAGTGAACCTTGTAATTATTAGGACAGTCACAATTAAGAAACATACTCTCCATTTCTTTGAACCAATGAAGAAGAGCAGTAGCACCACTATGGCCTTTGTAAATAGGAGGATCACAAGACTTGAAGTGTATGTATAAACACCTAGTAGAGTTTGCTCCACCATGGTTCCCCTGGTCATGAGCTCCATAGTTGTTAAGGGCTTGCTGGACCTGAACCATGATATTTGGGATGACAGTGGCCATTTCCTCCACTATGTGATCCGCCATTCCACGGCCGGAGTTTCCAACATGCTTTTAGATACGACGATGTCTAGAAGACAACTTCAAGGACTAAACGCAAACAGTTTGTGAGTTTTTAAGTAGAAACTTGTGGACGCATGGTGTAAAATGCTATTATAGACATGAAACTTAGGACACAGAGGAATTCGAAACTTATGATATAGGAAATACGAAACGTGACATCTCATAACCCAAAATACCACTAGCAAAATTCCATCATAAAACCATATAAACCACAAAATCAAGACAAAACTTGGGATAAAAAATGTTTCCAAATGAATTTTTAAAATTTATAGGGTTGGTATATTATAGAGGTTTGTATTCCTTCCATGCACCACTTTCATAATCACATGGCCCCCATAATTACTGAGCTTTTGCATAGTCCGTTTATGTCTACCCATTGACATACACCTAACCCAAAAAGAAATCATGAAACGTTGATTGGTCAAAGTTTGGGGTGATAAAAAATGTTTGAGGGTATCCATGTCTTAGGATGAGCACGTTTGACTTATCAAAGGGTTGTTGGTTATGTAATGTTTGGTGTGACACGCTTCGGCCAAACAGGTATCGGTACTCTCATCGTTAGTCCCCAGTAGACAGAGTGGTCCTTATTGGATTGATATGAATGCTAGCCTAGACATGACATCCGGACGACCGGTACTTAACCTATCCAGTTAATACATGTTCGTCATATAAACCCCCTTTGATGAGATACGAAACTCAAATGAAATGCAAAAATGAAAGAAGTAAAATTCAAGTAACATTGAAAAGAGATGATAAATCAAATTAAGACTTTAGATATACAGATATAGAATCAATAGAATAAAAGACATAGTATTTATATATCATATAGTATGTGCAAACGTAATAGGAAATAAAGGAGAAATATTATAAAATTAAACTTTAGAAAAATAATATAACACTTAGTAAACATGTAATGTACATAATACTAAGCATATAATAAACAAAAACTGATGATGTGCATGTGTACTTTAAATATTTCATAAGCTAAAAACAATTAAACAATTAAGCCCATAAGTACCTAAAAAACTATAGTAAGGGCCTAATAACCTAGACCTTATTCCCTATAGTCAAGGCTTTGATACCATTTTTCATCCCCGACCAGCATTAGAAATGGTACAGGGCATGATTGATTGTTCATAGCTCATCACACTAATATAAGTTTAAAAAAATTAAAGCAACCATATGAAAATGTCACACATGATCATTTAATGTTCAACAAAATTCCAAATAACAATAATCCAAAAAATTATTTCATAACATAAGTGAATTTTATTTCCAAGGCACATCATATATCATATGTGTATTCACTTCAACCCTCACCTTGGTGAGTACATCTTAGTTTTAAGGAAAGTAAAATAGTTTAATTTATTAGTTTTTATAAAATCACCACAACTATATTCCACATTATTAGTTTAATTCCAAGTATAGATATGTCACTTTTACAATTCCATATTCTATAAATCACCACAACTTCCAACAATTTACCACAACATCTAGAACTCACATTTAATAACGAAACAAGATATACGAAACAATAGATACAAATCATCAAAAATCGGCTTCTCTAACCCTTCAACAATCTTTTTACCTTTATCTTTCCTCCTAGTTGTCTCCCCCTTTCCTTGATCATCTCCTTTATCTTCATCATTAGGTTTATCTGAACCTTGCAGATCTTTGTCTAGTGACCAGATGGTCCGACATCAGATGTGCCAGAAGAATTGACACAATTACGTTTATTTTAGTCTCTTCCGTTTATGTCCCCTTACCTACAAATTCAGCGATCAACTCTTGAACAAGAAGTTGAAGTGTAGATTGTTTCTTTCCGAGAATGTATAATAACTTGTTGAGTAGCAATCATCACTTGTCATGTAGATGTTATGATCTGATTTTTAATATTTGTAAACAAATACTAATTATCACAATAAAATTCACAAATAGAGAGTTACTGTCAATAATTGTTTTTAATGATTCATAATAATCTAAATTTACAGTGATGAATCTACAATGTCCCCCTTAGCCTGATCACTCACTAGAACTATTCGTACAAACGATGTATGCTCTAAAACTACAATCAGATATCACTAACATAATCAAAAGTGTGGAAAACTAATGAAAGTGAGAAGAACAAGAACAATCGAATTGATAGATTGCACATGAGAATGAAACTCGTCTGGTACAACTATCATACAAACTCGAAAATGCTAAGAAGAACAACCACGCGAACAACAACCTTCTAATGACCTAGGCCAGCCCTATTTATAGTTACATAGGGTGACCTAAATACAAGCTGGGCCAAGCCCACATGCACATTATTAACTAAATAAGCCCAAAACATTTAATTAGCTCACATGGCTTATCCCCATACTATCTAACCCATTAGAAAGCTAAGCCAAATAGCTTATACATATTTTTGATAAAGATAAGCGTAAACCTACTAAATTATATGGCCTTACAATTCCCCCTAGGTTTATGTTGTCTTTTTCAGACTGTTGTCTTTATGAAACTCTGTGGGAAGATACTTTAACTTTTCATGGTCAACTTTTGTCTGGTGTTCTTCTTCAACATAATCAACTTTTGCTTGAACATCTTGTTTAAAAATAATGCGAGAGGAGGATTCTCATCATCTCTTTTCTTCTTTAATCTTTCTCTTTCAAGCAGGTTCACAGATACCTCTTGAAATGTACTATCACTATCAAACGATGATTCGTATCTGATTCTTCTAACTCATGTACATCTTGTTGTTGTGATGCTTCTTGCTTTGTCAACAACCAATAACATCTCAATCTTCATCAATCCCTGTTTTTTGTTTAAAGTCAAGTTCTACACATGCTCAGAAATTCATAAGCAAACATTTCTAAGCAACAGAGGACAATACCACATGAACACTTGGTACATCCAAGTACTTGTACTCAGATTACACAATTTAAATTTCTTTCAACTTTTGATGATCAGTCAAATCTTCAAGAGCGGTTAATTATTTTTTTTAATTTAAAACAGATTAAACACTATATTTTTTTATTTTCGAATATTCTATTTTTTAAATAAACGAGAACATAAACGTAAACACAAGCAAACAAAGAAATTAACTCAATTGATAATATACAATTTAAATTTCAATAGGATCAAAATCGTTTTCAGGCTGACCAAGTAACACTTTTCGATGCGAACTTATTCAAACTGGTATAAGTGATAGCCAATATGTTTGTCCACTTAAACTTCAACGCTCAACTTTCAATTTTTCAACTTCGTGATAAGCTTAAGATAATATCACACTATAATACCCGTGTGCCCCATTCCATGACATACCCCCGCAATCAAGGCAAGCACAACGATTCATCGTAGCAGGTGAGTATACTGAGTTCATCCTTTTGATTTACAACATTGGACTATTGGTAAACAGGTCAGTACTTTCGTATAGTTGAGTAACCAACATTTGTGTCGAATGAGGGTTAGGCAAATACCATTTTGGTACGAATTTTGCTTTAACAACACATGGAATTTTCTCAATTTGAGATTTTCTTCCTTAAGGTTTTTGGTCTCTTTTTGGCTCTTTTAAGATATCCTGACTACGCCTAGGTCTGCATATAGTCTGGATGCAACAGAAGGACAGCCATGATACCCCGAATAACTCATCAGTATAAAGACCCGAAACATGAGACGTTGGCTATCCTATCAATGCAAGATTTAATACTATAAAGTCATATGCCTATGGTATGTTACCCATATGGTACATAGTTTTTTATGTTTGTATCACTTCGTATCTTTTTACCACTTTGAGCATCAAGCCTATCGACATATCACATTAGAT
Organism: Scalesia atractyloides; assembly: GCA_947069175.1. Taxonomy (NCBI): domain Eukaryota; kingdom Viridiplantae; phylum Streptophyta; class Magnoliopsida; order Asterales; family Asteraceae; genus Scalesia; species Scalesia atractyloides. The sequence goes on along the minus strand of CAMTDV010000022.1, from coordinate 25,578,131 downwards.
CCTAGTCCTTTCAGTTATAGCACATTACATGTGTTGGTCAAACCTTTTAACACGAACATTCATTTCATTTCCCATATATGCATTGCTTTAGAATTTTTCTCCTTTTCTCATTTATCCCCCTAAAACAAAGCCTAATATGCACAAACTCTTTTTGTCTTTTTCTCTTTTTCTTCCTCTATCACCCTAAATTTGTGCATAAAACTTATGCGAAAATTTACCATATAAAGACAATGTATGCACAAAATAAATACAAATGAAAAAGAAAATGTTTTTTCTTAACCTTCTGTCATCAGATTTAAGACTAATCAATATTAAGATTAAAGCATGAAATTTAAATTGTACCTTTTTGCTGATCTTATCTTACCTCCCTAATCTCCTTCAAAGGAAACATATCAACTGTAAAAATAGAACCTTTTGCAACAGTGAGATGTTACCCGTTAAGTCTCTGGAACAACCGCTATCAACACTCCAAGGATTGTCAACAACTCCTCCTTGGTTGTTTCTGAAAGATAAGGAGATCAGTAAGACATTGGTACCCAGGCCATCGTGGTCCTTGGATTTCCTGAAGCATCAACATAAGATACTTCTTGCAAGCACACGTCCCCTTTTGTTTCAGGGATTAGTGATGTTGCTGCTTTAAGTTTTGCTTTCCAAATTTTTTTAGGCTTTTCTAATTTCTTAGGTGCCTTTTGCAAAACAGTTTGCTTTTCAACCTTGTTGTTTTTCAGAACTTGTTTAGGTTTCAAAGTTTTTTTTCTTTTAGCTTTCGCAAGATACCAATCCCTATCAGATGGTTTAACCTTGGGATGCTTATTCATCATTGCCTTACACTTTTCAACCTTCATTGACTTAGAATAAGATCTATCCCTTGGTTTAACCCTCTTATGCTATATATAATATGGCACATACGAATGATGTTTGCAAATCTGTGCAATGTGACTGGGTATGCCGCAGTTGTAGCATGTTTGCTTCTTTACAAAAGGAGCATATCCCGATCCATTCAATTCAACCGATGATGAGTTTGAGTTAAAAGATCTGTCAGATGATTTGTTTGTAGACTTTTCAACCTTTCTTCCCTGCTTCTTATGTCCCTGTCTACAATAGTTAGTACATTCATTGTTTTTCTTTCTAAAGTCAGTGTTAGATTCAGCATTTTCATTTCTAACTGTTGGTTTTGACGGCACATATTTATTTGAAGAACCTCTAAAAACGTGCTCAAAAACAGCCCTTTTCACATATGGAGGAGCATCAAAGACCAATTTGATGTGTTTAAATGAACATCAACAGTCTCTTGGCAAACAACATCATCCCACTCAACCCAATCCTCTTATTTTACCTCATCTGCACATGAAGTAGATGCATCGGTATCATTCACACACTTCAACTCAGAGCTTATGTTACTTTCCTTTTGTAGTAGCTCTGCTGAATCCTATTCTATTGAGTTAGCTGCTCAAGAAGATTCACAACTGGATTCACGAGATTCAACTGATTCCAATTTCTCAGAATCAGTTGCTTTAGGTGATTCATTACTAGACTTGAAAGATTCAACCAATTCTAAATTTTCATAATTAGCTGTTCTTGAGGAGTCACATGAAGAATGAAAGGAAGTAGGAGATTCAATTTGTTTGCTAGACTCAAACTCTTTGATGAATTCAGCCAAACCATTCATCATAGCAAACTCAAAGCATGCTGATTTGTTTTCAGATTCTACCTTTTGATTTTGCAGTTTAGATGATTTTTGAGAAATTTTTGACTCAACATTATTAAAATTATCCAATACTTGAAAATGTTTATCAACATCAGCATTTTTCTCAAAACTTAGAGTCTCAGTATGTTCTTTTGAAGCATCAGTAGGTTTTATGTATGTTTTATTGAAGGCTGTTTTTCTAACTTAATTTCATTTTTTTCAGGCCTTATGATTTTGACTTTCTTGGGCTTATCTGGTTCAACCTTAACATCACTTGGTTGCCCATATTCCATGCCAGGCGTGTTGGCTATCTCCTCCTCAGTCATAGGAATAGAGGTGTAATTGTGATTGTATGGTGGAGGTATGCATACAAATTCCAATCCTTTATTCCTAACTTCCTTTTTACTGTATTTTAATTGTTGGTTTATGAATTTGAGAAGACATTTCTATGTTACTAAACCGTGATCCCCAGAAATGTCTGTTTTACCGATTCGGATCATTAAAAATGTACGAAAACTGACTGAAAACTGTTTTTACCGAATCGTACCGTTAGACTTGTCTCGAAAAGTCTATTGATATATAATGTCCAAACACTTTTTTGGAATCTCCGTGCCCTTTTTTATCCTAAAAATAACACGAGTTTAACCATGCAGTCGGTTTGCAAAGATTGTTAGTAGATCAAATTCTGCACTTAAATACGTTAAAAACCGTACATGTCAGCAGGTTAAAGTTCCACTTTTGCACACGCTTGCAAACACAATTTTAGGTCGCACACACTATAACTGTTCACTTGAAATAGAGACCCAAACAGTTTATTTTGGGCCGCACACTTCTATATTGAGCTGGACACTAGTAATTTGAACCGTACACTCAGTTTGGTCATACACAATCAGGTCGCACAGTAAAAAAATTATATCCGAACAACCTAGTTTAAATGTTGTCGCACACTAGTGTTCAGGTCACAAACCAGTAACTTGGACCACACACCTTTTAAAATTTGGGCCGCACACTTTGTTGTTGGGCCTATACACGAAGACACAGTCCACTATCCAACACACTATTTAATTTAAACCACACACTGAGCCGCATATTTCAATTTTATCTCATACACTTCCAAAAATTCAATTTTGGTAAACAAGATCAAACCTTTACACCAGAATTCCCAAATTTTAGGAGATTAATATCAAAATCCTTTTTGATTCTTTCCACCAATATCCCGGAAAATCAGCAAACACAATAGTTCTCGACCTAAAACAGATCAAAACGTGAGATTTTTAAACTGTTCTTTGAATCTGCTTGATGTTCTTGGAATCTGATCACAACCTTCTTCTTTTTTTTGAATGATATCGAGAAAAACCGATCCTTCGAAAGACTTCCTAGGCTCTGATACCAATTATAAGTCCCAAAACTACAATCGGATATCACTAACACAATCAAAAGTGCGGAAAACGAATGAAAGTGACCAGAACAATCGAATTCATTAGATTAGATTGCACATGCGTATGAAACTTGTCTGGCACAACTATCATAAAAACTCGAAAATGATAAGAAGAACAGCCACGTGAACAACAACCTTCTAATGACCTAGGCTCACCCTATTTATAGTTACTCAGGGTGACCTAAATACACGTTGGGCCAAGCCCACATGCACACTATTAATTAAATAAGCCCAAAATATTTAATTAGCCTAATAGCTTATAACAGATGATGACAAAACAGAGGTTTATTTGATCAATTTTTATTCTCTTATCAACTGTTCTATTCTTTGACCTTTAAATAATAGTTCAAAGTCAAGAGAAACAATGTCTCCTGGGTCCCTCTCCGGTGACAAACTTATTAAGTCTATTAGATCTTCAATTTGTAGGAAAGAGGGGCTTTTCATTGTGATCTTCTCCACCTCCCCACTAGCCCTGAGTAGAGTCAATTCATGGGTGTCTTTGTTTGACTTCCATTGTAGAATTTTTTGACTAGGAGGATTTTTTGGGGACAGTGTTATTGCTGATGAGATTGAAGATAGTGGTCTTCCTATGATTGTGTCAACTAAGTCTTCTCTCAAGGTGTCTTCTTCTGTACATATATTCTATTAAGAAATTCCCTTGCAACTTTTGATATGTTTCTTGATGATGAAAACTCAGAAGGCTCAACCAAATTCTTGATAGGAAAGTCTAATTGCTCATACTCTGGTCTTTTTGGCAATGAGAGATCCCTTTCTCTTTGAATTTCCAACTATTTGTAGTTCTTAAGGGTTGTTGACTCATTCCTATTGGCCATAGTCTTCATGGTACCTAATTTTGCAGCAGCCAGATCTTCCTTCATTCTTCTTATCTTTAGGTCCCTTTTATCATTTAGCATTCTTTCATCTTTCCAATTTAGGGTTGAAGGAGTGATATTAGGGAACAACTTCAACTTGTCAATTTTAACCTCTGTTGGCCTATTTGTAATGCCAACAGAGGTTTGAGGTGCAGTGGTTTGTGGTGGAGCAAAGGTTTGAGTTGGTTGATCAGTGGTTTCAGAAAGCTTAGCCTTTTTGGTTAGGTTTGCTAGTGGAAGCTATCTTAGGCTATCATATTCTCCCCCCTTTTGGCATCCTATGTAGGATGCTGAGAATTGGAGTAGTATTGTTGCTTAAAGGAGATAATCTTTTATCGGCTGGATCTCTTCTTGCGTATTAGAAAATCTTGTCACACCCCAACCGATGGCGGAGTGAGATGAAATAGATTGCTCGAGACATCATAACACTATTTGCAACAATATTAAATTCAAAACCCATTTCATTTTATTGATCAAATTGTCCAATGCAACATAAATTCAAATACGACAAGTTTAACATTAACATAAAACCTAGCTTTCTAGATGCGTTTCTATGTCATCCCTACTAAGATTTCGTCATATTCAACATCCTCAAGCTCCAACATGTTAAAAGTATAGTTCAACACAAAAAGCATTGACGACTACACAAGTTTGATTATAGCATAAGTATAAAATCGTTTAAACAAATCCACATGTTAAGCTAGCATACTAGATTAATGTAAACATGGCATGCGATCTACAAGTCAATCTCGCGTGTCACTGCAAAATCAAATAAACTTAACATGACTTCAAGAATACGGGCTGTGCATTACTCCTATAGCGTATACAAGTTAAAGGGAGGCTCGTACGTAGTTAATGACAAATAGTATCGCATAAGATTGTTCCAAGTATACAAATCCTGTATCTCCTAACAATAACATGTATGATGGATTGTTTGTGTGATTGCGTGAAAGTATAAGTGTGATTGCATGTATTTTTGATAGGTTAACATATTGCACCTGAAAGTGTAAAGCGTAAAAAGTGTGTTCGTGTGCACTCATGGTTTTGCAAAGCTTTCACTTGGTAATTCCGTGAAGGGTTTGTTGTTTAGAGGTGGAACACCGAGTTACCCTACATGAGGAACGTAGGTGTGTAAGTATTTGAATGATAACGAAGGATTAGGAATTTAAATATACCAAAGTATGTGTATGAGAAAATAATCATCTGGACTGAGTACTTGTTTTTGACACTATAAATCCCATTTGGGTCGATGTGTTTTCATGGGTTCAGATACCCATTAGAATCGTAACGAGAAGTTAAGTACCTAGATTATGTAACTTAATAACATGATGAACCATCGTTCGATTATCATCAAGGGTTCGGTTAGTTATATATATTTTATATTCTATATATAGTATAAGTATATCATGTTTATCATGGAAGTTCATAGAGGTCATGCATGGAGGTAGGAGGATAACCTTCCTTTAACCTCTTTCGTGCGTTCACCAATGCACAAGTTACAAGGAAAACAAGGATGGTCATGAATAAGTAAAATAGAAATGAAAGGTTCATAATATTCAAGGGACAAATCATCAAGTGAGGTGGTGGATTGAAGCTAGGATAGCCCAAGCTTCCAAGTAATCACACACAACTAAATCAAGTCTTGTTACAAGAACAAGCTTGGAAGGATACAACACTTGTGGGTTAAAAACCGTATCAAAACAAAAAGTTGGATTCTCCTAATTTGCATTAAACAACCTTGGTTAAGGTCACTAATCATGGATTTGGTTAGTGACATAAGGACACAAGTTCGCTTAAGGGAAACATAGTTTTAAAGAAGGCTTTTTTAAAGATTATATAAAAACAGAAGATTTCTTACACTTGTGACCTCAAATATGGTGATGTTCCATATTGGTTTTCCATGGAAAACCTATGGAAACACTCCTAGAGGTGTTCCAAGTGTTAAGAAGAAAGAAGATAGTAGAAAAGTGAAGTAGAGGTGAGCTAGAACTCACTAGAAAGTCTTGAACTTTCTGAATTAGAGCTGAGTTTAGGGAGGTTTTTAGAGAGAAAATAGTGTTTGTGAGGTGCGAAGTGAGTGGAAAATGAGGTGTGCTTTATAGTTGAGGTTTATGGTGAGTTAGGTGGTGATTAAAGGCAAGAAAGACTAACACACTTTTTCCCAATTCATGAGCTGATCCTTACTTTTACGGATCGTGGTGTCTAGCGGGCGCGAGAGGAAGAGAGGGAGACGGTCGCGGGGCGCGAGAGCAAAACTTATTTGATTTTTGTCACTTTTTGTCCCTAGAACTTGGTTTTCTTTCTTTTTAAGCTAAAACCTGTTGGTTTGGCATGTTTTTAAGTTTATAACATGTATGTAAGTATATTTTGAGTATCGAGTATGTATGTATGAGTATCTGCACGTATACAAGTATCGGTTTGTATGTAAACATGTATTTAATGATCGTTTGCATGTAAGAAAAGGATGTATTAATTATGAATTTTATTACGATTAAAGTCTCGGATTGCAAGACTGGGAATGAAATACGAATGCGATACGAATACAATTTCCATAAATAGAACTATGATTACACTTTCTAATTAAAGAAAATACAAAAAAATGAGGCGTTACAGTCTCCCCTCCTTTAAGAAATTTCGTCCCTAAATTTATTCAAGAGGAAGGTGTAACAAACACATGCATATACTTAGTCTTCATATCACTTTTGAGTTCCCAGGTAAATTAGGCACTACATTTACCTTCCCACCGAACCTTGACTATGGGAATTCGACTGCGCATCAATTACTTGATGCCTCGATCCCTGATCTCGACAGATTTCTCCACGAAGTGTAGAGTCTCGTTGATTTGAAGATCTTGTAGTGGAACTTGAAGTCCTTCATCAGCTAGACATTTCTTTAAGTTTGAGACATGGAACGTAGGATGGACGTTGTTGAGTTCTTGTGGTAGGTCCAGTCGATACACTACCTTGCCAATACATTCAAGAATTTTGAAAGGACTACATAGCGAGAAGCGAGCTTGCCTTTCTTACCAAATCGAACCACACCCTCCAAGAGGATACCTTGAGAAGTACAAAGTCACTTACGTTGAATTCCAAGGGTTTGCGTCTTTCATCGGTGTAACTCTTTTGTCGGGGCTCCTTGTGTTGAGCAAGTTGTCTCGAATCTGCAGTCGTCGGTGTAACTCTTCATACGAGGCCACCAATAACATGTAAGTAGGTCATGGTATATATTGGCACTATGATGAATGGAATATCGAGACTTATGGGCTTCATCCATCAAAGTGTTTTGAAGGTTACGATGATCAGGAATCCAGATGTGATTGAGCTAGTAAAGAATGCCATCAAACTTAGACTCGAGTGGGTTTTCGACACTACCCTTAATCCCATTATCAACGTTACCATCATTAATGGTCGAGTGTTGTGCCTCGCGAATCAGCTCATGAAGTTTTCCCTAAGTTTGGTAGCAACGGATACTCTTAACATGAGTTTTTCGACTAAGTGGATTGGCTACAACGTTCGCCTTGCTAGGGTGGTAGTGAATATCGGAGTTGTAGTCGTTTAACAATTCCACCCAACGACGTTGACGCATGTTGAGTTCCTTTTGATTGAAGATGAGTTGAAGGCTCTTATGCGCCTCAAACTCTATAGATCTATATCTTTTGCACCTTGGTCACTACGTGATTAATGGTTACTATTGCCATCATCCTACTTATGCACATGTGATCGTGTTATCATCTAAACCCATAGCTAACATACTGTTTGTTATGACATGTATTTCCCCTCGATAGTTTTAAAACAAAACTTTAAAATAATTGAAATGAGGACATGAACTCATAGCTTTGCATTCCGTACGTCGTACTTATCAAATTCGGTGTCGGTACACGTGTGTAACCTACATGTGTATTAACTTCATTAGACACCTAGGTCTTGTTGGACCTCGTACTAGTTGTTCATCTTGAATTCATGCTGTGTATATTAATGTTATCATAGTGTTGGTAGTTCATTTGTTCGATTCATATTTTTTTATACATATATTTCTCTCTCTCTCTCATATATATATATATATATATATATATTGTTATTCTTATATCGTGTGTGAACGGGCCTCGCCCTTCACATGTCCTCGTGCCTTGCATGCGTGTTATTGGGCCTAGCCCATGTAATTTATGTCATTGGCCCAAGTCCATGTCTTTATATGATTGGGCCTAGCCCATGTAATTTATGTCATTGAGCCTAGCCCATGTCCTTATGTGATTGGGCCTTGTCCATGTAATTTATATGTTTGGGCTTAGCTTATGTATTTTATGTCCTTGGGCTTAGCCATATATTTTATATCTTTTGTCTTAGCCCATGTTATTACATGTTTTATGTAATTCGGCCTTGCCCATGTCTTTTATATAATGGGCCTAGCCCAATTCCTTTTCAAGAGTCCAAATATTTATAAGTCTTACACTTATAAATTTTACTAAGTATAGATTTTTAAGTATATTTATATACTTTTATAAAATCACTTAGTGAATTCTTATACATTTTAACTTTCCGGATTTTGATATCGTTAACATATATTTATGTTAAGTGTCTAAAATATATTATTTTAGACGTGACGTCATTGTCGTTTAAAATATATTTTCTCGCGTCGAAAGATCGCCCGTCGTTGTAGTAACTCTTCATGTTGGCGATTTGTTCGTTGGTCGACGACGCGGCGGTGTATTGTGTACATTTGCCCATCATCCGTATTACTCCGTTCGTCCGATCATTGCTTTGACATATTGTAAAAGCGTATGTGCTTTGTGTCATTTACACTTCGTAATTCTTTCAAGTGTTTGAACTATTTATATAAGTTAGATATTTTGTGGTATATACCCTAAACTTCTAGATACATACACATGTATTTACACATAACTTTTGGTGAAAAATATGCATATACATATGTTTTTATTCCCACAAATGTGTGTGTGTATATATATATATATGTAAGAATTACTTATTTTTACCTTGTGTATATATATATATATAAATATATATATATATATACACTTGTTAAGCTCTTGGATGGTTAGGGTTTAACCATTGTCACTAGAACTTCCTTAATGACGTTTTAGGTCACTAATCACGTTTAGTCCCATTAATCACCCTGTTAATCATGCTTTAATCGCGATTAGATTTTTATAAAATTTCGCCATAGTTTCCCCTAAATTATGGCGTTTTCCATGTTCCAAAAACATATTTAAACCATGTTTAAACCCATAATCAAGCTCAATTATCAACTTAAGATTACACACGACCTTGTTTACAACTTATGCACCTCATCATCCATGATCTTTGTAATTTTCACTACTTTTGTTAAAAATAATAAGATCTTTATATTTTTGTTAGATCCTTTAAGTCACCATTTTTAGTTATTCTTTCAAATCATTATTTCCACTTTAACCTCCTTTGTTTACTATACTTTTTAAGTTGATTATACTCTAAATCATGGTGTTTATTCATTATAAAAACCACACATGTGTAGTAACTCATTTTTAAGTTGTAGTAATCTTCATGGATCATGTGGTTGATGATCTTGTTTAGATTTAAAGATCACCATGTTTAAATCATCATTTATTATACAAGATCATGTACTTTAAACACCTTACGTTATCATAATCAACATCATCATGCTAACTAGTTAACAAATAAGCACATATCAACACATAATAACTATATTTAATGTTATTATAATGGTGAGGTTTAGGGTTTTTGAGTTGTATTTTCTTTACATTCAAGATGATCAACTTGTACTTCCTTAAACTAGGCATTATAAGAAGCTTAAATATGAAGAAATTTATCTAACAAAGTTTGCACAAGATTAGTGAAGATTTAGGAAGAAGATGAAGCTCCAAGAAAGCCCTAATATACACATTCCAGAATATATATTTTTAAATATTTTCTTATCAAAATTCATGGACACTTAGAACAAACGAACAACTCATATACACATTCCAGAATATAAGTATAAGTTATATCAAAGGTTGGTAAAGTATATTTGTAAACCGAACAAGGGACTAAAATTATATTTCCGCAAGTATAGAAGATATATAATTTTTTTCAAACTTTAAAGGGTATTATTTGACGGCGACAAAGATATATTTTTTACATCCTAAAAAATATATTTCTAAAGGGATCTACAAACTTGTATTTTTCTATATAGAGACTTATCTTCGGGACTACTTTAGAAATATACAAAATATTTGTATTTTACCAAGCGAAAGAATTATGAACCTAAACACAAACCAAATCTTGTTTTCATAAAGATAAAAATGGATATAAATATATATAATTAGGGCAAATTATATATTTAGTGGTCACTCAAAATTGAGTGATTGTGTGTATATTAGGTGTATTATGTATTAGTATACATGTAGGGGTTTCTAATGCACTAAATACTCTCAATGAGTACAAGTACAAATACACTTAAAATACAAGTATAATAATACACATGATTACCCATACTTGAGTATATGGACAAGAATACAAAATATATATTTTCTTATCAAAATTCATGGACACTTAGAACAAACGAACAACTCATATACACATTCCAGAATATAAGTATAAGTTATATCAAAGCTTGGTAAAGTATATTTGTAAACTGAACACGTGATTAAAATTATATTTTCGCAAGTATAGAAGATATACACATTTTTTTCCAAACTTTAAATGGTATTATTTTGACGACGACAAAAATATATTTTTCACATCATAAAAAAATATATTTTTTAGGGGATCTACAAACTTGTATTTTTCTATAGAGAGACTTATGTTTGGGACTACTTTTGAAATATACAAGATACTTATATTTTACCTAGCGAAAGAATTATGAACCTAAACACAAACCAAATCTTAAAATTAGAAATTTTAAGAATACTAATGTGTACATAAATTACTAGAAGTATATTTCCGGGAAAAATACGAAAATCATAAGAAATGATTTTAAATAGGAAGACATAGGTATCTATACCTAAATACATCTACACTTGCCTAAGCGTACACACATTGAAATACAAGATATTAAAGGATTCATGCAAGTATATTTACACTAAAATAATAATAAAAATATTATTTAACAAAAGGTATACACCCACTTTGACTTGGTCAAAGGTACACCACGACAAGAATACATACGTGGTAGAAGTATACGTATACAAAAACAAGTTAAAAATATATTATTTTTAACATCCATCAATCTAGAATATTATATATATATGTATATATATATATATAACTAAACATATATAAATATATATATTAAATATGATTAAAAATCACATTAAGCAAGATTATATATTTTAAAGAAAATAAAATATATCCGCTAACGACATCGTCGAGACGAACGTTAAGACCCGCCTACAAGATGTCGAGAACACGTACATATTAGTCGTGCAAGGCACGAAGTCGCAATAGGGCTAGGCCCATTTATACAACTCACGAATATACAAAGATATGTATTTTGGGAAATATTTATTAAAAACTTATAAATTATTCATCTAAAACATAACTCAATAAACATTAATTCCATACAACTTAATACAAGTCCTAATGCATATTCATTTACATAGACCTAAGTGTCTAACAGAATTTAGGATGCTTGTATGTTACGTTGCGAGACGAGGAGACGATCAGTGATTTTTAGTACGCTTACGGAACCCACTCGGCGAACATTCGGGGGAGATACATGTACAAGTGGTATGATAAGCTAGGAAATAGAACAGCATAGATCATGTGCGAATAGGGTTGTACTTAAGCATTGTTAATCATCACTAGACCGAGGAACGGAAGGGCGAGGCCCACTATTGGTCCATGTGACCCATACGGAGGAGTGCTTTGGTGTCCCAGTCGAGGGTAATCGGCACAATAATCGTCAAGGGTTGGATTGCTTCCTATGTTGTCACACATATTAATGTCCTAGCTATACATTTATGATCAACGATTTTATTGACGCTTTAACATACTGGTGTTTTTACAAATACATCTCACGTTTTATGGATTCAAATTATTCAAAAATAAAAACATGAATTTACAAACTTTGTTGACGTTTTTAAACTTACATATATTTCATGCAAATAGTGGACCATGCGCATGAACAAGACACGAATCAAGAATCAGAATTCGATGCCACTTTTGAGGGATTTGTCTATTATATATCGCCTCCTTACGGTGATGTAATGGGCAAGACCTTAATCTTTGAACTTTTATTTTGTTAAATGATGTCTTGTTAAACTTGTAATGCTTTTGAAGAAGATGTAAACTATACTTTAATGTTGTGTGGTCTTTTAAAACTATATATGACATTTGGCATTCGAGTTATTTATTTCATTTAGTATGTTGACTTATATCGTATGCAATGAGAATCAATCACCATCACACCTTGTGCTTCCACCTATCAGCGGGTGTGACAATATAAGGGCCAGGTCTGGGATAGATCCAGTTGCACCTTTTCGACTTCTAAATCAATCCTCTGATCTCACTTTACTCTGTTTCTCTTTATTCTCGTGTAATAAGTCCTAATCACTGAAACGATACCCTGTCCGATCGATTTGAAACCCAATCAATGGATGTTTAAGTGATGCATGAATAACGCTATGCTTTGTCGTTTGCATTGGGGTTTTGATACTGGGATAGTCATTAAAGTGGAGTTGGGTTTATACATTAATACGGATTACATTCTGTGAAGTTAGGGGTTAGAATTAGAAGGCTTCAAATTATAGATTCACTTATGAAGTAGATGCTTAATTATTAGAATACTTGGACGTATAAACTTACTATTAATTAAGACGCTTAGTATCAGAAGGCTAGGATCAAAAGGGCTATTAAATCAAAACCCTAATTCTGCAAAGTGAGTCATTCTCTTTTCTCTCAAATGCTTTTGCAAAACCCTAAATGTTTTCCAAGTTGTATGTCAAGTGATTAAGTTTTTGTATTATGAAATTACTGCCGGCATGTGGGGTTTTGTATATACTACTTGATAACTTCGCTATTGGACAATTGAGGGCTAATGAGTGAAATGACCACAATCATAGAAACGGCCACCGAATGACAAATACTAATTAATTGAAAGATATAAACAAATGTAAATACCTTAATGTTGTAAACTATAACAATGTTCTTTTTGTACAAATGAATGAACTCACTAGTATTTTCTACTAATAAAATGTTTTTAAATATGTTTGAGGTGATTACCATAGATCTAAATAAGAGTTGTGATACGGCATCAAAGGCTTAAAGAAGTGGCTTATTTTATCAATTAAACTAAGAAAAGTTGTTTTATGCATTCGGATTTATTCCCTATTAAAGTTACCTTTGTAAAAATGGGTTTTATCCCTATCTGTTTAATAAACAAAATCCGGTGTTTCTAAACTCTGATATTTCTCCTAACTCTCGATCCTGATGAAATTTTCCACTGCAATATTTTAAAAATAACTACTGGTACCCCTTGACTGTTCACGGCTTCCGTCTAGGGTGTGATCGGGGGTTGTGACAGAAGTGGTATTAGAGCCACTGGTTTAAGAAATAAGGTGTTGTAATAATACCTAAGCTTAAACGAAAATGTTAGGAAATTAATATTAACTTGTAGCACACATGAGAGTATTCAACTTGAACTTAAGAAAGATGCCTTAATATAAGTTTGGAGATAAGCTAATTACTTGCACATGTATAGTGTGATGGATGTTGGTATGCCGTGAGGATGATGACTAGAACATTGCAAGCACGATAAATAAACCATAACACTTTATCACGTTATTTCTTACTTATTGGTACTACTCGGTTCTGAATATGATCCGTCATGTAAATACTAAATTTCTTGTTTCTTGATGAAAGCCTTAATAAAGATGCACCATTAAAATCATGATTTGAGAAAATTATATTTATGGGAAATACAACAATAGTTACCTCTCCGGCAAGACCGGGCATGGTGTGGTAGACTCTACAACTTGTCCGGGTAAGATGGGGTAGCCTCTCCGGCGAGACCGGGTAAGATGAGGTATATGTTATGTTAAAAAGTTACAGAATTCCTATAACCATACCATGACTTGATGTTTGACATATTTTTGCAAATATGAACTTTTAAATACATTGACCTTATAAATGGTATGTAAATTACAATATATGAAACGTATGATTGCATAGATATGTATATATATAAGGAAATATAAAGGTCATAATGATTGACAATTTACGATGAATCACGAGCATGTGTGTCAATGATAATTTTAGATTTCTTTATCATGAACTTCTCATATACATGTATAATTCGATATCAAACACTATTCCATTTAATTATCCGTTCATAACTCGTACGACAAGATGAAAGACTGAAACCCTTTTAGTTGGGACGCCATCGAAAATATAAGAATTTCCTGTGTTACCTTAGATTTATTACGCTAGAAGGTAACATGTAACTAAAAATTGTGCTAGGCATAAAATGTAGAACTAAAACTTACGCTAATGAGAGTAATTTTACTTTCATTAAGTACTCTTGAGAAGATAAGAGTAACCTACGACTACCTACACTTACAAAGTCCTTCTTCACCTATAATCCTACTAAGATTACAAGTAATAAAGAAGCTGTTACGGCAATACATGTGCTGTAAATGACTAAAGTTGTACCAACCATTAGTATATACGCTGAAAAGGATGAAGCAATGTATGCTTCAAAAATAAGACATCAAGATGGTGCGACTGGATCTTCCAAGAACAAGATGATGACATAAGCCAAGGAATGGAAAGAATGAAAAGAACTGACAGAATGGAAATTTTGTCTGCTTCATAAAAAGAACAAACGGAAAATCACCAAATGATTTGTATAAATTATCTGAGATCCGTGATCTAAGAACCATAGTTAGACTACAAACCATTAGCAATATGGTTAAATTAGCAATACTTTGACTAATGGGTTGATATCTTGACATAAGGAAAAGGAGCCGTATATATTTCCACTAGGAAAGCAAATCATATTCGTCAAGATTGTTTGAAACTGAAATAAAGCATCTGAGAACAAGACGAAAGCAACCGAAGATTCCAATAGGAATCGCGAGAACATTATCCTCACAACACAAGAGGCAATGATTCCTGAAATGATGGTTGGTACATTTCTTATACATGATGTTGATGCTAAGGTATTATTTAACTCTGGTGCGAACCAAAGTTTTATAAATATTAAGCTTTCTTAAGTAATCAATCAATCTTTAATCAAAGATAAACAAGTCTGGAACCCCACCAATATTCGTGGAGTACTTCAGAAAGAAAAGATGAAATTACTAGGATACAACTTAGTACTACTTTATTTCATATGAACCTCGTTGGATTCAATATAGCGGAATGGTTGCATTCAATCATGCTCAAATCTAATTTAATCAAATTCTGTTGAAATTTGTAAGCTAATATAGTGGAATGGTTAGCATCCAAAAAGATAAGACCATCAAGCCGACAAAGTTGATCTCTGCAAGGAAAGCTACAAGTTATGTACGAAAGCATGGTGTAGTATTTATGATCTTTGTGATCATTTCCACAAAGGAAATGAACTAAAAGAAATTCCGGTAGTTTTGGGATATCCTGACATTTTCCCAGAAAAATCTACCTGGACTATCACACGATCGTGGGGAGGAGGAACTCAGAATTCACCTAATACTAGGTAGAACACCGATTGTTAAAACACCATATCGTTTAGCACCAATAAAAATACTCAAGCTGAAAAAACAATTAGATAAATTGTTGAAAAAAGATTTCATACAACATCCTCGTAGGAAGCACCAATATTATATGTTAAGAAGAAGGATGAATAGACGCATATGTGTATCAATTATCGGGAAATGATTAATGTTGCATTCAGAATCGGTAATCATTACCAAGAATAAACGACTTATTCGATCAATTACAAAGAGCCTGATTATTCGACCTACGCTTAGGATAAATCAACTGAAATACAGGAAAAGGATATTCCTAAGACTTCTTTTTGAATTAGGTATAATCATTACAGTTATGTCCTTTAGTCTAACAAATTCCAGAACTGCATTTTAGGATGTGTCGACCGTATTTGTATAAATTCTTAACATAAATGATATACTTATTTATTCTAAAAGTGATGAATATCATGCCAAACATCTTCATTTGCTTCTAACACATTTGAGAAAAGAAAAGCTTTATGCTAGATTCCCTTAACTATGAATCTTGGCTACTTGAAGTACAATTTCTAGGTCATTCGATTAACTATGAGGATATTTACGTGAACCCCGCAAAAAATGATGTTATTACGAAATAGAAAATTCCTAAGTCTCTTACAAAGGTAAAAAGCTTCGTAGGATTATCAACATATTATAAACGTTCTATCTAAGATTTTCCTCGAATAATTCGTTAACTAAATTATAAGGAATTAAATATTTCATAGTTATTGTGATGCATGATTTGGAATCAGGTGCAGTTAAAACAAGCACGTACTCTTAGGTTAAATCTACCAATAGATTTAATTGAGTTGTTGAGAAATACCCAGGAATTGAATAACTCTTGATAAGACTAAAAGGATTACAAAGCATGGAAAGAATTAGAGAAAGATGTAAATGGAATTTGGAGATTCCATAAAAGGAAAATTTGAGTACTTATTCAAGAAAATCTACGAGAAAGGATTCTCGAAGAAACTTATAAATCTAAGTATATGATGTATTCTGGAAGTGGTAGAATATATCATAGTTTGAAGAAGAATTACTGATAGATAGGAACAAAAGAGAACATAGCAAATTTCCAAATCTTTAACATTTCGCAAGATAAAACTGAACTCCTGAAACCTTTAGGTTTACTTCAATGATTAGAAATGTTAATATGGAAATGGGATTGAAAACAAATGGATGTTATTACCAACTTTTCCAAAACAATAAATCGTAACGACACAATTTGGGATTTGTGGATTGACTAACTGAGTTAGCTCAATTCCTACCAGTGAAGGAAACCTTTAGTATAAAATGCTTAGTTTATTTATATGTGGATGAAATAGTCTCATTACATAGTATCCCGTTATCTATTGTATCTAATCAAGATAGTCAGATCACTTCTCATATCTTGAAAAGTTTTCAAAAAGCCATGAAAACTCGACTAAATCTAAGTACAAAAGAATAATACAAACATAGGAAGCCATGTTGAGTGCATGTATGATAGGTATTGGTGAAAGCAGAACGATCACTGCCACTCATAAGAATTCTCCAATAAACAAATAGTTTTCATACAAGTATCAATATTGCCCCATTTGAAGCATTGTATGGATGGAAATGACACCCAGTATGTATGTTGGGTAGGAATGGGAGAAAGGCGTATATCAGGCCATGTGATTGGCAAACCGTTAGAATTTCAAATTAGAAAAAGAATGCTATTAACAGCTTCTCCATGGAAAAGAATTGTCCAATTCAAAAGGAAAATCAAGTACAAGGTTGTTGTACTATTCAAGATTATTAAGCAAATTGGACCAGTAAACTATCAACTAAAGTTACTAGAAGAAATGGCCAGAATACATGATGGATTTCATGTATACAACTTAAGGAAATGCTGAACTGATAGACCATTAATCATACCTTTTCAAGATGTAAGAGGTAAAGTTCATGAAAAGACCTTTATAAGTCAAAGATGAGGATCCCAAAGCAAAAGAGATTAGTTATGGTCAAATTAAGTAGGATTCAAAATGGGGACAAGAAAATACTTGGGATGGAAATACCCATACTTGTTTCAGTAAATCTCGACAACGAGATTTAAAACAAGGTGGGACGGATGCAACAACCCTCAAAAAATTTTCCCAATGACAACCCGTAATCGAAACCCCAAGTGCCTGTGCTGAAACTTGTTATAACCAATCAGAAAACTTACCGGTTAAGAGAACTAGGCAGTGGATGAACCAACCCGCACAAAAGTACACTTACTAAACTCGCAACTAAAAACCGAACCATCAAGGATCAAGACCCGAGCGTATGCGATAAGACCCGACATGAAAATCAAGAAAAACGCACGATTGGGCGAAAAAGGCGGACGAGGATACGTGTCACGATGTCGCACCATGTGTCAAACCTACCTTGTACGCGTGGCAGGTCTAGGCCAGGGCGACCGCCCTGGCGCCACGCGAGAGAAACCATGGTTTCTCCCGCGACGTGCGGGAGATGCCAGCCTGGCCTATATAAGGACTAGGTCTAGGACAGATCCAGTTGCACCTTTTGGACTTCTTAATCGATCCTCTGATCTCTCTTTACTCTGCTTCTCTGTATTCTCGTGTAATAATAACTAATCACTGATACGATACCCTGTCTGATCGATTTGAAACCAAATCAATGGATGTTTAAGTGCAGCCTGAATAAGACTATACTTTGTCGTTTGCGTTGAGGTTTTTATCTCGTGAGTATCATTAAAGTGGAGTTGGGTTTATACACTAATACAGATTACATTTTGTGAAGTTAGGGGTTAGAATCAGAAGGCTTCAAATTATAGATTCACTTATGAAGTCGATGATTAATTATTAGAAGACTTGGAGCTATAAACTTACTATTAATCAAGAAGCTTAGTATTAGAAGGCTAGAATCAAGAGGCCTGTTAAATTAAAACCCTAATTCTACAAAGTGAGTCATTCTCTTTTTTCTCAAATGCTTTTGCAAAACCCTAATTTTTTCAAAGTTGTATTTCAGTGATTAAGTTTTTGTATTCTAAAATTACTGCCGGTATGTGGGGTTTTGTATATATACTTTATAATTTTCGCTATTTGAGAATTGAGGGCCAATAAGTGATATGACCACAGTCCGGGAATTGCCATCGAGTGACAAATGTTGATTTGAGTAATTGAAAGAAATAAACAAATGTAAAAACCCTTAATGCTGTAAATTATAACAATGTGTCTTTTTGTACAAATGAATGAACTCACTAGTATTCCTGCTGATAAAATGTTTTTATACATGTTTCAGGTGATTACCGTAGATCTAAATGAGAGTTGTGATGCGGCACCAAAGGCTTAATGAAGTAGCTTATTTTATCAATTAAACTAGGAAAAGTTGTTTTATGTATTCGGATTATCCCCTATTAAAGCTACCATTTGAAACATGGGTTTTAACCCCCATTTGTTTAAGAAATAAAATCCGGTGTTTCTAAACTCTGTATTTTTCCTAACTTACGGTCCTGATGAAATTTTCCTTTGCAATATTTTTGAAATAATCACTGGTACCACTTGATTGTTCACGGCTTCCTTCCCGGGTGTGGTCGGGGGTTGTGATAGGAACGCTCACTTTATATTCATCTCATACACCTTTATGTTGCGGTTGACAACAAAGGCCTACAAGAGTCTTATTGCTTCCAACTCTACTACAGGAGCAAAAGTTTCATCATAATCAATTTCTTCTTTTCGTCTGTACCCTTGAACCAAAAGCATGGCTTTGTTTTTTTATAAAAATATCTTTTTTATCGATTTTATTGTTGAAGACCCATTTTGTACCAGTTGGACAAATGTCCTTTGTTAATGGCACAAGTTCCCATACTTGTTGTCTTTTAAACTGAAGAAGCTCTTCTTGCATGGCTTCTACCCAAATATTGTCTTTTAATGACTCTTGGTATTTGACAGGTTAGATTAATGATAGAAAGCCTACAGATGGACAGACATTTAAAGTTTGACTTCTGGTGAGCACTCCTTCATTGATGTCTCCTATCACTTGTTATATTGGAAGAGATATTTAGAGATAGTGTTTCTAGTGTTTGGAATGATGGAATTTTGTGGTGAAGCGCACAATGGTAATTTTCTGGTGAAACCTCTGTTTTCATTGTAATATGGTCAATGGTGGTGGTGAGATTGCCCAAGAGGAGAATTTGATGTAGAGGATAGATTAGTGGTTTGACCACATGAAGCATCAGTGATTAGAGGTTGAGTTTGGTCAACAGTGGTTTAAGTTGTTGTGGACTGACTTTTGTTTTAAGCATATGAACTTCGTAGATTAGAAGAGGCTTTGTATTGGGTGGTATCTCAATGTCAAACTTGTAATCCTATTGCATTGTTTTTGTTTACCTTCATTAACCTCAACCTTTGAAGTAAGTTCTTCAAAATTCAATTTATCAGTATCAAATAGTTCTATAGGATTTTCAAGGATGATAATTCATTTAATTTTACATTCAATGTTTCTTCTATAGTCATGGTCCTTGTTTCAAACACTTTACAGGCCTTGGCTGTAGAAGAATATCCCAAAAAATATCCACAATCCACTTTGGCTTCTAATTTTGAAAATGAATATTTGAGATTCAAAATAAAGCAGATAACCAAGGATTTTGAAAAATGAGATTAATGATTTTAATTTGAACAAAATCTCATATGTAGTTTTTGATGTCGTAGATTTATTAAGACCTTGTTTTGAATATAGCCTCTATCCAAAAGGACAATGGGAGACTAGAATCTACAAGCATAGTTCTTGCAGCGTCAATAAGGTTTTTTTTTTCTTTCAACAACCCCATTTTGTTCAGGATACCTAGGAGCACTAGATTTTCTCATTACCCCTTTAGATATGTAGAATTCATCAACCTCTGGATTTCTGAATTCTGTCCCATTATCACTTCGTAGGAAGATCATATTATTTTCCTATTTTTATGATAAATTCTTTTAGAATTCCTTCAGTCTCATCTTTTGTGTGTAAGAAAAATGTCCATGTAAACCTAGAAAAATCATCAACTATGACTAAGCCATATGGCTTTTTTTCCTAAAGCTTATGATTTTTACTGAGCCAAACAAATCCATATGAAATAGTAGCAAGCGTTTAGTTTTTTTGGACTCTTCAACGGGTTTGTGTGATGCCTTGTGTTGTTTACCTTTTAGGCAGGAAACACAATGTTAATCACACTTGAATTGTTTGGTGGGTAATCCTCTAATATTTTTCTATTGTTAAAGTGTTAGTTGTTTTTCAATTAACATGTCCCAACCTTCTATGCCATAACTCTTTTTCTTTTGTTTAGGTAATAGAGAATAAGCATACATTGGATTTTGGGTTTTCTTCAGACATATCCACTACATAAACATTGCCACTTCTATAAGCATCAAGTTGTGTAATGCTTTCAGTTATAATTTTGTCAATTTTTTTAGCAACCTCAGGTCCAATGATTTTAAAAGTTGTCTTTGTAAAAAATGAGCCACCGCCTTTATCACTTATATGTGAAACACTAAGTAGATTAAATTTTAAGTTACTTATTAGATTAACATTTTCAAAATTTAGCATACTAGCTTGGATTGTCCTTGGCCCCATCACCTTTCCTTTAAAATTGTTTCCAAAGAAATGTCACCATGTCCATGAGCATGGAAGTTTGTTAATAGAGCTTTGTATCCAGTCTTATGTTTGGATCCTCCAATGTCTACATACAATAGGCTATCTAGGCAAGTAGATACTCCCATTTTGGTCACATGAATGCGCATTCACAATTATTTTCATTTTTCAGTTATATTCCAAGGATCATTGATTTTACAACCCCATCATTTCCCTTTTTAAAAACATCAGTCTGCACTTGGTTAGATGTTGTCTCATCATTTTGTATGCTGAGAGTTTTCTAATTGTTTTCATCAATCTCCTTGGTTGTACTAAAACTCTCTTTCAACTCATCTCATAACTCTTTTACACTATCACAGTGTGATAGCTCTACATAGATCTTGTTTGGTAGAGCCTTTGCAATTATGATGGGAGCTTTGGCATCTATCACAAACTTTTTGAAATCGAGCATAGATCAATCTTCCGGTTTCTTTGGCTCTATTACATCAGGATTTTCGACATTGGTCCGTACATTACAGATCTCTGGCATCCTATGTTTTTTGAGCCAGATAGTGCATTGATAGAGAGGGTAAAACCCGAGTGTTATAGTCCATATCTTGTGTGTTTTTGTGCATTTTAAGTGATTATATGCGTTGAATGAGATAACTACGAGAAATTGTGGTTTTGCAAGTTAGTCGCTTAATTCGGTGAAGATAGGGTACTTGGAGATGATGTGGAATAATCGTGGATGGGAATAAAGACATAATACTTTATTCGGGACTTGATTCGGGCCAAGAGACAGCTTGGAAACATAAGAGATGCGAGAGATTAAAGTCTAGTGGCCGTCCGACAAATATGCTGAAAGTTGAAATTAGCAAGAAAATGAGTTTGAGAAACCCGCCGTAGGTTACGGTTTGTACACCGTAGCTTACGGCTGTGTTGAGCAAACAATGAAGTATCCAACACCCTTGATCATAACTTACGGTAGGTAACTGTACGTTACTGTCTAGCAAAACAATTTGAACAACATGTCTTGGCCATAACTTACGGTTTACGGTCTGCTGACCGTAGGTTACGACGTGTTTCCAGAAATTTGACATGAGTTAGTATTTTGAACGTATAAGAAGAGTTTCTCAACCTTAATCATATCATCATTATCTTTTGGGATGAAATTAAGGAGAAAAGCAGCAACTTCTGGGTATTTCTTCAACTTCAATCATCATTCCTTGGACAAGATCAGTCATGGCGCTCATGAATGCAACCGTCAATCAAGCTTTTGAAGATCACGAGACCAACATTAGCGGCTAACCTCTTTATGGTTTCCCCAGGAGGAGGATTCTTGTAAGTTAACTAAGTTATGTGTTTTCGATTGTGTTGAACTTGGTAATCTAGGCATTCGATGCTTTTACCATTCGGTTTGATTAGTTGAATTGTAAACGATTGGTTTTATTTAATTCTTGATTCAGAGTCATTCAATTTCTGAGATTTCTAGTAATTGGGATCTATTTGAAAAGGATTTAGGGTTGGTAATTCCAGTTGATCATTTACATGATAAACTTCCGTTATTTACAATCAAAGTAAGTAGTCATTAAATATTCACAATCAATTAATTAGATTATACACTTATGTTTGTGTGATTGTAAACAATCAAATACTTAACTAAAGTTTACTTTGAATCTGAAATCAGGAGGAACCATTGTTTCTCCAACTGTTTACAAACTTGTTTTCTTAGTAATTTTTAGTTAATCAAATAATCAACCAAACCGATTTTATACTTTTGCCATTAGTTAACTAGTACTTAATTCATAGCACTTTCCACCATACTCCGCTGGTTACTTTGAATCTGAAATCCGGAGGAACCATTGTTTCTCCAACTGTTTACAAACTTGTTTTCTTAGTAATTTTTAGTTAATCAAACAATCAACCAAACTGATTTTATACTTTTGCCATTAGTTAACTAGTACTTAATTCATAGCACTTCCCACCATACTCCTCTAGTTCGATACCGTATTTACCCATTCTACGTAGTTTATCTAGGTTTTTGTATGACCCTTTCGAAAGTCATCAAATGGCATCGTTTCCGGGAAATCACGCGCAAAGTGTTTTAATTTATAAGTTTTTTTAGAAAATAGTTTAAAAATCCAAATATGGTGTTTATTTCTTTTTGTTCAGAATTACGCATGGTTTCTTGTCTGTGTTTATGTTGCTGGATTCCTACGTGTATGCATCATACGAGATAATCTGGAAAATCATCGCAATTAATATTTGATATGAAAATTGAAGGAACAGTCAAGCAAACCCGAGTCGTACACCGAGAGAACAAAGTTCTACAATCTCCAGTACCCACAATCAAAGTGATGGAGAACTCGGGAAATCCAGACAAGCAAGCTGAAAACCCGCCTCAACAAACTAAATTCTCACCAACTCCCAACCAACCTTCACCTAACAGCACTAGACCATCTGAAACACCACCACAATCCACCAAAACTACTACTACCACTTAACTTCCACCAATGCCTCAACCACCATTTCCCAATTTAGACAATCTGCCGTATGTGAGGATTGTTGACGACGATAACACCATTTCACCAAATCAAACTGGACCTGTCAATTCATCAACCTTAATCCCTCTACAGCCCAACCTTCCCACTACCAGCCTGCTTAGCAACAACATTTCTCATTTAGAACAACAACGTTTAATCAAGGGAATAGTTCCAGGGAATTCGGGGATGGTTATGATGAATATGATAGTTGCAGGAACCAAGGTGAGAGATAGGTGATAAACAAAGGAAATTTTGAGAGGTACAATACGGGGTTTGGGTATGTAGAGAAAGGGAACCAAGACACTTAACATGGTTAAATACCCAATCCAGTATACCAACAACCGGGTAATGCAAACTGCTACAACAAATAGCGATGTAACAACCACAGATTCCACAAAGGCCATTCCCGAGAAATCTCATTCCACTGATCAATCAACATGAGGGCATCCCAAGAAGGTATGATCGGGACCAGTGCGGGGAATTGAGAGCCACTTTAAACCCGCCATTGCTAATAATCCATCTCCGGCTGTAATACCCCAGCTACATGGTAAATCATTTGAAGTTCGGGCTCAATCCATCCAAAGTCTACCCAAGTATCACGGGTTAGCGACTTAAGAGCCGTATTTGCATATAGCTGCCTATAATGCTCGTTGCAATACCATCAAGGGGCAAGGATTTACATCCGATGATGTGAAATTGGTGTTATTCCAATTCACGCTAGAAGACAGGGGCACAAAATTGGTTTCGTACTTTCCTTTGGCTTCTATCTTTACTTAGCCTGAGATGCAACAGTTAGTTTGAGACGAGTTCTACACACCTTAGAGGACCAGTGACGCTTGGAAAGATATCAAAATTTTCCAACAATAGCCTGGTGAGTTATTTCATGAAGCGTTTAACCGTTTTAAGATGCTGTTGAAGAATTGCCCACATCATGGTATACAAATGTGGGAATTGATGAATGCATTTCATGAGGGCTTGATACCGGACGATGCTCGTGATCTTAGCTCAATATCAAATGGCACATTGGGTACAAACTATGAGCATGTGGATTGGGATTATCTAGATAAGATGGAAAGTACTTCGAAGAGGAAGGCTCATTCCTCGAGAAGAGGTCGACATTTACTAGTAAAAGTAGTAGGTAATACACCAGAGGTCGGGATACAAATGCCTTTGTGTGAGCATTGTGGAGATTTGGGGCACATTGCAAATCAATGCCCCAGTATTGTTGGTGGGTTCGATGAGTAAATTTTGTGCAAGATAGTGGAGGTGGTGGTAGGAACTTCAACATGAACTCTAACACCTATCACCAGGGGCTCAGAAATCATCCGAACTTCAGTTATTGAAATGCAAGTAACTAGAGCAACCTTGGATTTCAGGGCAACAATCAGTCAGGTGGTTAGGGAATTTTAATCAATCCCATTACCAAAACAACTTTCAAGGGGATAACACTAGGATATCAAGGCCAACACTAGAATAATCAAGGAAGATCAGCTGGATCTTCCGGGGCTAGTGGAGGAAATGAGATGATGGAGATGTTGAAGGTGATGCAACAGGAAATGCAGAAATGAAATCTGATGGATGATACAAGAGCGCAAAAAGATGAGGTACGCGATAAAGCTATTCAGTCTTTGACAACACATATGGGGCAACTAGTAAGCGAGCTAGCAAAAATGAAGCAACAAAGTGGAAGACTGTCCAGTGATACAAAGGTGAATCCTTCTCATTAGAAGCCAAAAAGCAACCAAATTGGCTAGGTAAGTACTCTTCGCAATGGTAAAATGTATAATAAGCTCAACTCTCCACCACCATTCGTTGAAGGTGTTGTAGAGGATGTCAATGAGAGTGAGAGTGAGTCAGAACCTAAACATATTGAAACAAGTATAAAAATGAACTTTGAAAAGCCTAGTGAAACGGTGAAAACTACCAAGGCTAGGGAAGGTGAACCAAAGGGATTATTTACAAAGGGATTGTTTACAAACGGGGACCTCAAAAGGAGGAAATGTGGGAGGTTTTTTGTCACACCCTCAATTTCCACTTGCGGAGTTTTACCGCGAGGCGTGTGAACAAACCAGAATCTGAAACACTAGTACGTCGAACGACTCTACATGATTTGATAATACGTTTTCCAAAATCGTTCATTGTAGATTTTATATCAATTACCAATATTTAGCAGAGCATTAGTTTTAAAGTTTGAGCGGAAGCATAAATAAGTAGTGATGCGGGCGCCAACACAAACGCCAAAACAAAAGAAAAATCCCAAAACAATATTAATAAGTAAGACTCGATAAAAGATGTCTTGTTCAATGCATGTGCGTGCACCTAGAGCTCCTAGCGTCCTGAGAAACATGTAAAGAAACAAGTGTCAACATTAAAGATGAGTGAGTTCACAGGTTTTCATAAATTTGTTTGTTCGGTTATAGTTTGGTTACTCCGTTATCCCCAACCCGGGATAACGTATCAGTTCCATTATTCCAATCCCGGAATAATAAGTTGTTGCTTCCAATATTCCCATCCCGGAATATTAAGTTGTTATTTCCATTATCCCAACCCGGGATAATAAGTTGATGTTTCCAATATTCCAAACCCGGAATATTAAGTTGATTCGTAATTAAGTTCAATGTTAATATATATAGGTAGCTAGCCTAAAGTCATGTCACGTAAGAGTTCGCGATCGAAGCTGACAGTTGTGCCTCCGTTTTGCCAGGCCTATCACATGACCATGGCGATGTTAGGCCAATTATTCACCCGTTGACCATACCAGGTCGGCTAGCGCGACTAGCGCGGATGGGGCTCGTCAGACCCAGTAGTACTACTTATAATTCCCCCGCTATTTAACCCAAATACTAACGATCCGAGGAGATTGTCGAGGACTTAAGTGATAAAGCTGCTTAGTGACCATAACATTACATTAACATTAACTTAGTTACCGTATAGTTATGTGACGTTAAATTCGTATAACGTAAAGAGATTGAGTTTGAGAGTGTATACATGTTTCTCCCCCTGTTGTTTAAAAACCGAATAAAGTTAGGGTCCGTGAACTCACCTTTATTTGCTCGGTTAGTGTAGCAAAGATGTTATAAGAGATGGGACCGCTAGTTGCGTCCTAACAAACCAATTAATTACACGTCAGTGTGAAATCACACCAATACAAATTCCACACGCAATTTACTCACAAAGTGATACACACAAACAACATATCTAACACTCAAACATGCATGCAAGTATTTTCATGTGATCATAGTAATCAAACAACTTATCATGAACATATTCCAAATCCATGCAACACTTTAATGCATAAAATCACAAGTTATCAACTTTCTGCTTAACACTCAATTATTCAGCTGTTTTCTAGGATTTTTATAAAATAGTTCTAACATTCTAAAAATTCCAATATTTTACAGTAGGTGACGTTTATACCATAGAAATTTATATAATTTTCCCAAGTCCAAAATCTTTACCAATTAACCATAAATATTAGTTCACTAAGCTGCAGTCAGATTTACCGCTTTCTGACTGCAGTCCACGGAAGAATTTATTTAAAAATCACTGATCGTCCGATTAACAAAATTCCAGTTGGAGTTGCCCGGAAATTTCTATACCTAGTTTCTGTACAAAAATCATGACTCAACTCCCTACTGATTTTAAAATCTAGCTTGACAAACAACTAGCAAAATTTCAGGATTTTCACAGTTTTAGTTACTGAACTTATTTAGCCCTTTAAAAATATCAAACGACTTCATAAAATTATGAATCCAGCGCCATTAGATTCCTTATTCAAATCTCTACGTTCTAGACATCAGAAAATCCGTTTTTCGACAACTATCGACCGAGTTACAGCCAGATGAAATCGGCTGTAACTTTTAATCAGCATCCTGTTTCAGCATATTATTATTACAACTTACATAAACCGTTCCTATTGATCAACCTAAGCGAGCAAGAACCGATTTTTAATCATAGTTTACTACTAACAACTTATCCATGCAAACCCTAGTTCTTACTTCTAGTTTTTACAAACAAACACACTTGCAAACTTATGATATCCAGAAACAATCATGCACATGAATCAACAATCAAAACAGCCGATTACTTAACACTCACATAATCTGAAAACAATACAATCAAACACATGTGTTCCGAAGATGATATGACAAATTCGAGTCTTTTAACGGTAGAGTAAACGAACCGTGATTTAGATAAGAGACCGATGATCAACAAAAATCGCTGCCGAAGACTGAGATGGCGAGGACTGTTGCGACCGGGAGGAAGGAAAAGCTGATTTCGCGACCGAGGAATGAGACTAAGCTGTTTGTGATCTAGATGAAGTGTATCAAGGCTGAACTGGCGATCCAAGGAATAAGTAAAAGGGCTGTTTTGCGACTGAGATGATGAAGGCTTCGGCTGCTGCTTGCTGCGACCGAGAAGAAAGTATGAGTAAGGCAGCCGACGGCTGTCTTGTTTGTTAGGGTTTTCGAATCGTGAAAGAGTATGTATGGGTGTTGTATATATAGGCGCAACAAGATGAGGATCACGGTTTTGGCTAGAGTCGTGGCCGAGGAACTAGGGTGAGTTAGTTTGTTTTGGATTTGATCTCGCGGCCAAGTACTAGGGTGGGTTCGGTTTGAGTTTGAACTCGCGGTTTTGAACTTGATCTCGGCCGAGAGTGTTTTGGTTTAGGGTTTAGGTTTGCTCTCGATTTGGATTTGATCTTGGCCGAGGACTTGACTTGAGTTAAAGTTTAAAACTTGTTACTCCTAGAGTCACAATGAATCGAAGTTGGTTCACGTCGCGGTTCGGTTCAGTTCGTGTACATATCTACTCTAATTATTCAATTACTAAAACAATCACACAACACACAACACGTATTCATTTAACTCGTGCATGTTTAATACTTAACATATACATTATTCGGCATTTGTCAC
Source organism: Scalesia atractyloides (assembly GCA_947069175.1). Lineage (NCBI taxonomy): Eukaryota > Viridiplantae > Streptophyta > Magnoliopsida > Asterales > Asteraceae > Scalesia > Scalesia atractyloides. Next base: position 25,549,406 of record CAMTDV010000022.1, on the reverse strand, counting down.
GTGTAAGTTATCCGAAAAAACCCGGGATATCACATTATCCCCATGTTGAAAGAATTTTCGTCCCGAAAATTGAGTAAACGCGGTTTAGCATGTAACGTACATGTTTAGAGTGCCACGCACAAAGAGTTAGTTCGTTAATGGTGGTACGCAACGTTACAAGAAGTTCCCAAGTGCCATTCACAAGAATTTCCAAGTGCCATGCACAAGAATTTTAGTCAACAATAGTACACGAAAGTATGAGAAATTTCCAGGTTGTCACATCATCCCCATGTTGAAAGAATTTTCGTCCCGAAAATTTAGGTACTGGTATCGTTAGTTTGTTGCTCAGTTGCAAAGAGGTGTGGGTATTTGCTTTTCATTTGGTCCTCTCTTTCCCAAGTGGACTCCGGTCCCCGCTTAGAGTCCCAACGAACTTTAACGATTGGAATCTTGCTGTGCCTTCGAGTCTTGATCTCAATAGGCTTTTCCACGAAGTGTAGTTGTTCATCCACTTGGATCTCATCCAATGGAATAACTAAAGTTTCATCTGATAGGCACTTCTTCAGATTTGAAACGTGAAATACGTTGTGAACTCCACTGAGTTCGGCTGGAAGGTCTAATTGGTAAGCTACGGGTCCGATACGTTTCAAGATTACAAACGGGCCTACGTACCGTGGGTTAAGTTTGCCCCGTTTTCCAAAGCGGATTACACCCTTCCAGGGTGACACCTTTAGTAGGACGCGGTCGCCTACTTGAAATTCGAGCGGTTTGCGTCGTTGATCAGCGTAGCTTTTCTGTCGATCTCGTGCCGCCGCCATGCGGTTTCTGATTTGTACAATCTTTTCGGTGGCCTCAAGTATTAACTCAGGGCCTGTGAGTTGACTGTCACCGACTTGTGCCCAGCAGACCGGTGATCTACATTTACGACCGTATAATGCTTCAAACGGTGCTGCCGAAATACTCGTATGATAGCTGTTGTTATATGAGAATTCTACTAGAGGCAGGTGGATTTCCCAACTATTTCCGAAATCCACTACGCATGCCCTAAGCATGTCTTCCAAGGTTTGTATGGTCCTTTCACTTTGACCATCAGTCTGAGGGTGATAAGCTGTGCTCATATCTAAGCGGGTTCCCAACGCTTTCTGGAGTGACTGCCAGAAGTTCGACGTGAAGCGAGCATCTCTGTCTGAGATGATGGATGTTGGCACTCCGTGCCGAGAAACTACTTCCTTAATGTAGATGCGAGTCAACTTCTCCATCTTATCTATTTCTTTAATAGCTAGGAAGTGTGCGGACTTCGTTAAACGATCCACGATCACCCAGATGGTATCGCAACCACCCAAGGTTCGTGGGAGTTTAGTGATGAAATCCATTGAGATCTGATCCCATTTCCATACTGGGATCTCAGGTTGTTGGAGTAGCCCCGATGGCTTTTGATACTCCACCTTGACTTTTGCACAAGTCAAACATTTACTCACGTAGGTGGCTATATCGGCTTTCATGTTGGGCCACCAATATGCAGCTTTAAGGTCTTGATACATCTTATCCGAACCCGGATGGACAGAGTATCGAGATTTGTGAGCTTCGTCCATGACTAGCTCTCGGAGGTTTCCGTAGAGAGGTACCCATATGCGATTCATGAAATACCGGGCTCCATTGGGCTTTACTTCCCAATCGCGTTCCATTTTTCCCACTGATTCGGTTTTGATGTTTTCCTCCTTAACTGCTTCTAACTGGGCGTCGCGTATTTGATCGGGTAGCCCCGAATGAATAGTGAGTTGTAATGCTCGTACACGACGAGGTTTCAAGTGTTCCTTCCTACTGAGGGCATCAGCTACCACGTTAGCTTTTCCCGGGTGATACCGAATGGCACACTCATAATCGTTCAAGAGTTCGACCCAGCGACGCTGTCGCATGTTTAACTCCTTCTGATCAAAGATGTGTTGGAGGCTTTTGTGGTCAGTAAAGATTGTGCACTTTGTTCCATAGAGGTAGTGTCTCCAAATCTTAAGGGCAAACACTACTGCTCCCAATTCCAGGTCATGCGTCGTGTAGTTTTTCTCGTGAACCTTCAGTTGTCGCGACGCATACGCGATGACCTTATCGCGTTGCATCAGTACGCATCCCAATCCCTGAATGGAAGCATCACAATACACTACAAAATCATCTGTCCCTTCCGGCAAGGACAGAATGGGTGTACTGCAAAGTTTCTGTTTCAACAGTTGAAATGCTGCTCCTTGCTTATCACCCCAAGCATACTTCATGCCTTTCTGGGTGAGGGTAGTAAGCGGTTGTGCGATCTTTGAAAACCCCTCGATAAAGCGTCTGTAGTAACCAGCCAATCCCAAAAATTGGCGGATCTCCGTCGGTGTCTTGGGTGCTTCCCAGTTTTTGATGGCTTCAATCTTGGCAGGGTCTACGTGGATACCCTTTTCATTCACTACGTGCCCGAGAAACTGAACTTCCCGGATCCAGAAATCACACTTCGAAAGCTTGGCATAAAGCTTTTCCTGTTGGAGTAGCCCTAGCAGTAATCGTAGATGTTCAGCATGGTCTTCTTCACTTTTGGAGTAGATGAGTATGTCATCGATGAACACAATGACAAACTTGTCGAGGTATGGTTTACACACGCGGTTCATGAGGTCCATGAACACCGCAGGTGCGTTAGTGAGACCGAAGGGCATGACCAAGAACTCGTAATGGCCATACCGAGTGCGAAATGCCGTCTTGGCGATATCCTCCTCCCTGAGGCGTAGCTGATGATAACCGGACCGTAAATCAATCTTAGAGTAGTAACTTGACCCTTGCAGTTGGTCGAATAGATCGTCGATGCGAGGTAACGGGTTCTTGACTGTAACCTTGTTGAGTTCCCTATAGTCGATGCACATGCGGAAAGTCCCGTCCTTCTTCTTGACAAACAGGACTGGAGCTCCCCATGGCGAAACGCTTGGTCGGATAAATCCTTTTTCTAGCAGTTCTTGAAGTTGGGTAGACAGCTCCTGCAGCTCGGCTGGAGCTAGGCGGTATGGAGCCTTGGCGATAGGAGTCGCATTGCTTGCCAATTCGATTTCAAACTCCAATTGTCGATGTGGTGGAAGACCAGATAGTTCTTCTGGGAATACATCGGAAAAATCACGGACGACAGGGATGTCTTCTATACGTTTCTCGTCCTTAGGCTGTTTGGTAATTAGTGCGAGTAAAGCGAAGGAATTCTTTTTCCGAAGATACTTCTGCGCTTGCATGTATGAGATGATGTTGGTGACGGCGCTTGCCTTATCGCCTTGTACTGTCAGGATTTCGTCGTTCGAGAGTGGAATACGGATAGACTTTTCGAAGCAGAGAACTTCAGCCCGGACGTCGGATAGCCAGTCCATTCCGACTACCACGTCAAAACTACCCAGGGTAGTTGTCATCAGATCAATGGTAAAAGTGTGGCCCGCGAGTTTGAGTTGACAGCCGGATACGATTTGGGTCACATCTACCGATTTACCATTGGCTAATTCTATCACATAAGGGGTCTCTAATGGTTTAAGCGTGAGATTTAGGTTCTTCCTAAAAGACTCAGATATAAAACTCCTATCCGCACCCGTATCAAAAAGCACAGTAGCAAAATGTTCATTAAGGGGAAACTTACCGGTGACCACGTTCGTGTCGTTTCTGGCCTCTCCGCGGCCCAATGTAAATGCGCGACCTTTGGCACCTCCTGTGCCACCGTTCCCATTATTGTTGTTGTTGTTATTGTTGTTGTGGTTATTGTGGTTGTGGTTGTTTCCACCATTGTTGTTGTTGTTGCGCAACTGTGGGCAGTCTCTTCTGAAATGAGCAGTGCTACCACATTGATAGCATCCCCGGTTTATACCCTGCTGCTGACCCTGGGGCTGATTTTGATTTTGTCGGGACATGATTTCTCCACGACAATCCTTTGCCGCATGTCCTATCTTGCCACATCGTTGGCAACGATTTCCGGCACAAGGGCCGTTATGGTGAAGATTGCAGCGATTGCACTGCGGCTTTCGACCTACATAGCCGCCAGCATTCTGGTTGTTGTTGTTGTAGTTGTTGGCGGGATGATTTTGATGACCCCGGTGGCTGTGGTAATGATTGAACCGTTTCTGGTTCCCTTGCTGTGGATGAGATGACGAAGACTGTCGAATAGTGGAGTCTTCAAACTTTCTTTTGTTATCTGGGGCAACTTCAGTGGTACCCCGTGCTGGCAGTTTCTTCTGTTCCACCGCCTTATCGGTGAGTTTTGAGCCAATCAGATTGCTTGATGTTCAGTTACAGGGTTACTAGACATCACCATACCCTGAATTTCCGGAACCAGACCCCGAGATAGAGCTCGAGTCTTTTCTCCACCGTGTTGGCCAATTCGGGGCACAGGAATACTAAGTCATGATGTTTTGCAGTGTAGGCTTCAATTTCCGATCCCACCATCTTGTGGTTCCATAGAGCTTGCTCCAATTGTTGCACTCTGTCTCATGGACAGTACTCCTCTTTAATCAGGGCCTTGAACTCAGTCCATGCCATTGCATTCGCAGCTATAAGCCCACGTGTTTGGACTTGGGCATTCCACCATGTCAGTGCCCCATCTTCCAGTGTTGAGGCTGCATATTTGACTTTGTTGGCCTCGAGGCAGTTGCACATTTCAAAAACAGATTCCGATTTCTCTATCCAGCGGACCAGTCCAATGGGTCCTTCCGCCCCCGAGAATTTGCTAGGCTTTGCGTCAAGGAACATCTTGTTGGGGTTAAAGCCCCCTCCTGCTGACAGAGAACAGGAAGTCAGCAAGGAATTTTACTAGCCTCACTATTAGATTTTCACGCGAAAATTTAATAATGGTTACCTGCCGGCTGGTTCTGAACACCCGCTAAGGCTGTGTTCACATGCTCTTGAATCATGGCAGCTAGCTCTTCGGGCGTCAAGTTAAGGTTTCCACGTCTTCCAGTCGCCATTTAGATCTTCGAAACACAACATAAACACACCCTGATAAGTCTATATATCCAATATAGTTATCCTACTTCGTACTTTAATAATTAGTAAGTTATGTCAACTCAATATGTTAAATAATCAAAAGAAATACTTGATTAACTGAAATTTCAACGTCTTACAAAAGTGCAAATCACACATACGAATTCACTATAAAGTCTCAAGTTTAAACACAAGTGGGAAAATAACTAAACTGAAGGAAAACAAATAATATAAACGAGACGTGTCAGTCGTCTACGTCTCCATTCCCCAAGTCACTGTCGTTGCCGTCATCCTGTGCGGCATTTCCAGCTTCTTCAGCTGGGTCCTCCTCCGGATCCTCCTCTGGATCCTCCTCAGGGTCCTCCTCTGGATCCTCTTCTACCGGCACTGGAGGGGCCGGTGCTGGTGCAAGTGCTTGATTTTGCAGTTCCTGAATGTTCCAACTATTTTCCAGGACTCTGTCCTCAAGCCAGTCAGCTCTTATCTGCTCAGCACGCAGATCTCTGGCTATGGTGTTACGAGCTATCTTACTCGTATGATGCTCTTCCTCGAGCGAGTCGGTTTTACCAGTCAGTTGTCGTATCATCCATCCCTGTGCTAGGGTGGTTTCATGCATTCTTTCTAGTTGTTCTTGTTGCGTTCTTATCATATCTCTAAGTAGGTCGTTCCCTATTCTAACGAGTTAACCGGTTTGACCGTCACAGCGATGGTCGGGCGTGAGGAGGACTCCTCCCCCAGAGCGAGCCTTTTCCTCGCAGCTGAGCGCGTTTCCACGCCATAAGATGGTAACGGTTCCACCATAGGTGCCTTTCCTGGCGCCCTTGGTTGCGTAAGTTTGTCGGATGATGATGAGGATGAGGATGATGACATTGCCTGTTAGGTCGTGTAGTTAGTTACGAGTTGTTTTCATTTCTTATTATGAAGGTATAATCTACCAAACACGATTGTGGCATATTGCATAACAAGATATAATAATTCGGTGCCAAACTAAGTCTAGTGTCGTGTATTTAGCTATAGTTTAGGTCTACTTCTAATGCAAACCTGGTTCTCTATAGCCAGTGGCTCTGATACCAATCTGTCACACCCTCAATTTCCACTTGCGGAGTTTTACCGCGAGGCGTGTGAACAAACCAGAATCTGAAACACTAGTACGTCGAACGACTCTACATGATTTGATAATACGTTTTCCAAAATCGTTCATTGTAGATTTTATATCAATTACCAATATTTAGCAGAGCATTAGTTTTAAAGTTTGAGCGGAAGCATAAATAAGTAGTGATGCGGGCGCCAACACAAACGCCAAAACAAAAGAAAAATCCCAAAACAATATTAATAAGTAAGACTCGATAAAAGATGTCTTGTTCAATGCATGTGCGTGCACCTAGAGCTCCTAGCGTCCTGAGAAACATGTAAAGAAACAAGTGTCAACATTAAAGATGAGTGAGTTCACAGGTTTTCATAAATTTGTTTGTTCGGTTATAGTTTGGTTACTCCGTTATCCCCAACCCGGGATAACGTATCAGTTCCATTATTCCAATCCCGGAATAATAAGTTGTTGCTTCCAATATTCCCATCCCGGAATATTAAGTTGTTATTTCCATTATCCCCAACCCGGGATAATAAGTTGATGTTTCCAATATTCCAAACCCGGAATATTAAGTTGATTCGTAATTAAGTTCAATATTAATATATATAGGTAGCTAGCCTAAAGTCATGTCACGTAAGAGTTCGCGATCGAAGCTGACAGTTGTGCCTCCGTTTTGCCAGGCCTATCACATGACCATGGCGATGTTAGGCCAATTATTCACCCGTTGACCATACCAGGTCGGCTAGCACGACTAGCTCGGATGGGGCTCGTCAGACCCAGTAGTACTACTTATAATTCCCCCGCTATTTAACCCAAATACTAACGATCCGAGGAGATTGTCGAGGACTTAAGTGATAAAGTTGCTTAGTGACCATAACATTACATTAACATTAACTTAGTTACCGTATAGTTATGTGACGTTAAATTCGTATAACGTAAAGAGATTGAGTTTGAGAGTGTATACATGTTTCTCCCCCTGTTGTTTAAAAACCGGATAAAGTTAGGGGCCGTGAACTCACCTTTATTTGCTCGGTTAGTGTAGCAAAGATGTTATAAGAGATGGGACCGCTAGTTGCGTCCTAACAAACCAATTAATTACACGTCAGTGTGAAATCACACCAATACAAATTCCACACGCAATTTACTCACAAAGTGATACACACAAACAACATATCTAACACTCAAACATGCATGCAAGTATTCTCATGTGATCATAGTAATCAAACAACTTATCATGAACATATTCCAAATCCATGCAACACTTTAATGCATAAAATCACAAGTTATCAACTTTCTGCTTAACACTCAATTATTCAGCTGTTTTCTAGGATTTTTATAAAATAGTTCTAACATTCTAAAAATTCCAATATTTTTACAGTAGGTGACGTTTATACCATAGAAATTTATATAATTTTCCCAAGTCCTAAATCTTTACCAATTAACCATAAATATTAGTTCACTAAGCTGCAGTCAGATTTACCGCTTTCTGACTGCAGTCCACGGAAGAATTTATTTAAAAATCACTGATCGTCCGATTAACAAAATTCCAGTTGGAGTTGCCCGGAAATTTCTATACCTAGTTGCTGTACAAAAATCATGACTCAACTCCCTACTGATTTTAAAATCTAGCTTGACAAACAACTAGCAAAATTTCAGGATTTTCACAGTTTTAGTTACTGAACTTATTTAGCCCTTTAAAAATATCAAACGACTTCAGAAAATTATGAATCCAGTGCCATTAGATTCCTTATTCAAATCTCTACGTTCTAGACATCAGAAAATCCGTTTTTCGACAACTATCGACCGAGTTACAGCCAGATGAAATCGGCTGTAACTTTTAATCAGCATCCTGTTTCAGCATATTATTATTACAACTTACATAAATCGTTCCTATTGATCAACCTAAGCGAGCAAGAACCAATTTTTAATCATAGTTTACTACTAACAACTTATCCATGCAAACCCTAGTTCTTACTTCTAGTTTTTACAAACAAACACACTTGCAAACTTATGATATCCAGAAACAATCATGCACATGAATCAACAATCAAAACAGCCGATTACTTAACACTCACATAATCTGAAAACAATACAATCAAACACATGTGTTCCGAAGATGATATGACAAATTCGAGTCTTTTAACGGTAGAGTAAACGAACCGTGATTTAGATAAGAGACCGATGATCAACAAAAATCGCTGCCGAAGACTGAGATGGCGAGGACTGTTGCGACCGGGAGGAAGGAAAAGCTGATTTCACGACCGAGGAATGAGACTAAGCTGTTTGTGATCTAGATGAAGTGTATCAAGGCTGAACTGGCGATCCAAGGAACAAGTAAAAGGGTTGTTTTGCGACTGAGATGATGAAGGCTTCGGCTGCTGCTTGCTGCGACCGAGAAGAAAGTATGAGTAAGGCAGCCGACGGCTGTCTTGTTTGTTAGGGTTTTCGAATTGTGAAAGAGTATGTATGGGTGTTGTATATATAGGCGCAACAAGATGAGGATCACGGTTTTGGCTAGAGTCGTGGCCGAGGAACTAGGGTGAGTTAGTTTGGTTTGGATTTGATCTCGCGGCCAAGTACTAGGGTGGGTTCGGTTTGAGTTTGAACTCGCGGTTTTGAACTTGATCTCGGCCGAGAGTGTTTTGGTTTAGGGTTTAGGTTTGCTCTCGATTTGGATTTGATCTTGGCCGAGGACTTGACTTGAGTTAAAGTTTAAAACTTGTTACTCCTAGAGTCACAATGAATCGAAGTTGGTTCACGTCGCGGTTCGGTTCAGTTCGTGTACATATCTACTCTAATTATTCAATTACTAAAACAATCACACAACACGTATTCATTTAACTCGTGCATGTTTAATACTTAACATATACATTATTCGGCATGTGTCACGTGTAAGTTATCCGAAAAACCCGGGATATCACATTTTTAAACAGGTTAAAATAAATATATCCTTAATTAATGCAATTAAACAAGTTCCGGCTTACGCCAAATACTTTAAAGATATGTGCACTCAGAAACAGCAACACAAGGTTCCTAAGCAAGTTGATTTAACTGAGCGAGTCAGTGCCGTTTTAACCAGGGTACTTCCACCCAAGTTGCGAGACCCATGAAAGCCATTAATACCCATTCAAGTGGGTGATTTTAAAATGAATAGGGCATTGCTGGATCTCGGGGCTAGTGTGAGCATCCTCCCGGGAAGCTTGTACAACCAATATGACTTTGGTCCACTGCGTCAAGCTGACACCACCGTGGTGTTAGCTTTTTTGACCCTTAAGCTTCCTATGGGGATAGTTCAGGACGTGATTGTAAAGGTGGAAGAGTTCTACTACTCGGTAGACTTTTTGGTGCTTGATTATGTGTCATCGGACAAAATCAAGCAACTAAATGTGATTTTAGGCCGACCTCTCTTAGCCACGACCCATGCATTGATCGATTGTCGTTCTGAACGATCAATATGACTTTTAGCAACAGAAAGGTCCATCTAAATGTGTATTCCAATGTTACTAACTCGTTAATAAATGATGAATGTTTCATGGTAGATATTATTGATGTGTGCCATCCTTATCTTGAGGATGTAACCACTGAGGTTTGTTTTGTCTGTGACAAGTCAGAATAGGAAGATAATCACAAGCTGGCGGAGGAAGTAAAAAGTTTGGAGGCGATGGCAGTAAGGGATAGAAGACCCCATGGACTCATTAGACAGAAAGTCTACCAGCCGAAATTCGTCAGGATTAAATGTGAGTCCCAAATCAGCTTCGGATCATAGTGATGGTGATTGACAAACACCCAAACACCATTAGAATAGGTGTTTGAATGATATAAGTAAGAAAACAAAAAGAAACTAAGATGAAGGTGAAGAATCTTATCCAAGATGTAATCCCATAATGATAGTACGAATCAAAGATCCTGGATGTATGATAACATCATGCAAACCAGAGACACAAACACAAAACAATAAAAAAATGACCTTGGTCCAAGAAACTTGGAGCCAAAGGATTCATGACTTCATATATATATGCACTGACTACTAAACATATTTATTAAATAGGTTGGGACAATAAATACACCGCTACAGGTACAATGCCCTATAGTTACACTTTTAGCCCTTCTAGTTTTACTAACTATTACAATCAAGATACAAACTATAAAACTCAACTATCAACAATCTCGAAAACGTCCTAACAATATCCCCCTAGACCGTTGCGTACTTGAGAGTCTTCATTCCTCGTTCTGAGCTTTTGGGCTTGCGGCGGCATCTTGATCATTTCTTGGTGTTGCAGTTTGGTAAAGAACAGCTTCACTAGTTGTTGGTGGGTACTCCATAGTGACTTCATATGTGAATGAAGTCGGAGGTGGTGGTATTACTTGAACATCGGACTCAGATGACGGATCTTTGGTTTGAGGAGGAGATGATTATGGTTCAACAGGCTTTTCTGTAGCATTTTTCTTTCGCACTTCATCTTGCTCTTTCTGTTCATCGATCTGAAGCATAATTTCCATCATTTTTTTCTTTCTTTCTCTAGCTCTCTCGACAGCTCGTTGAAAGAGCATGGCTTCCTCCAAGTATTCGTTTCCAGCACCAACGTGAACCTTATGCTCGTAGAGGATATTCAAGTTAAACATGCAAAACATAAACACATCCATCGAATCTAGAATTCTGATATCTTCATTACCGTTTGATCTGATCATAGCTTCACCAGTTTGACCGTCGTAGAACCACTTCTTGAAGTTGGTGAGTATTACTGGATGTTATGGAGGAATCTTCACCATGGTAACCACTTTTGATGGATTAATTACCCATGTAACTCTGCCTTTTCTAGTTATTGGGTCTTTGGTGGTTTTTGATACACGTCTTCTCAGGCGTGTAGGCTTGAATACGGTGAATCCACGCACGCATTCACGAAGTATAAGTCTTTCCAAATCATCTCCAATGCTACAGTTTTTAGGATTTATCATATCGCGTTTGCTTATCTCGCAAATATCCCATGTCAGTAAGCTCTACATATCATTTCCAGTTTCGAAACGTTAGATTTCACCGCCTCTACGCTTCACAATGAAGAGCTCTGTCAGGTTGTAGTACTTCCAGCTTATGATTCTGTCTGTTGCCTCGGTTTTCTCAACAGTTACTACCTCATAGAAGTCCAGCATTTTAGCTTGTTTTTTCTTGAACCATTCAGGGTGCTGCGGTTCCACTTCGTCTCCTCCGCCTATTTTATAAACCACATCATCTTCTAAACCCCATTCAATAAACTTGGGAGGTATCTTAATTCTATCTACCTCTTCTTCCTCACTATCTCCATCGATGTTAACATCAACCACTGATTCAAGTTGTTTCTTCTTCTTTTCAGCCATAGCGGTTTTACGTTTTTCTTCCTCTTCTCTGAAATGTGACACAATTAAAAAGATCCTTACCGGTGTATTTTGGTTGTCGGTCAACTATGGTGTGCAAATCTTGAAGCATTTCGTGCAATTTGATCATTCCTTCGTGCTGAAATCTTAGAAACTCTGCTTACTTTGACACATACTTGTGTAGTTCTTTGTTTTTCTTTCGTTGTTCCTTCAGTTTCTCTCTGAGCACATTGGTATCATTAACGTGATTCTTCAACAGACAGAACTCTTTGGCTAGGAATGACCCGATTTCTCTTGATAAATGATCATACAGTTGAAGTTGACTTTGGTGGAGCTCATTGAGGAGGTACTTAAGCAGTTGAAGTTGACTTTGGTGGAGCATCTTTAGAAGATCTCTCTCCAGTTTTTCTCTTTTTATGCATCAGGGACTTGCTCGGAGTGGTCTTTGTGGGATCAGAAAGTAAACCTTCAATGAAATGATCCAGTGTTCCTGTTCTGATGTAACCACAACGAGTGTCTCCGACTCAGTCATCTCTCTTCTCTTCATCCTCCTCTCTCGTTTCTCTGCTTCCCTAACTACGTGGATGGCTTGCATTCGTTCCATTTCTTCTCTTGTAGACCCAACATGGATGCTGTCACCCATAATTCTTTCTGGATTGGGTGCGTCCTGCTTTCTTTTCTTAGATCCTTTTCAACTACTTTCTTTCCTTTGTCTTTTCGCTTGCAAACTAGCTGAGGTTCTTCTTTGACTTCCTGTTCTTGTTCCTCAGCATCTTGCTTCTCTTGTCTTTCTATTGCTTGCTTCACACCTTCTCTTTACTTATTATAAGCTTCAAGTACTAATGGAAGTCTTTCTTTTCTATACATCCAATTATGTAACATCACCCATTCTTTAGTTTTTAGCTCAGTGATTTGCCTTCCGGTGGGTAAGTGAAACTGATATAGATTTCCGTTGTGAGGCAGATCTTGATGTTGATCATTGATAAGTAGTTGAATGAATCTTGGATACATGGACCATGTAACTCTGTTGGCATTGTCAAACATGCAGTAGAAAATCAACCCAGAAATGTTGAACGACTGATTTGTACATAAATTAAGCATAAAGCCGACCATTCCAAGTTTAATCTGTTGTACCCGCCTTTTCTGTGTGCCATACTTAAACTGAAAGTATGCAAAATGAATCTCCAATCTTTTGTTAGCCCGTTCTTCTTGATCTCATTCTTTCCTTGAAATCTCCAACATAGTTCATCCCTATGAAACCCTCTAGTAACTGTTAGTTGGTTAAGTTATTTACAACCTATTTACAAAAATATGATACTATAAGTATAAACAAAGTTAATAAAAATGGTTTTCACTAAAATAATTAGAAAATAGGAAAATTTATATATTTACTGTTTTTAACAATAATAATTGGTTAAACCCGCTGAGAGAGCTTACAAGACGGAAACGACTAGGTTAAATACGCCGGTAGCAAGAAGTATTTACAGCGCTCATCTCTGAAATCTATTAAAGACGTTGTGTGAGTTATAGATAAATACGATGGTATTTAGGTCGCGGAGTTAAGTCTGGTTTCGAGACTACAGTCAGCGTAGATATTCATCTACAGTAAGTGGCCGGCGTATTTGTCAAATACGTCGGTTGCTCGAACTCACGTTCGTGACTTAATTACCCGATTCTTAATCCCTGCTAAGTACGCTGGATTCCAGACAAATCCACTAAACTTATTGTGTTCTTGATAAACCCTTTTAAAACCCACAAACTGATCCACTCTTCATACATTTTAAAGGAGGTTTGTGTGATGTGATTATCTAATAACAGTTTATAACTATCATACCGTAATGGATATCAATCACCAAGAGGATCAGTTCTAGGGTTTTGAGAATAATGTTTGTTAAATGTTTGTTGATAGAAGATGAAGATGATAATGTGTTACAAAAAAAAAACTGTACAATGTTCAAAAATAATTATATATATACACTAAAATATCTTCCACCGTAATTAATAAATACATTGGCAGATAATTATGCCACCCCTATTTTGTTGGAAGGATTCTTCAAATCAAAGAAATCCCATTGAAATATGCTCGAAAATTTTAAAATTTTTCGAAAAAACGTGTCCTTTTTGATAAAAATAGTGCAATTTGGACACAGAAATTCGTTTTTCGAATCGAGGGATTTTCTTTATCGCAATTTTTCTTTCGTTTGCAGATCCTCGACTTTCCTGCAAAAGATCATACTGGAAACACTTGTCAAATTATAATTTTGATATTAATCAAGGCACAAGAAATACTATGAGTATGTTTGTCCTCTTAAATCCATGTATCCTTCTTTCAACATGCTTTCGGTGAGCGCTTTATTATGTTGTGGTAATATTGAAGTGGTGCGGTTATCGTATTCACTACTTCGAAAAGTATTTTTCTGAAAACATAAATACTTTTATCGGCAAACCTCTTACTAAGTTTAATTTAGAAAGTTTGTTCATATTTTTGAAATTCACATGTCCTAGACGCCATTCTCAAAGCAGTGATTCCGATTCTGATGCCTTGGAGAACAAACATGTCATTTGCTCCTTGGTTTTGGGGTTTTTCATATTGAGGACATAAGTGTCATTTTGACGATGCGCTTCGGCAGGAATCGAGTATTCGGGTTTCAGAAAGAGACATTTTACGTCGTTGAACAACACGGATTTTCCTTTGTCACGGACTTGTGATACACTCATAAGATTGTAACACAATTTTGGTACATAGTTCACGTTTTCCAATGTAAGTGCTTCTGAAACAACGTCTCCAATTCTAACAATCTTTCCTCCTTTTTCATCTCCGGCAAAAGATACGAAGTCGCCATCGATAACACGAAAGTTTTTCAGAAGTTCCTTTAATCCGGTCATATGCCTTGAGCATCCACTATCTACATGCCAGATATATTCCATGAGTATTCGAAGCCATTTCTGCTGCTTATTCCGTTATAAAACACCAAAAAATATATATACAAGTTAGTTAGAATTTGGAACCCATACTTGCTTCATTTTTAATCTATCATGATCTTGGATCACAATATCTTCTTTCTTTTTCTAAAAATAGCTTATATTAACGAAGTTTTTGACAGATTTCTTAAAATTGTCAAAATGATATGTGAAATGTTTAGCAAAATTTTGATCTAGTTTAAAACATTTCTTGCTTTTGCAATGTTTCGCTGTGTGTCCTAAACACCGCATTGAAAACATTTAATGCAACATTTACTTTTCTTTTTAGAAGTTGATGCGTTGGAAGTTGATGTATGTGATGAGTGTCTTGAACTGTATGATGCGTTGTCTGATGAAGATGCATTGAGGCTTGAACTTCAAATTTTCTTCATTTTCTTGTCAAGACGACTTTCATCCTTCATGCAATCTGCATCGCTCTCGCTATCTGATGAAGAAACAGATTCTTGATTTTATTTGAATCATCTGATTCTTGATCTTCACTCGAGGTTTCTTCACCACTTTCCGAAGTTGCTGTGTTCGAGTCTTCACTGCTGCTGACTTGCATTGATTCTTTATCGGACTCTGATGTACATGTACATGATGGAACAAACTCGGGAATTTCCTCTGTAAGGAACTTTCAAAATCTGTTTTCTTCAATTCTAGAACAAACATATGGGATTCCAGCACAACATTTTCATCACAAAAAGCAAATTTAAAGTCCATGCATTCAACCACTACATTATCATGGTTGCGGGTCAGAGGATATCTTCGTCGTTAAAGCTTGTTGACTTCTTCCTTTTTTTCAGCAATTTCCTCAGCCCAATCATAATCTTTGACCACCAACGCCTTAGGAGGGTTGTCAGCAGCATTTTCATTTCCCTCAATAGCCATTGCCCGTCTAGTTGGAGTCGTACCAATGTTTCATTTTTTAGCAAAGGACTTTATCTTTTGAAAGTGCCCCAAATTCTTGTCGAAACTAGCTTTTCCGAGTGCTAGCCTCTTTCCCATTTTGTCTTGAAACTTCTTTAGCTGCAGGGTTATCATGGCCATTTGCCATTTCAAGTTCATTTCCTCCATATCGTCTGGATCTACCTATTACATGTCTTCAGCAGTAAGAAAATCTCTTTTCAGCTAACCCAACATTAGAGCTTCATAACTGCTCAGGAAGGTGTTAACAATGCAAAATGTTTAGTGGATATATTCTTGAGCATTACCGACCACTGTAGTCTTCTCGTTAGATGGTGGAGCCTGTGTAGAGTTTTCGGAAGTGTTAAAGTAAGATTGTTAGCACTTTGAGAACTTGAACCATTGGAGGTTATGGGAGCAAGGAATGCCAAGTTCTTGGGAACAGTAACAATAGTGGATTGAGCATATTTTTGTGAGTATCATGTTTTATTCATCTTTCTCTTGAGCACGTAAATTTCAAAGGCCTTTAAAGTGTTGATGAGATCTAGAAAGAGTGCCTGGAGTTCTACTAGTCAGGAAAGTTCTTTTGATCATCATGCATTGTAAGCACCATTCTTTTGGAAGAGAGTCCAAAATTTTCTTGATTGAGGCATATTTGGCAACTGGATTACCGACTTTCTTCATTTTTTTTAACACATTTAGAAACGCCTGATATGATCTAACAGACTTTCACCTCAAACATTTCCAAACATATCATATTCTTTCTGAACCATATCCTCTTGTTATCCATCAGTTCTTGGTTGCCTTCATAGTGATCAATAATTTCCAACCATAATTCATGAGCTGAGGTGTACTCTTCAAATAGTTTGTTGTCGTCCTTTGATAGAGCCATAGTTAGAGCTGCGTGAGCCCGGTGGTCACGTTGCATCAATGTTCTATCTTCTTAAGTGAAGGTTGAGCGATCTTCGTTTATTGTACGAACGTCATAACGAATTACCATAGGAACATGGGGTCCTAAGTGACAGACATCCATTGAGTATAGTTCGTATACTCAAAGAATGACTTGATTTGTTCTTCCAGCTACTGAAATCTTCGGATCCTTTCAACTTTGGAGGTTTTGTTGCAGTTCCAGTTTCAAGCTCGGCTTGAGCGATGGGATTCAGTTGATTTAGAGAGATGTTGATTCTGTTTTATGTTCAAATTTTATAACCAAAGATAATTACGCTGATTTTTGGTTACTTGGAACAATTATGCTAAAATTTCTTAAATACCCTATAAGATCAAGTTTTGAATCAGGTGAATTATGCTCGCAAAGACCCTCGAATGATATTTGTTTCTTCGACCGGACACAGAGAACTACGCTGACAAATACGCCGATAGACCAGCAACCTACAAAGATTTGGCTAAATATGTCGAACACCACGATAAATACGCCGATATACCAACAACCAACAAAGATTTAAATCACTAACCCCGAAGTGGCCTTCGGATAGATACGCCGACACAAAGACTGCGTAAAAGACAAATACGCCGGATTTTATACACTATCTTCAACAATATCTACGCTATCTTCAAGATTAAATACACCTTGAAGGGTTTTAGTATGAATAAAACCCTCTAATCACAAAAAACAGCCCAAAAACCATGGAAACTTGCATCAAAATGACCCAAATGATACTATAATCAGTGATTAACAACAACACAATCAATAAACACACCAGATCAAGCTATTTGAGTCCAAACTTTTGAAAAACTTTGAAAACCTTGAAAATCTTAACAAATATCAGTCAATCAAGAGCACAAAGGCTCTGATACCAAATTCTGAGTCCCGAATCAGCTTCGGATCATAGTGATGGTGATTGACAAACACTCGAACACCTATAGATTATGTGTTTGAATGATATAAGTAAGAAAACACAAAGAAACTAAGATGAAGGTGAAGAATATTGTCAAAGATGTAATCCCATAATGATATTAACAATCAAAGATCCTGGTGTATGATAACAACATGCAAATCAGAGACACTAACACAAAACAATAGAAAAATGACATTGGTCCAAGAAACTTGGAGCCAGAGGATTCATGACTTCCTATATATAACCACTGACTACCCAACGTATTTATTAAATACATTGGGACAATAAATACACCGCTACAGGTACAATGCCCAATAGTTACACATTCAGCCCTTCTAGTTTTACTAACTATTACAATCAAGCTACAAACTATGAAACTCAAGTTTCAATGGTCTGAAAACATCCTAACATTAAAGCCATCACTGATCAGTCCACCAAAAGTTGAGTTGAAAGAGTTGCCACAACATCTGAAATATGCGTTTCTAGGAGAGGATCAGACTATCCGAGTTATCATTGCCGCTAATTTGGAAGAGGAGCAAGAGATAACACTACTTAGGGTGCTGAAAGATCACCATGCAGCTATTGGATGGACACTCGCAGATTTAAAGGTATTAGTCCTTCAATTGTTATGCGCAAAATTATTACTAATGTAGATGCGAAGCCCACGTGGTACACACAAAGACGGTTAAATCCCAACATGTGCGAGGTTGTGAAGAAGGAGGTGATCAAGTGGCTAGATGTTGGGATCATCTATGCCATTTCGGACAATATGTTGGTAAGTCTGACAAAGATGGTGCCAAAGAAAGCAGGCATTCAGATGTCAAAGGTGAGATTGGCGAGTAGATAGCCACCCGGCCGGTAACCTGGTGGCGTGTGTGTATTGATCACAGGAAGATGAACGCTGCCACTTCAAAGGATCACTTTCCTTTGCCCTTTATCAATCAGATTGTTGAAAAACTCTCAAATCAGAAGTATTACTACTTTTTAGATGGATATTCGGGGTACAATCAGATAGCTATCCACCCCGATGACCAAGAAAAGACCACATTCACGTGCCCATATGGTACTTTCAGATTCAAGCGAATGCCATTTAGGCTGTGCAATGCCCTGGCCACCTTTTAGAGGTGCATTGTGAGTATCTTTTCAGATATGGTCAGGGATGCTTTGGAGATTTTATGAACGATTTTTCGGTGTTTGGGTCATCATTTGATACATGTTTGAATGAGTTGTCTAAAGTCTTAAAACGTTGTGTGGAAACTAATTTGGTCTTAAGTTGGGAGAAGAGCCATTTCATGGTCAGGATGGCATCGTACTGAGGCATGTAGTGTCAAGTAAGGGGATTGAGGTTGATAGGGCAGAAATTAAAGTTATTTCAACATTACCTCCCCCTACTAATGTCAAGGGTGTCCGTTCCTTTTTAGGGTACATCGGGTTCTACCATAGGTTTATTAAGGGATTTAATGGCATAACGAAACCTTTATGTAACTTACTGTTGAAAGATGTTCCTTTTGAGTTTAATGATGAATGTTTAAAAGGTTTCAGTGTGTTAAAGGAATAGTTGGTATAAGCCCCGATCTTGCAATCACCTGACTGGACAAAACCTTTTGAAATTATGTGTGATGCAAGTGATTCTTCTGCTGGGGCTATACTAGGTCAAAGAGTAGATAAGAAACCGGTACTTATCTACTATGCAAGCAAAACTATCACTGATGCACAATTAAACTATACAACAACATAGAAAGAGTTGCTTGTCGTTGTCTATGCGTGAGACAAATTCCGGTCTTATATTTGGGAAAGTAAAGTAATTCTTTACTCTGATCATAGTGCAGTGAAATACTTGATGGAGAAGAAAGATGCCAAACTGAGGCTTATTCGGTCGATCCTGTTGCTACAAGAGTTCAATTAAGAAACTTGAGATTAAAAGGGTTGTGAAAACGTAGTAGCTGATCACTTTCCCAACTGCCTTCGGGAGTAGAGGACATCACCCTGAGATCAATGAACACTTCCTGGATGAATATATTATGTCTGTTAACACTTCACTTTGGTATGCTAATTTTGCAAATTACTTGGTTTCAGGTACAGTGCCCGAGTCTTGGAACAAGAGAAGGAAGCAGCAGTTCCTGATTCAAGTTAAGTAGTACATATGGGATGAGCCAGACCTGTTCAAGATCGGGGAAGACCAGATCATTATGAGATATGTCCCAAAGACATAGTTCTTAGAAGTGTTACAACACGCTCATGCATCAGCTTGTGGTGGCCATTTTAGTGGTCAAAAGACGGGTCACTGAGTTCTTGAATGTGGCCTTTATTGACCAACTTTGTTTAAATATGCCTTTGAATTTACCAAACATTGTGTCAATTGTCAAAAGATGGGGGTAATTTCTAAGAGGAACGAGATGCCCGTGCATTCAATTTTGGTTGTAGATGTTTTTGATGTATGGGGCATTAATTTCATGGCCCATTCCCCAATTCGTGTGGCAACCAGCATATTCTAGTGGCAGTTGATTTTCAAAATGGGTTGAAGCAATTGCCACTAGAACCAACGACCATTCCGTTGTGTGCAAGTTTGTCCAATCAAATATATTTTCAAGATTTGGAATTCCCCGTGTGATCATTAGTGATGGTGGATCCCATTTCAAAAATGTTCACTTTGCAAACAGCTGAAACGGTATGGTCTGGACCACCGAATCGCAACACCATATCATCCTTAGACCAGTGGATAGGTTGAAGTGTCCAATAGGCAAATAAAAGAAATTTTGTAGAAAATGGTGCGAACCGATTGCAAGGATTGTTCAACCAAATTGGATGACGCCTTGTGGGTGTATCGCACCGCATTTAAAACTCCTATTGGTGCTTTACCTAAAAGATTGGTGTATGGAAAGGGTTGTCACTTGCCAATGGAAATTGCACACCGCGCACTTTGGGTAGTTAAACAGGTTCACACAGATTATACTTATGAAGGTGGACATCGACAGTTGAAGTTATGCAAACTCAAGGACCTACGTAATGAGGCGTACGACACGACGGCCGCATACAAGGACAAGATGAAGGCAATGCATGATGCGAAGTTGAGCGGTCAAGTATTAGCGGTATGTCAAATGGTATGGTTGTTTAATTCACGTCTTAAAATATTTCTAAGGAAATTGAGAAGCAAGTGGATGGGTCCATTTGTTATCACAAGAGTGGGAAAGTTTGGAGACGTTGAGATTGAAGATCCGAAGGATTAGAATAAGCAGGTAGTGAATGGGCACTGGTTGAAGCCGTATTTGGACGCAGATGATCATAACACAAAATTATTGGATGAGGTGAGTTTTCTTACAAGTTCACCGGAGTATATGACCGACTAAGGGTCACCAGAAGTCCGACTGAAGACTAAAACCTAGCGCTATCGGGAGGCAACACGGAATTCGGTATTTGTTATATTTTATTTTGTTTGTTTTTAGGCGTTGTGTGTTAACGGTTTAAAGGATTTCTGGAAGTACACCCACAGCATCGAGCAAGTGTGGGGAGGTTGAAGCCGCCCAGGTATGTTTAGACTTAACTGGAGTGTCGAGGACGACACAGACTTTTTAAGGGGGCGGAACAGGCAAGTAAATGAGTAAATCAAAATAAGTAATTCGCAAACACTAATCATTCGAATCCTTCATTTCAAATAAATAAATAAATAAATGGCTTGGGCATAGTGAACCGTAACCTACGGCTCGTAACCCACGACCCCAAGCCGTAGGTTACGGTCAAAGGATTTTAGTTTAAATAGCTTGATGTAACCGTAACCTATGGTTTGCTGACCGTAAGTTACGGTCATCAAACAACATTATGGGC
This sequence comes from Scalesia atractyloides, assembly GCA_947069175.1. Lineage (NCBI taxonomy): Eukaryota > Viridiplantae > Streptophyta > Magnoliopsida > Asterales > Asteraceae > Scalesia > Scalesia atractyloides. The sequence continues at coordinate 25,528,478 of CAMTDV010000022.1, read as the reverse complement.
GATGCAAGGGATCTAGGTTGGGTATATATTGACCCATAATACACTTAAAACCCGTTTTAAAACGAATATCACCCAAGCTCATCTATCTTAGGTCAGATTTCTTACCCTCCTTTTACCACAAACTCCTAATCATCATCTTCTACTCCTTTGAAGTCTCAAACCTCCATAACCACCAAGTTCTCCATCTTCTTCGTTTCTCAACCAAATCAACCCATTCAAGAGCCTGACCTGCTTGTTATTTTGAGGAGAATACGATCTTGGTTCATTTTTCCATGAAGATCTACGGTTTGTGAGAAATCTGAAACGAAAATGAAGAACCCTAGATTTTCGATTTGGCGCTTTTCATCCTAGCTTGAAATTAACTTCAATTCAAGTATCTCTTAAGCTAATTCAGTAAGAAACGTATGAGTTTTAGCACAATATCTCATAGTAGATGAATGTAAAGATATAAGTGCTTGATTTCTTGTTTCATAGATGCTTGTCTAATAATGAAATGATTATATAAGTGTTATTAAGGGGATATCATGCAATATTGCTTCAAAGTTGGTCTATTGGGGTATCAATGCTTGATTGAGAGGGTGCATGGTTGCTTTATGACATGAATTGCTTGTGAAATTTTCAAGGATAACTAATTGTTGATAAAAATTCTGATTTTAAACAATTACGTTTTGAATGGACAATTTTTAAAGTGAAAATCTAACAAGTAAGTAGCCATAGCCAAGAACAAGTGTGGGAAGAGTATGGAATGTATTCACTTGTTAAATTCGTTGGTTATTTGAGTTGAATTGGACTGATTGGGTTTTTGTGTTTATTGGTTTTTGGATGCAGGATGGTTAGAGAAAGAAGAGTCGGAAAGGAAAAGGTCGGAGAGCATCATCTAACGATGCATCAAAGAAGAGAAGAACAATCGGCGTTTCAATACGCGATACACCTATGAAGGAAGTTCCGGAGGACCAACATGCTCACGGGGACATCCCATATAGACTAGTGTGGCAGAAGGGACCTCTCAACAAGCAACAAGAGAAGGATCAGGCGGAATTGTTCTGTGAAAGATGGGAGATGATCATTTGGTCAAAAAGAACATGTGTTTTGAGAAGGAAATTTATAAGGCAGACTTTAGAGCTTTGGGGTTCTTTGAAATGTTGACTGCGCTTGGTTGGGAGGCGGTGATTGACTTCGGGGACAATGAATAAGGAGAGGTCTATGTCTGGAGTGTTATGGAGTGGTTGAGCACACTTAAAAAAGATGATGGCCACAACCCCCCAAGACTGTCAAGCTTACCAGAACAGTTAATAAGAAGCTGGCTACAATGTCTTTCGCCACTTTGAGACACTGGCCAAATTCGACTCCAAATCAGACAGCTTTTATGGGTTGATAGATGAAAACGATTACTTCAACAACCCGAAGAAGATAGTTGGGGATAATAATGTGTACTCCAAACTGTTTTTGCTGGATAAAGGGGTCGAGATGAAAAGAGATAATTTGAAGCCGTTGGTAAGGCTGCTGCTTAGTTTCATAATATCAAATGTGGCTCCCTAATTAGGGAACATAATGGAAATTCGGACATGGGAGATTCCGGTTCTCTATGCCATTATGACAGGGCAACTGTATCTTTCATGCAGACAACTAGTGATGATGCATGTGTGGCAAAGCAGAAACACGAATAATAAGAAACTAATCCCACATGTCTGATTGATCAGCGCCTTACTAGAGAAGCAAGGGGCATTATTGTCAAATGAGTACGCCTACAGCAATCCGCATGCCGTCTTTAGAATTTTTGAAGTGTGTAAAAGTGACTTGATATCGTACGTGAAGACGAAGTTATGGCATAAAATAAAATATGGTGACTGTGAAGATAAAGTACTTCAGTGGGGTAAACAAACACCACAACAGGGGGAGATGAATGACCTAGATATGAGTGATGAGGAGTTGTTAAGAAGAAAAAGAGAGGCTGGGGTGATTATTTGTGAGGGATCGAATAGACAGGCTGAGGAGCTGAGGCACACTTGGTATTCATGGGGTGTGTTTGATGATGAGATGTAGGCAAGGGTAGAAAGTGGTAGGCCACCGGATTACAGTAGTTGGTAGATATCCCAAAGGTCTCTATATGATAAGGTTCGAGACAGGATATAAAGAGAGACTGTCAGCATCAGGAGCTGATGGAGTATATGACCCGAGGTTATCGGATGCGACATTTAAATGAGCAGATGGAGCTCAACATGAGAGCCTATGAAGAAAACCAAACTAGGAGGCACATGGACTACTATCGGGGAGTCCCATATGTTGAGAATCCACCATACGTGGATTATAGTCAAGAGCCCCCATACTAGCCTGGCATGCCAAGACATTGATGCCACAGGTTCATGGATCTAGGTGGGTGCCTTCATAATACACTGCACCACATTATCAGAGCTTCTACCTGTACCAGCTGCCACCGTATGAATACCCGTCCCAGCAACAGCAGGAGCAACCGCAACAGTAGGGAGATCCAGCAGCAGGAGGGCTGGTAGATATTTTTGATACGAGTGCGTTCTATGAGCACCTTGGAGGCTATTATGGTGGACCACGGGGTCCATCTTATCACTGAAGCACTCACTGATCCTGCTGTATTGATCGGGTCAACGTGCTTGATCTTTTGTATTTTGTATATTTAGATAGTTTTATTTTTGTTGTTTTGGCGGTGTAATGCATTCTTTTTGAGTGGTTATTTTGTGTTATATCTGGGTTGGATTGGGTCGCTCATGGTTGATATTTGGTGGTACTCGAGTTAGGTTATAAAAAGCACAATACATTGGGGACAATGTATCCTAAGTGTGGGGATGTGGTAACCTGAGGGGGATGAATGAAAACGCTTGAAGGATTGAAAGTTGGTGAAAAAGTAAAAAAATGAAAATTTTGAAAATTTTTGTCCTAAGTATGCTTGAGCTACATGAAAACTAAAATTTTCAATGGCTAAAGGGTTCCTACTGATAGTAAACTAACTTAGATCCTTATTCATGGTTGTTCCTTTAAGTTTCATGAGAGTAAGTCTGACAGGTGCTTTAGAAAAGAGTTGAAAAGACATGTCTAACTAGGGGCAACATGCTTTAGGAATTACACATGCTACATGTCGGCAACCCTTATTCCTTTCGTTATGTGAGATGCTTGAGCCTACTAGATTGTTAGTTTGAATTGCAATACATATTCATTTGTTGGGTGTAGGCCATATGTTACTCTGTTTTAGAACTTGTGTGGTTTGATACGCGCTGAGACTGTGGTTTAGCATATGCACATAAATGACAAAGGCGTTAGGATCCCTTCATTGTTTTATCTATTGACTGTCCGTACACCCATCTTGAGCCTTATACCTTTCGTTTGTCACACCCATGTAAATCGTTCAACTACCAACCATATATGACAATTGTGTTTAGATATTTGTTATAAAAAACAGAAAATGTAGCCAAATATAAGGGTCAATTGGCCAAAATAAGCGGCTGATAAAAAACATTTTATTATTATATTGTTTAATGTGAATAAAAAGTTTCATGGTTTGGTTTGATTTCTTTGTTAGCCACCTACATAAGAAAAAAGTTCCTTACCCTTACCTGAACCGAAAACCTAAAAGTCCTTTTGATATGTGCTATGTTAGTTGTTACAATGGAGGTGTGATTTCTATACAAACTTATGAGTACAGAGTCACATTTTTGTTTAGAGTGGTATATATATACATACAAGCACATTACATTACATGCTAGTTTAGATACAGCCGAGAGGAGAGTCTATTTTAAGGGTCGTGTGGCATGTGTGTAGTCTCATAAGCATGCTAGTTTTAGTTATGCAAGTCTTGAGTTGTTTTAAATGTGTATCACCTGCTTGTCAGAGTGTCAACCTTGATTGGGTTAGTCTATGGGACGGGTATGACTTCGGACCTTAAAATGTTATATTGGTAAGGGATCCGAAAGTGATTTGTTAATACGGTTATTAATGTTTGTGATGGTTGGTTGAGGACAAGCAAGGTTAAGTGTGGGAATGTGATGGAGAGGGTGAAACCCGAGTGGTGATGTCCATATCTTGTGTGTTTTTGTGCGTTTTAAGTGATTATATGCATTGAATAAGATAACTACGAGAAATTGTGGTTTTGTAGGTTAATCGCTTGATTCGGTGAAGATATGATGCTTGGAGAAAAAGTGGAATAATCGTGGATGGAAACAAAGACATGTTACATTATTCGGGACTTGATTCGTGCCAAGAGATAGCTTGGAAACATAAGAGATGCGAGAGATTAAAGTCTAGGGGTCGTCCGGTACTTTGCTGAAAGTTGAATGAGCAAGAAAATGGGTTTGAGAAACACGTCGTAGGTTAGGTTTTGTACACCATAGTTTACGGATATGTTGAGCAAGCAATGAAGAATTGAACAGCCCTTGAGCGTAACTTACGGTAGGTAACCGTAGATTACGGTCTAGCGAAACAATTGAAACAACATGTCTTGGTCGTAACTTACGGTCTGCTAACCGTAGGTTACGGCGTGTTTCCGGAAAGTTGACATGAGTTAGTATTTTGGACATATAAGAAGGGTTTCTCAACCTTAATCATATCGTCATTATCTTTTAGGAGGAAATTAAGGAGAAAAGCAGCAACTTCTTGGTATTTCTTCACCTTTAATCATCATTCCTTGGACAAGATCAATCATTAATCAGCTTTTGAAGATCACGAGACCAACATGAGCGGCTATTTATGGTTTCCTCCGGGTGGAGGATTCTTGTAAGTGAACCAAGTTATGTGTTTTCGATTGTGTTAAACTTAGTAATCTAAGCATTCGATGCTTTTTACCATTGGATTTTATTAGTTGAATTGTAAACGATTGGTTTTATTTAATTCTTGACTCGAACTCATTCAATTCCTGAGATTTCTAGTGATTTGGATGTATTTGATTAGGGTTTAGGGTTGGTAATTCCAGTTGATCATTTACATAATAACCTTCCATTGTTTACAATCGAAATAAGTAATTGTTAAATAATCATAATCAATTAATAAGATTATACAATTATGTCTATGTGAATGTAAACAATCAAACACGTAACCAAAGTTTACTTTGAATCTGAAATCCGGAGGAACCATTGTTTCTCGAACTGTTTTCGAACTTGTTTTCTTAGTAATTTTTAGTTAATCAAACAATTAACCAAACCGATTCTTATACTTTTGCAATTAGTTAACTAGTACTTAATTCATAGTACTTTCCACCATACTTATCTAGTTCGATACCCTATTTACTCTATCTATGAAGTTTATCTAGGTTTTTGTATGACCCTTTCGATAGTCATCATGTACCAATTAACGATGCTAGATATTGTAATTTGATCTGTCAACATTGGTGGTTTTCTATCAAAATTGAAGATAAGCGAATCATAGTTATTGAGTGACATTCTCTTTTGTTCTTTCTAGAAGAATAAAAACGTATGTGTACGACACTTTTTGAGTTCTTCACTTTTCTACTCTGAGCTACGAATAGTATTGAATCTTTCATGAGCTGATCTTTGGATGTTAAACTGATTATTAAATCAAGTTTAATGTGAACAAGCTCCGATACCAATTGTTAGGCTCTGAGTGTTATTATTTGTAAACAAATACTGATTTATCACAATAAAGTTTACAAATAGAGAGATATTATCAATAACTATTTTTCAATGATTCATAATAGTCAAAAGTTTTTCAGTGATTGTTCTACAATCCCCTCTCAACTTGATCACTCCTAGAACTATTCGTACAAAAGAGAATGTGTGAAGTGATAAAATAGATCTCTAATAGGTGATATCTATTTATACTAAGTACTAAAGCTTTTTTCGTGATAGACCAACGCCCCCTGATAGTGACATCTAACATTCCTAATAGAAAAGATTCCACTGATATTGCAAACATTTGTGCAAATAATGTCTTCTGTTCTAACTAGTCTAAACACTGATACAAGATAAATATTGTTTCATTGGGAAATCACTGTCTAAGCTATCCTCTGTTGCAGATATCCACACATCTGTTTGGCCATAAAGATGTTTAGTCTTCTTCATTAGACCTTTAGCTCAACAGGCTTTAGCCTTCAATAGATGTTGTTTCTTCTTGAATAGCGGTTCCAAGTTTTGATCAGATGTTTGCTTGTTCTTGAACAGCTGTTATGATTAGGTGTTCGAGATTCATTATCTTTAGGGAGAGAATTGCGTCATTAACCGTTGATTTGGTGATCCTTAATTCAAGTTTTGGCTTTTGAATATCATCTATTCTTTTGTAGGTACAACAGTAACAATTGAATCTTGTTGCGTCTTCATAATACCTTCATGTGCCTGCACTGTAGCTTTCAATGATCAACATCACCTTGAAGAATAACCACAATATTCTTTAAATGAACTTAATCAGACTGTTGAGTTCTTGTGGAGTTTTAGGAGTACCACCTATTGAAGGAAAAGACAAATTCTTGAAGTTCATTTCATTTAAATCAGCAAACAGTGTGTCCTGGGAATTAAACGATTTTTCGGGTATGGAGGTTGTAGTGGTTGTTGCATTAGTGGTCACAAGTATTACAGTAGTTGTTGTAGTTGTTAAAGTAATTGAAGCTTAAGTAGTAGCAGTCACATGCACTTCAGCTTTAGATGTAAGATTTAAAGAAACTAAAGTTCAAATGAATGTTGGCATAGATGTTGCTCGACATTGTTCAAGAGCCACTGGTATGCTAGTTGGAGATATAGGATTGAGACTTTGAATATTCAGTGTATGTTTTTCTATCCGACGAAGAGGAATTGGATCTTCTTCAATTTCATCCTCATCTTCAATAACCGGTTGTTTTTGCATTGAACGTTTGGAAGAACTAGATGAAGCATCTTGAGAAGTAGGATCCTTTTTCACATTACATGTGTCCTATTTTGAAATTAACAAACCATTCCATGTGGCTATACATATTAAGGGAGTACTTGAGGCAAACAGACTGTAGGTGATGATATAACCAAATACTAATATGCAACCACAGATTAAGAAAACTACAGACGCGATTGTGCATCTGCTTCAAGTATAGCTTTAAGATTTGATGTTTCAATTGGTAGGTTACAAGAGTACAAACGTTTGCAAAGAATCATGACCAAGTTCGCATTATTGCAAATGAAAGAGGAAGATACGATAGATGCCTTCACCACAAAGTTGAATATTATATAAACTCCTAAATTTTGTGCCACATAGGTTCATTCAGATTGTTGCACCCATAGAACAATAATCTGTTCTAGATACAATGACTCTAGATGAGGCTATTGGTAGACTGAAGACCTATGAAGAAATACCTAGATTGAAAAAAGGAAGTATAAGAGACAATCAACAGAAAGTGTTGTTTACACGTCATGACAACAATTCGAGCTCGTGGGAAACATTTTGGGAATCGTGAACGAGGAAGCTTTAACCCTACGCGAGGAAACTTGCCATATGACAAGAACAAACATAATGAGAACCAAGATTTGCCCTCATACATGTCAAAACCAACCAACTCCAAGAGTTGTAGAAAGTTTACAAGAGATATAGGTAAAGTTAATGTTATAATTGTCAAGAGTTTGGAAACTACAAGAGTTGGCATCAGAAGGAACTATACAAGAACAATTAAATCATGTGAAGTACTCTTGAACGAAAAATAAAATCGGCCTGGAAGGTCTACAACGAGTACCATATATCACTACCAATTAATACATGAAAAGATAACAAAAAATGTAGTAAACTATAAAATAATATTTTGCCAAAAATATAATTTCTTGGTAGTGAAAAAATGATATCCCAAGCCGTCCAAATCAAGGAGTATATTTTCTTTAATCTTAAAGGTTAAATTCATTCATTAATCTTATTGTTTGACCTGCAATGGGAACTTAAAAAAGACAGCCCACTCCGCATTGCAAGTTATGGATATGTCAAACATGGGTCACAATAAACTAAATGGGTAATATGCCTAAGATTCCTTCATTAGCTTATTTTCTCTTTCTCTCTCTGACGGTCACAAACACAAACGCACATCACACATGCACACAACCACACAAAAAAGTTGCAATTATATTTATTTTGTAAGGGGGGGAGGGGGGGGGGGGGGGGCAGTAACTTACAAAAAAATGAAGAGGTTAGGTAGTGGGGATAGTTCTATATAAAATGGGCAGGAGGATAGAGGCCAACTTGTCAAAGATTCAGTAAAGAGAGTTAAGCCCCCACAGCCATCAATTATCATTTCTATTTTAGTTAACATGCTTATTATCCCAAGAAGCCTTTAAATACAGATTTTGTTCATCTTGTGGCAAAATATATTCTGCCCTTGCTTCTCTAAGTTACCTGATAAAAATCATTTACACGAATTAGAAACACAAAGATATGGACTCAAGGAGACAAGAGAAGAAAGGAGATAGCCTTTCTGAAGAGCTAACAGTTGATTGGAGAGGGAGACCCTCGTCTTATGATAAAAATGGTGGCATGAGAGCTGCTGCGTTTGTTCTTGGTGCGTTTGATCGATATTGAGCTCTCTCTTTACGTACATACTTCATGGTACTTTTTGATTATATATAGTTGAATAAATATGGTAGCATTACTTTTTGCAGGGGTACAAACATTTGAGATAATGGCTATAGCAGCAGTTGGTAATAACCTTATAACATATGTGACAAACGAGATGCACTATTCGCTATCGAAGGCAGCAAACTTAGTAACAAACTTCATTGGGACCATCTTTATCCTTTCCCTCTTTGGTGGCCACCTTTCGGATTCTTATCTCGGTTGCTTCTGGACCATGCTAATCTTTGGATTTATTGAACTATCTGTAAGTTGAACATAGCTTTTATTTCTTCTTAGCATGTCATATTCAATTAATCTTTTTTTTTTCATAATTTCTCATTGTTAACTATTGTAGGGATTCATCCTGTTATCGGTCCAAGCCCACCTCCCTCAACTGAAACCACCACAGTGCAACATGCTAACAGATGGCGATCGATGCATAGAAGCCAAGGGAGTGGAGTCTTTAATATTCTTCGTGGCCCTCTACATGGTAGCACTAGGGAGTGGCTGTGTGAAGCCAAACATGTTGGCTCATGGGGCTGATCAATTCAGCAGGAGCGACTCTAAGCAGTCCAAGAAGCTCTCCACCTACTTCAATGCTGCCTACTTTGCATTCTCTGTTGGCGAACTCATTGCTCTAACTCTCATTGTTTGGATCCAAACACATTCCGGTATGGATATTGGGTTTGGGGTGTCTGCTATTGTCATGGCAATGGGCCTGATCTGCTTGGTTTCTGGTACCGTATTTTATCGAAACAAGCCACCTCGAGGAAGCGTTTTAGTCCCAATTGCACAAGTAAGATCAATTATAATTTAGATCCTGATAATTAGCATCTTTATAAGTTATGCTGTTTAATGCAGGCATGGTATCACCATAGACCATATATATGTAAAATCAAAACTTTTTAATGTCTCCTTAAACAAGAAGATTTCTTAGGAAGGAAATTTTTACTTCTCTCTCTCTCTCTCTCTCATGCTTTTGACAAGAGAACAACCTTCTACAATATGTACAATAATTTATGTTTTCTTTTATCATGGTTTGTCTTCTAAAAGAACTCAAATTTCAATTCTCTTAACCAAGTAGGGACACAACTTCCCTTAGATGGTCCTTAATTCGTTGCATGATTTCATATATTTTATATTCCAAATTGATATTTATTTATAGAGATTCTGTATGCATTATTTATTGCTTTGTCATGCAAATGCATGCAAACTTGTTTGTATTTGCTGTTATAAAAGTTAAAAATCCTTATTTTGCTACGTGCTGTGGTCTTTAATCAGAAAAGCAGCATAGTGAATTCTGACTTTACTTATAATCCTCAAAGATTTTCTCCATTCTTTACCAGCCTTTTCTCTTCTGTTTTATTAAATTAATTTATACTTGTGGTTATACATTATGCAGGTTCTTGTTGCTGCATTTTTAAATAGGAGGCAAGCGTCCCAATCTAATCCTCAAATGCTTCACGGAAACCAAAATGAACACTGGAACAGCATTTTAATGACAAATGAGACTTCAAGTCTTAGTCATACTGACCGGTTTAGGTAAACTTCAACATCAATTAATCATATTCATCTAATAGTAATTATAACATAAACTTACAATGCACATGTAGTAATAGAAATTAGTAGCAGATAGAGCAAAACAAGAGCAATGGTACAAGCCATAAATACATTGTATAACCTCTTATGTCCTAATGTGAGCTATACTATTTAATTTTTTTTTAATAGTTTTCTAGAAACAGCCCCCTGATCAGTGGTCACAAATTTCAGGTTTTTAGATAATGCCTGCATAAGAAAACAAGAAGGGAACAACAATAATTCAAAGGAAAGCTCATGGAGGATATGCACTGTAGATCAGATTGAGCAAGTGAAGATCCTAATCTCGGTAATCCCAATATTTGCCTGCACAATTGTCTTTAATACAATCTTAGCACAACTGCAAACCTTCTCAGTGTCACAAGGAAGCGTGATGAACAACGAAATCACAAAATCGTTCCATATTCCACCTGCCTCGCTGCAAGCCATCCCTTATATCTTGTTAATCTTTGTAGTTCCTCTCTATGACTACTTTTTTGTTCCTTTTGCGCGAAAAATCACTGGTCATGATTCCGGAATCACCCCTTTACAGCGTATTGGGGTCGGCTTATTTGTTGCCACCTTTTCCATGGTTTCAGCTGCCCTTATGGAGAAAAAGAGAAGGGATTCATTTTTAATCAATGATCAAACATTATCCATTTTTTGGATAGCCCCACAATTCTTGATATTTGGAGTATCTGAAATGTTTACTGCTGTGGGGTTGATCGAGTTCTTTTACAAACAGAACTTGAAAGGGATGCAGTCTTTGTTGACAGCTATGACATACTGTTCATACTCCTTTGGATTCTATCTAAGCTCAGTGTATGTTTCTCTGATAAACAAGATTACATCCAGATCAAATGATGGTGGTTGGCTTGGAGATAATGATTTAAATAAGGACAGATTAGACCTTTTCTATTGGGTGTTAGCAGGTGTAAGTTTGATAAACTTCTTTAACTATCTCTTCTGGGCAAGATGGTATAATAATTCACGTAAGTCTTCTTCGTCATGCAAACTGCATCGTCATTCAATTGACGAAGGATTTCCTAATACTTTCAACACTGCTAAAGTAGTTGAAGATGGTGATGTTCCTTAGTTTTTGACTTCTGATTATTGTGCATTTAAACAGTCAAGTATTGTAGCTCATAAAAAATAAAAGTTCCAACTACTGGATAGTATTGTACGTATTTATAGAAACATTTACAGGTGTCATTTCCTTATGTATTAATCTATATGGAAGGGAAAGTTTTCAACTTTGTGAAACTTAGTTTATTTGTTGTTTCCTTTGGTTTCGAGAGATTAGTTAAATTCTTGGTGTATTTTCTGGTTGTTTCAAATAGGGTTTGTGCTAAATGTATCACGCACCCTCTATTTTTATTTTGTGCATCATGTCGTTCAGCTTGTCACATCAATATTTTCTTTACATCTATAATATCATTAAGTTAAACAGAAAAACACTTTTGATTTGATGTTTTCATGTAGCTAAATGAAAATTTAGAGGGCTGTGTCTAAACCTAAGTAGTTAATGCGGTAAAATATCGGATATCGATTAAGGTTAAGGACTCATATTTCTTGGTTATCGCGGTGGGATATCGGTAACTTTAATTTCATGCTAAATTTATATATATAGCAATTTAACACTAACAATTCAGCATACTCTTCTACCGTTAACACAAAAACGTTTTTGCAACTTACAAAACACTAACAATTGTGTCAAACAGGAACCGACTAATACTTAAAACACTGACATTTAACAATAACAACTAACAATTAAGATATAAAACACTAATAGCATAAATAAAAAGAAAGACGAATGGCTGAAGTAACAAGAAAGGTACTCATATAAAAAAATCGGTGATATACTGGATACCGGTCAATATCACCCATATTATCGGTACTGATATTTAGACCGATATTTTGCACCCATATCTCGACAGAGTACCGGTGATACAGCGAGATATTAACTACATAGGTCAAAACACACCTCTCTCCTTAAAGTACCCCTATGTAAGGGAGGAATGCTTTTTTAATGATGAGTTCTCCCCTGATTTTGTAAAAGAGGAGAAACATCTAGCAACACCTGTTTAGAGAGGGTAGGGATAGACCTAGCCAATCCCTTCAAGTAATTGTGAAAATGGGCTGACTAAATTGTCCATCGACGCCAAAACAGGAACAACCAAAGTGGTTGGGTTAGTGCTTTTGCTTTTACTTAAATGGGAGAAATATGGGTCCCTCTTCCCTCATATGGACTTTTGCTTCAATGCATCAAATAAGTTTACTTAGCAGTGAGATGCATGTTCATAAGAACACAGTGGAAGTCGCTTTTCTTAAAGTGAAAAGAGAAAAGTTTATGTGTGATTTGGTGAACCTCTTTCGGTGATCCCTATATTTGTCACTTGGTTAAGAGAATAAAAAAGAATAAAGTATAGTATAGTATATTTATATTGCGCTCCCTACAATATTTACAATTACAAGAAACAAATAGAACACTAGTGATAAAATCTCTATCTATAGCATACCCTCTGGTAGTTCTTGATAGAGGTTTGTGAATGGTGCACATGTTTGTTTTACTAATGTTAACTTCAAACGCATTGGATAAACGGTGTATATGAACGTCGGATTGGATAGAGTTTGTTTGTGTGTTTTCAGAAAATATGAACAAAGTAAACAACGATTGTGCAAAGTATGAAACCAAAGAACACGATTACACATTATAGCAAATTAATTGATAATATAGAATCTGATGATCTTGGTGAGAACATCACATACCATCTTGTCTATATATACACATTAATGGGTGGTAACTATAGGTTGAAACCGTTGTGACATTTTGACGCCAAACCAAACCCTTTGTAACGGTGTATTGTGTACATCATCTTGCAAATAATAATAAGCATAATAAATGTTTATGTTTCTATTAAATTCCCCTAAACATGATTAGGTTTTAGGAGAGGTCTTGTTTGTTTGAAGACTTGAATTTGCATCATTCAATGCCCTAGGAGCAGCTTTAAAATCGAATCTTCATCTCTTAGGAGTTTCTTTGCAAAGTTCCAATCACTACTAATAAAGAAAGCATAATCTCCCATATCTTTGGTTTTAGTCTTTTGCCTAGATCATCTGCAGTTATGCTCTTCCAGTGTAAATCACTGATCATCATTAGTCTTGTCATACACTTCCTTCGAATCGTCTATCTCGTTCTTAATCACCTATTCCTTGGTGATGTTGACGTTATAGTTGTAATTGAGAACTTCCCATGCATTGTGCATAAAATATTTGTATATAGAATCCATCTTCCCACTCAAATCCTAAATCCATTGCAACTACAACCCAAATCTTCATGTTGGATAACCCTTTGTCCTCCTTTCATAGCAACCAAATATAGATAAAGCAATTCCATCTTTTTGTCAACATATGTAATATGAAACCTGCGAAAAGTGTTTTGGAAAATGGTAGTTGTGTACTAATATATTATTTCTTCAAACTCAAATCGTAGTTGTATACGATAATTATATATAAATTCTCCATCATCCAATAGTTTTGAGAATGTCATAAAATCTTTAAAGCTTGTGAATACGTTGCATGGATGATAGTTTCATTCCAATCATAAATCTTATCCATGGATAGTGTTTCAAAAAAAAATTCCTAAATATTCTGATATTTTTCTCAAATTCTTTTGATGATGTCGCCTCCCTTCCTTCCGTTTCATTGGTTCCTTTGTATTAATGTATTTCAATTCATAGAATTGAATCATTATTTAAAATATAAGAACCATAGTAAATTATAAACCTTCCATGTGTACTTGAAACCCTTAAGAATCAATTGTACAAGGCTAAGTATATTTGATTTAAATCAAGCGTATGAAATACGCTTTATATGTGTAATATTGTGTTATTGCACATAGACTTTTTAACCATTGGGGTTGATGGTCCTATGGGAGAGCCAATGCCTCTAAGAGAACCTAATTTGAGTGGTCATGGGTTCAAGTCTCACAAGTGGTAAAAAAATGAAATCTTTTGTTCAAAAAAAGATGTTCTTGTTTCAATGCCAAAGGCATACTTGAAGTGTTTGAACACTGATCGATTTTTGGAGTAGGGGTAATATAAAATGTATTTACATCCCAAATTGATCCCCAAGAACCTTCGTCCGTACCTTCTACCATGTATTCTTCGGTGTAGCATGAAATACTATCTTGATGTTGAGTTCCAACGTCCATTATTGCAAAATAAATTTAATTGCTTCATCACGCTCTTTTATTCTGCATGCAACAATAATGTTCTTTAGTTCTCTGCAATAGTAACTCATTCGTCCTACCAATCTTTGTTGTGTCATCTTCTTGTTTTCTTTCTCCATATCGCAGGGTAAACAACGTAACAAAAAGTGTTTGTAATTGGGATGGATCTTAAGAATGGCTCTGATATCACTTGGTTGACCAAAGGGTATATATCAAAGCCGGATAGGATAGAATTTGTTGTGTGATTTCAAACAATATGGAATACACTTTATATGTGTAACATTGTGTTATTACAAATAACAATAATTGTTCCTATTCCTCTTATGAATAGTATATTACTTTCAGATGTTCTTGTTTCAATGCCAAAGCATCTTTGAAGTGTTTGAACTCTAATTTATTTATACCAAATTGCATCCCAAAAGCCTCTGGCTAGTACCTTCTACCATGCATTCTTCGGTGTAGTATGAAACACTATCTTGATGTTCCGTTCCAATATCCACTTGCTTGCTAAATAAATCGTGTTGCTTCATCACGCTCTTTTATTTTACATACTGCAATCATGTGCCTCGGTTCTCTACAATAGTTAACAATTCTATATGGTAATCTTTGTTATCTCGTCTACTTGTTTTTTTCTCCATATGGGAGTGTAAATTCATATCAAAAGGTGTTTGTAATCGGGATGGGTCTTGAAAAATGGCTCTAAATACCACTTTGTTGGAATATAAGGGTATATATCAAAGTCGGATATGACACAGTTTGTTTGTATGACTTCAGAAAATATGAACAAAGTAAACAATGATTGTGCAAAGTATAAAATGAGATACCATGATTACACAATATGCAAAGTAATTGATAATATAGGAGCCGATGATCTTAGTGAAGAACATCGCATACCATCTTGTCTATAAATTCACAAAAATGGGGGTTAACTTTAATTTGGAACCGCTTTGATGGTTTTGCGCAAAACGTAACCGTTTGTAGTGGTATAAATCATTAGCCTTACATATATTTGTTTCCCGACATACAATTTTAATCTAACGCGTTAATAAATAATATTAATCATAAGTATAAGTTACAAATAATAACAAACCAAATAAATGTTTATATTTATAATAAATCATGCCTTCAAAGGTAAGCACTTAGTTCATATTTCTACACACTTGTGGGCTAATAGAACATGCAATGCCCAAATAGGATTCTTGTCAGAAATAATTGAATCAAGCAAGACATTCGAGCAATCTATCTTTGTCCCAACTCTAGGTCAACTCTTTTTTTATATTATTGATTGAAAACCACACAAATTGTAAAAACTGGAACCTTCTATTTATACTAAAACAAACCTGCTATCAAACCTACCTAACCAAATATAAGATATTTAACAATAAGGAAACAATTATGACTTAAAATCATATCCTAATAAACTTAACAATGGTCTACAGTACCTTCAAATTTTAATTCCTGTTGAACAATTCTGTAACACCCCGACTGCGTATAACAACCCGTGGCGGAAATATTGGGAATCAACTTACAAATTGTATATGGTACTAAAGTTTAATTGTATTAAATTATTGAATTATATTTTCTTTGGAGACATAAACAAATACAAACAATTGTTCTCTATTTTAAATAAAACTAAGTCCCGGGTCCATTCCTACTCGTAGCATACTTGTAAAAGCATCAAACACTTGAATATGAAACATATGTGAAAATTATGGTCAACAATTAAGTTGGTAAGTAACATATGTTTTGTGTTCAAACTCATGGCTTTGAATTTGTATTGCAATACCTCGTCTGACCACGAGAGTTGAGGAGTGAAAACCTTGTAACAAAACTTGTATCAATAATGTTTGGTATTGCAATGTACTTAACCAACTATTTAAGTTGGTATATTAAAGAAACCTTGTAGCCATGAATCTTAACAAACAAAACTTGTATCAATAATGTTTGCTATTGCAATGTGCTTACCAACTATTTAAGTTGGTATATTAAAGAAACCTTGTAGCCATTGACAAAAGCGTCTTTATGTAAAACCATTCAAGTATAAATTGTTTTCTTGTAAATGGTATGGTTTATATAACAGTTTGAAAACCATTTGTAACCTTGTATCAACCAACCAATTGTGTTGCCTTATATAAACCAATTGTCTTGTTTTGTATAAATCAATTGTTTTGTTTTGTATAAACCAATTGTTTCTTTTTGTATAAACAAGTGTGGTCATCTGGTGAATACATTCAAGCCTGTGTTGACTCTCGAACAAACCCAAGAAGAGTTCATAAAAAATTACACAGTTTATGTGATTTCCAAAACTAACTTCCATACACACAAAACCCATAGGAAACAGGAATGGGGTTGTCATTCCTATAGCACCATAACATACTACTAGTCAGCTTGGCTAAATTTAAGGAACGTACTTGTGTTATAGATAACGCACCACCAAGTTTCATATATATTGTAACGCATATTGTATACATAAACTATATGTATTGTTTTGAAAACTTGAAAAATAGTAGGCACATATGAATCACCCCAAAATGAATTGAAAATGAAAAAGAGGGGAACTATGTACTCACTTGATTGATGATGGCTTTCTTAATAGTGCTAGCAAAGGTCAAGTGTTTCCTAATATTTCGGATAGTTGGATAGTTAGTTGTATATTAGGTTTTAAATGGAAGATCGGATAGAATGTGGTTTATAACCAAACGAGAGAAGGATCTCGTATAATATGGTTTACTAAACCTTGCATTCTGATTGGAAAGGTCTAGAAGTGTTTTGACCCGTTACGACTTCTTAAAATGGTTTACGCCATTTTAACGGGTCATATGCTTGAATACGGGTCTGGATGGGTCGAATGATTCATATGAAGAGCGTGATATGTCAAAAAAGGTTTATTTATGTTATATGATTAGTCTTGCTGTAAAAATGGAGATCATATATGTTTAAAACCATTTTATTCGAAAAAAGGTACTTTTGACATTTTCAAAGTATATATAGTTGACTCGTCATTTACCATCAAATGATATGACCATAAGGAATAACCTCAGAGGAGACTATCGGACAAACCCAAGAAGGGTTCATAAAAAATTACATAGTTTATGTGATTCCGAAACTAACTTCCAAACACACAAAATCCACAAGAAGCGGGAATGGGGTTATTAATCCTATAGCACCATAACATAGTACTGGTCAGCTTCGCTTAAGTTAAGGAACATACTTGTGTTATAGATAAAGCACCACCAAGTTTCATATATACTGCAACGCATATTGTATACATAAACTATATGTATTGTTTTGGAAACTTGAAAAATAGTAGGCACATATGAATCACCCCAAAATGATTTGAAAATGAAAAAGAGGGGAACTATGTACTCACTTGATTGATGATGGCTTTCTTAATTGTGCTAGCAAAGCTCAAGTGTTTCCTATTATTTCGGATAGTTGGATAGTTAGTGTATATTGTGGTTTTAAATGGAAGATCAGATAGAATGTGGTTTATAACCAAACGAGAGAAGGATCTCGTATAATATGGTTTACTAAACCTTATATTCTGATTGGAAATTGTCTAGAAGTGTTTTGACCAATTACGACTTCTTAAAAGGGTTACGCCATTTTAACGGGTCAGATGCGTGAATACGGGTCTGGATGGGTCGAATGATTCATATGAAGAGCGTGATATGTCAAAAAAGGTTTATTTATGTTATATGATTAGTCTTGCTGTAAAAATGGAGATCATATATGTTTAAAACCATTTTATTCGAAAAAAGGTACTTTTGACATTTTCAAAGTATATATAGTTGACTCGTCATTTACCATCAAATGATATGACCATAAGGAATAACCTCAGAGGAGACTATCGGACAAACCCAAGAAGGGTTCATAAAAAAATTACATAGTTTATGTGATTCCGAAAACTAACTTCCAAACACACAAATCCACAAGAAGCGGGAATGGGGTTATTAATCCTATAGCACCATAACATAGTACTGGTCAGCTTCGCTTAAGTTAAGGAACATACTTGTGTTATAGATAACGCACCACCAAGTTTCATATATACTGCAACGCATATTGTATACATAAACTATATGTATTGTTTTGGAAACTTGAAAAATAGTAGGCACATATGAATCACCCCAAAATGAATTGAAAATGAAAAAGAGGGGAACTATGTACTCACTTGATTGATGATGGCTTTCTTAATTGTGCTAGCAAAGCTCAAGTGTTTCCTAATATTTCGGATAGTTGGATAGTTAGTGTATATTATGGTTTTAAATGGAAGATCGGATAGAATGTGGTTTATAACCAAACGAGAGAAGGATCTCGTATAATATGGTTTACTAAACCTTACATTCTGATTGGAAAGTGTCTAGAAGTGTTTTGACCCGTTACGACTTCTTAAAATGGGTTACGCCATTTTAACGGGTCAGATGCGTGAATACGGGTCTGGATGGGTCGAATGATTCATATGAAGAGCCTAATATATAAAAATAGCTTTATTTATGTTATATGATTAGTTTTGATGTAAAAATACTGATCATATATGTTAAAAACCATTTTATTTGAAAAATGGTATTTTTGACATTTTAATACAATCTTAGCACAACTGCAAACCTCTCAGTGTCACAAGGAAGCGTGATGAACAACGAAATCACAAAATCGTTCCATATTCCACCTGCCTCGCTGCAAGCCATCCCTTATATCTTGTTAATCTTTGTAGTTCCTCTCTATGACTACTTTTTTGTTACTTTTGCGCGAAAAATCACTGGTCATGATTCCGGAATCACCCCTTTACAGCGTATTGGGGTCGGCTTATTTGTTGCCACCTTTTCCATGGTTTCAACTGCCCTTATGGAAAAAAGAGAAGGGATTCATTTTTAATCAATGATCAAACATTATCCATTTTTTGGATAGCCCCACAATTCTTGATATTTGGAGTATCTGAAATGTTTACAGTTGTGGGGTTGATCGAGTTCTTTTACAAACAGAACTTGAAAGGGATGCAGTCTTTATTGACAGCTATGACATACTGTTCATACTCCTTTGGATTCTATCTAAGCTCAGTGTATGTTTCTCTGATAAACAAGATTACATCCAGATCAAATGATGGTGGTTGGCTTGGAGATAATGATTTAAATAAGGACAGATTAGACCTTTTTCTATTGGGTGTTAGCAGGTGTAAGTTTGATAAACTTCTTTAACTATCTCTTCTGGGCAAGATGGTATAATAATTCACGTAAGTCTTCTTCGTCATGCAAACTGCATCGTCATTCAATTGAAGAAGGATTTCCTAATACTTTCAACACTGCTAAAGTAGTTGAAGATGGTGATGTTCCTTAGTTTTTGACTTCTGATTATTGTGCATTTAAACAGTCAAGTATTGTAGCTCATAAAAAATAAAAGTGCCAACTACTGGATAGTATTGTACGTATTTATAGAAACATTTACAGGTGTCATTTCCTTATGTATTAATCTATATGGAAGGGAAAGTTTTCAACTTTGTGAAACTTAGTTTATTTGTTGTTTCCTTTGGTTTCGAGAGATTAGTTAAATTCTTGGTGTATTTTCTGGTTGTTTCAAATAGGGTTTGTGCTAAATGTATCACGCACCCTCTATTTTTATTTTGTGCATCATGTCGTTCAACTTGTCACATCAATATTTTCTTTACATCTATAATATCATTAAGTTAAACAGAAAAACACTTTTGATTTGATGTTTTCATGTAGCTAAATGAAAATTTGGAGGGCTGTGTCTAAACCTAAGTAGTTAATGCGGTAAAATATCGAATATCAATTAAGGTTAAGGACTCATATTTCTTGGTTATCGCGGTGGGATATCGGTAACTTTAATTTCATGCTTAATTTATATATATTGCAATTTAACACTAACAATTCAGTATACTCTTCTACCGTTAACACAAAAACCTTTTTGCAACTTTCAAAACACTAACAATTGTATCAAACAGTGTAACATTTGTCAAAAACAGGTTTTCCAAACCCGCTTCGTTTGTAATCGAATATCAAGTTTTAAATATTTCTTTGCGTATTTATGTAAATTTTAATTTTAAACGATGCATAATTAATAAACAAACTAGAATATAAAAGTTATAATTGATAAAAAGTAAAAATAAAACAAAAAAATGATAAACGGGCTGCCGGGACTCGAACCCGGGTCAGCCGAAAAGAGCTCAACGACTTAACACGCACACTTGTAACCACTCCGCCACTTGATGTTTTCTGTTAGTTCTTGGAAATATTATGTTCAACCATGAATCGATCTGTTTACGCTAACTGTAACCAAAATCAGTCACCAAACGTCCAAAAACGTTTGATTGTTCGCGGTTTGCTGTCAATAACCGATACACCGACACCTCCAATCAATTTAGCTTTGAATGGACTTGAATTTAAAAGTATCACCGTGGAAGTGAGTAGTTCGTTTTGGTTAAAAAGGCAAGCTGGCACCACGCTACGTAGGACCTTTCAAGATACTCGAAAGAGTAGGACCTGTAGCATACAAGCTTGATCTACCAGAAGAACTCAACAGAATTCACCCCACGTTCCACGTATCAAACTTGAAGAAGTGCCTCGCTGATGAGAACCTCCATATTCCTCTGGAAGATATTCAGATTGATGAATCTATGCATTTTATTGAAAGACCAGTAGAGATCATGGACTTCGGAGAAAAACGTCTAAGACGAAGTCACATTCCAATTGTTAGGGTACGTTGGGAGTCGAAACGGGGACCTGAGTTTACTTGGGAACGTGAAGACTCGATGCGCGAAAAATACCCGCATCTTTTTCCTACTACTACTACTTAAATTTTCGGACGAAATTCCTAAAAGTAGGGGATACTGTAACATTTGTCAAAAACGGGTTTTCCAAACCCGCTTCGTTTGTAATCGAATATCAAGTTTTAAATGTTTCGTTGCGTATTTATGTCAATTTTATTTTAAACGATGCATATAATAAACAAACTAGAATATAAAAGTTATAATTGATAAAAAGTAAAAATAAAACAAATAAAATGAAAAACGGGCTGCCGGGACTCGAACCTGGGTCAGCCGGAAAGAGCTCAACGACTTAACACGCACACTTGTAACCACTCCGCCACTTGATGTTTTCTGTTAGTTCTTGGAAATATTATGTTCAACCATGAATCGATCTGTTTACGCTAACTGTAACCAAAATCAGTCACCAAACGTCCAAAAACGTTTGATTGTTCGCGGTTTGCTGTCAATAACCGATACACCGACACCTCCAATCAATTTAGCTTTGAATGGACTTGAATTCAAGAGTTGATCGGTTTTAATAACCGAAAACCTGCATTTCCTGAATTACTCCAATCATAGTCCCCTCTCGCGACTCAAACACGTCTGCAGACCTTTAATTTCACTTTCCCACTACTTTCAGTTCGTCGGAAAAGCTATTTGAACTCGCCGGACTTTCGCCGGAAAACCGTGTCTCCCATCAAATCAGTAAGTCTCTAATTTCTTTCATCGTCTATCAGTGTTAAGCTTTTGCTAACTCCAACCCTTCAATCAGAATCAGTTTCAGACGACGAATCGGATAATTTACTCTCGCCGGAAAACTTCTGAAAGTTCCCAATTCTCGCTGTGAAACGTATAGTCTTTTAAACTTCTGGTAATTCTTGTTCAGTGCTTCAATTCCGCATTTAGCTAATCAAAAATTGATAATCTGTTCCGCTCAGACGAAATCGTAAAAACAGAGCCGACGACTTCGCGGAATTCTGAGATAAATCGTTTTCTCCGGTATGTTTACTTCCGAAATCTTCTCTGCCATTTCATTTTAGTCATTTGAATGCTTGTCAATCGAATTAATCAAGATCAGTAGAGTAATCGTAGTCTGTGATATTGTAACGAAGAAGATGAAATTAGATTGTTTATAAGTTTAATATAATTTGGATATTATCTCGGGTTAGACACACAGTCAGCGGTGGACTGTGTGCGCACATATATCACACGCGCGAGTTCGATCCTTGACACACACGTATGCTTGTAATAAAGATGTTTTATTTTTCTAACTGAACCGGATTAACTTACGATAGATGTTAAGTATAATAAAAATCGGTATATTAACCAGGTTAGACACACAGTCAGCGTGGACTGTGTGCAACACTAACCCACAGGTCCCGGGTTCGAGACTGTTGCACACTCCGGTTCGATGATTAAAACCATTTTTTGAAAATAAAAGAATTTTGAATAAACTAAAATAGTATTAAAGTAATTAAAGACGAATTATTCGGGTTAGACACGTAGCTCAGTTGGTAGAGCTGCGTGCACGCGTACGGGAGGTCTCGGGTTCGAGTCCTGCCCGGCGCATACATACACACAATAGAACGGTCAAACAGTCAACAGTCACAGTCAAACAGTCAGTGGTCAACGCAAAAGTCAACATTTTTTATATTTATTTATTTAATTTAATTCAAAAATTAATTAAAAATACATAAAAATAATGTTTTTAAAGATAGGAAATAGCCTTAAACTCACAAAAATATACTAAAAATCCTATTAAAATTATTATAAATCACTCATTACTATACTTCGTTATTATTTAGGTTAGTTAATCCTCGTTGATCAATCCTTCAAACTCGTGCGCATTCATCATCTTAACCGAACGCACCAATGTGAGTGAATATCTACAAATTCCCCGTTTTAATCACGTTTTTGGATGTATCATGTGTCTTACCATTTATTATATTTAAATCATTGTGCATACATCATATCCATGAACAAATGTGTATTCGCTTGTATCAACTGTTTGTGTGGTTATTGTTTAGATTTAATTTATTATCTTCAGTACATGCAATATCATAGGCCGCCGCTCCCATTACATTATGAGCGTTGAGCAGTTCCCATTACATTATGAGCGTGAACCGGTCGTTGCCAACATACGATCGGCTCCGTTTGATTGAGCCTTGATCGCACAGACATTCATCATAGGTCGTCCGTTCCCATTACATTTGAGCGTGAACGTGACGTTGCCAACATATACATTTCATTCATGTTATATATTCATGCAAGTCATATGTTATTGTATGTTATTGTTTGTGGTTGTTATTGTTATTGTTTGATTATTTACATTTGCTCACATATGACTATTGCACAATTTTTCCATGATAAAGATAACAAGAAATCAATAATAAATGTTTATCTAACAAGATTCACTCGCCAACTTATGTGGACCCAAAAACCCCCATTTTTACACATGATACAGGTGATCCAGCTGCCGCAAAGAAACACATAGGATTGGCTTAGAAGAATAAGCTGGTTTAGAGCTTAGATTGTTTAGTTGATTATTTTTCTTTGTATTTGTATGAACATGTTTGGATTATTGAGAATGTAATTTTGACTTTAATAAATATGAAACATATTAGTAAATATCATGAGCTTTGGTGATAACCCAATTATGCCCCGACTCTTATTCCGCTGCGGGTCGGGGTGTGACAGATTGGTATCAGAGCCATGACTATAGGGATATAGGATAGGTTATTAGACCCTTAGAGCCTATACTATAGTTGATTGGAAATTTTTAAATTTTTGTGTGTTACATGCAAAATTCATGATGTTTTATGTTTAACGTTACATTCAATGTTATGCAATCATGTTCATAATTACATATTATTATATAATGCCTATCATGAATCATATTCTCATAACATATCATATCCATGAAAGCACACATCACATCATTTTCATGATTGTTTTTACAATGATTTTTGTATTTTCAAATCACATCAAAGTGA
Source organism: Scalesia atractyloides (assembly GCA_947069175.1). Taxonomy (NCBI): domain Eukaryota; kingdom Viridiplantae; phylum Streptophyta; class Magnoliopsida; order Asterales; family Asteraceae; genus Scalesia; species Scalesia atractyloides. Next base: position 25,504,387 of record CAMTDV010000022.1, on the reverse strand, counting down.
GTTCTCATGATGGGCATGTAGTAACTGGAAGGGTACAAGTACCGGTAGTCGGAACGTCCTGTCTAGGCTGGCATTCGTATAAATCCAAAATAAAGGACCAGTTTGCCTACCTGGGGACTAACGATGAGAGTACGAAGTACCTATTAGGCCAAAGCATGCTATACCAAACGTCGTGTGAGCTAACCCCACTTTGAGTTGTTATTGTGTCTACACCTGGACACATTCCGACCATACATCTCGTAAACATATTTTGTGGTTTTCATTCGGGTAATGCGAGTGTTAAACCGCCAATACTAATGTGAATCCTACCAAGCCAATAGTCATGGGGGCCCACATGACTATACATGTGAAGGTATGGGGGACATTTGAGGCCCAACATGAGCAAACCCAAGACATCCTATGGATGTAGTTGCATTAATGATATTTATGTTATTTTCATTTTCTTTAAGACACATGACACCTAAAAAGACTCCATAAACTCACAATCTTCTTATGTATGTTCCTGTAGATGTCGGCTAGACATCAACGAGGGGGTAGAAGATCAGGAAGGTCACACGAACGCTTGGCCACTCAAATCGCAAAACAAATGGCCGCGGTACTTCCTGACATTGTGGTTCAAGTACAACAAGCTCTCGCCACAAATCCCACCAATCCTCCCCAGCAAGAAGACCAGAACATCGGCAACCCTCCTACCAAAAAGTACTCATATAAACATTTCAAGTCTTGCGACCCTCCGAAATTTGAAGGGACCGAAGGTGTCACTGCTCTCCTCCATTGGTTTGAGGAAATGGAAAACACCTTCCTCAACTGCGATTGTCCCGAGGATCGCAAGGTACGATACGCAACCGGGAGACTATTTGGGGTAGCTCTTACCTGGTGGAATACTGAAAAGGGTAAGAGGGGAATCGAAGATGCAATGGCCTTAACATGGGAGGAGTTAGGGGAAATCATGACGAGACGATTCGGTCCTAGGAGTGAGATTAAAAAGTTAGAGGATGAATTTCATTCATTGAAGCAAAAGGAGGGAGATCATACTTCCTACAACAAGAGGTTCTTAGAGTTGAACCAGATGGTCCCTAACTTGTTCACCCCAGTTTACCGCTTAATCAAGCATTATATTCGAGGTCTTCCCTCGAAAATTCAAGATTCAGTTCTCAGCACTTCGCCAGCAACACTTGAAGCTGCTATGGAACTAGCTACCGAACTCACCGAAAATCGCATTCGAAACGGTAAATTCAAAGAGGAGAAAAAGAAAGCCCCCATTGAGGCTCAAACATCAAACCATTCTGTTTCCTCTTCGAAGTTTACTGGTAAAAGGAATCGAAACACCAGAAACTTTGCTATCACACAAATAAATTTCCCTATCCCTGCTGCACCCATCACTCAAGTTGCCCCCTCACCTGCACCACATAAAAGGCCATACTCCGGGCCCCTACCCAAAATGCAACCGTTGCCAATACCATCACTTTCCTGATCATCCCTGCCAACATTGTACCGGCTGTGGTCGCGCAGGTCACACCATTCAAACCTGTCGCATACCTCAGCGAACGAACCGCCACCAGCCCTCAACCCAAACCCACCATCAGATAGTGGCTCAAGCCCAACAACCTTTACTACTACCACCTACCCAACATGTAGCCCAATCCTACTACCAACCCAACTATCCCATGATACAACCTGTGCGGGCTTGTTACAACTGTGGAGACCCAAACCACTTTAGAAACACTTGTCCACGCTTGGTGAACATCATTCATACCCAAGCTCAATCAAATCCGGTGAATCAAGCTAACCAAGCTCCACCACCTGCAAGAGGAAGAGCTTACAACATCAACGCCAATCCTGTTGAAAATAATAACGGCTCAAACGAATCACCCAACTAGTTTTCCTCACCAAGATCAAGACTCAACTCCGATCGTCTAGTTTTAATGTTTTCTTTATATTATCTCAATCTTTCCGTATTTCGTTGTAAAATTGGGAATTTATGTATCCAAGAATTTTAATGCGAATTGATATTACAGTTTTGTTTTATACTCATTGATTTAACATTCATATCATCATACATCTCGACGTATCTCAATCTCATCATTTAAAGAAGTTGGGTTGTGTCTCACTTTTACATAAACTGACCCCTTCATCATAACAAATGAGAGAGGTACTGTCATCATTCAGTCATGTATCCTTTCAGATTTGAGACTCAAGTTTTGGTTGGTTGTTTGTTTATGTTTTAGGTCACATAGAACTGATCATGAATTACTGATAAAGCCAACGAAAATTTGACAAGAATATGGTGGATACGCCGCTGGTACTTCCTATATATAAGTATTCTTGGCAAAGGATCAAAAGCATTACCAGGAGGTTATGAGAAGTTCCATGTAGGTTTAAATATCGTCATGGTTGGAGTTTTTGTTTTATGATACATACCTTATCATGTCAAACGTATCAATTCCCTCAAAACTATTATGCATAAAATCATAACCGACATCAAAGATCAAATTCGAGAAGCCCAACATGTTTCAGTAACGGAAAATGACGTACGCAAGGAGCTTGCTTATGGAGCTGAACTTAAAATCGAAACTAAATCCGACGGTATTCTGTACTGTCTAGATCGCATATGGATTCCTGACCACAACAACCTTCGTGAATTCCTTATGAATGAGGCACACAAAACACATACTCTATACACCCAAGAGCCGACAAGATGTATCAAGACCTTCGATACACCTACTGGTGGCCTGGAATGAAAAAGGATATTGCTGTTTTTGTTACCAAGTGCCTTACATGTTCCAAGGTAAAAGCTGAACATCAAAGACCCTCAGGACTTCTGGTCCAACCTGAAATACCTGTATGGAAGTGGGAAAACATAACCATGGACTTCATTACCGGGTTACCTCGCACTTCTGGTGGGTATGACACTATATGGGTAATCATTGATCGTCTTACAAAATCAGCTCACTTTATTCCAATCCGCGAAGATTTCAAGAACGAGAAGCTAGCCCGTATCTACATCAGCGAAATCGTAAGCCGACATGGTGTACCGTTAAGCATTATTTCAGATCGTGATGGTCGTTTCACTTCACGAACATGGCAGGCCGTACAAGCCGCGTTGGGTACACGTTTAGACCTCAGTACCGCTTATCATCCTCAAACTGATGGACAATCTGAACGCACCATTCAAACTCTTGAAGATATGCTTCGAGCGTGTGTCATAGACTTCAAGGGAAATTGGGACGCTCATTTACCATTAGTTGAATTTTCGTACAACAACAGCTATCATTCAAGTATCGGCATGGCACCTTTTGAAGCCTTATATGGTCGTAAGTGCCGATCTCCAGTATGTTGGCATGAAATTGGGGAAGCTCAAACCACCGGTCCAGAATTGATTCAAGAGACCACAGACAAGATCCATCAAATTTGAAACAATCTTCTAGCAGCTCAAAGTCGTCAAAAGAGTTATGCTGATAAACGACGAAAGCCTTTGGAGTTTAACATTGGTGATCATGTACTTTTAAAAGTATCACCGTGGAAGTGAGTAGTTCGTTTTGGTTAAAAAGGCAAGCTGGCACCACGCTACGTAGGACCTTTCAAGATACTCGAAAGAGTAGGACCTGTAGCATACAAGCTTGATCTACCAGAAGAACTCAACAGAATTCACCCCACGTTCCACGTATCAAACTTGAAGAAGTGCCTCGCTGATGAGAACCTCCATATTCCTCTGGAAGATATTCAGATTGATGAATCTATGCATTTTATTGAAAGACCAGTAGAGATCATGGACTTCGGAGAAAAACGTCTAAGACGAAGTCACATTCCAATTGTTAGGGTACGTTGGGAGTCGAAACGGGGACCTGAGTTTACTTGGGAACGTGAAGACTCGATGCGCGAAAAATACCCGCATCTTTTTCCTACTACTACTACTTAAATTTCGGGACGAAATTCCTAAAAGTAGGGGATACTGTAACATTTGTCAAAAACGGGTTTTCCAAACCCGCTTCGTTTGTAATCGAATATCAAGTTTTAAATGTTTCGTTGCGTATTTATGTCAATTTTACTTTTAAACGATGCATATAATAAACAAACTAGAATATAAAAGTTATAATTGATAAAAAGTAAAAATAAAACAAATAAAATGAAAAAGGGCTGCCGGGACTCGAACCTGGGTCAGCCGGAAAGAGCTCAACGACTTAACACGCACACTTGTAACCACTCCGCCACTTGATGTTTTCTGTTAGTTCTTGGAAATATTATGTTCAACCATGAATCGATCTGTTTACGCTAACTGTAACCAAAATCAGTCACCAAACGTCCAAAAACGTTTGATTGTTCGCGGTTTGCTGTCAATAACCGATACACCGACACCTCCAATCAATTTAGCTTTGAATGGACTTGAATTCAAGAGTTGATCGGTTTTAATAACCGAAAACCTGCATTTCCTGAATTACTCCAATCATAGTCCCCTCTCGCGACTCAAACACGTCTGCAGACCTTTAATTTCACTTTCCCATTACTTTCAGTTCGTCGGAAAAGCTATTTGAACTCGCCGGACTTTCGCCGGAAAACCGTGTCTCCCATCAAATCAGTAAGTCTCTAATTTCTTTCATCGTCTATCAGTTGTTAAGCTTTTGCTAACTCCAACCCTTCAATCAGAATCAGTTTCAGACGACGAAATCGGATAATTTACTCTCGCCGGAAAACTTCTGAAAGTTCCCAATTCTCGCTGTGAAACGGTATAGTCTTTTAAACCTTCTGGTAATTCTTGTTCAGTGCTTCAATTCCGCATTTAGCTAATCAAAAATTGATAATCTGTCCGCTCAGACGAAATCCGTAAAATCAGAGCCGACGACTTCGCCGGAATTCTGAGATAAATCGTTTCTCCGGTATGTTTACTTCGAAATCTTCTCTGCCATTTCATTTTAGTCATTTGAATGTTTGTCAATCGAATTAATCAAGAATCAGTAGGAGTAATCGTAGTCTGTGATATTGTAACGAAGAAGATGAAGTTAGATTGTTTATAAGTTTAATATAATTTGGATATTATCTCGGGTTAGACACACAGTCCAGCGGTGGACTGTGTGCGCACATATATCACACGCCGCGAGTTCGATCCTTGACACACACGTATGCTCTGTAATAAAGATGTTTTATTTTTCTAACTGAACCGATTAACTTACGATAGATGTTAAGTATAATAAAAATCGGTATATTAACCAGGTTAGACACACAGTCCAGCGGTGGACTGTGTGCAACACTAACCACAGGTCCCGGGTTCGAGACTGTTGCACACTCCGGTTCGATGATTAAAACCTTTTTTTGAAAATAAAAGAATTTTGAATAAACTAAAATAGTATATAAATATAATTAAAAACAGAATTATTTCGGGTTAGACACGTAGCTCAGTTGGTAGAGCTGCGTGCACGCGTACGGGAGGTCTCGGGTTCGAGTCCTGCCCGGCGCATACATACACACAATAGAACCGGTCAAACAGTCAACAGTCACAGTCAAACAGTCAGTGGTCAACGCAAAAGTCAACATTTTTTTATATTTTTATTTATTTAATTTAATTCAAAAATTAATTAAAAATACTTAAAAATAATGTTTTTAAAGATAGGAAATAGCCTTAAACTCACAAAAATATATCTAAAAATCCTATTAAAATTATTAATAAAATCCACTCATTTACTATACCTTCCGTTATTATTTAGGTTAGTTAATCCTCGTTGATCAATCCTTCAAACTCGTGCGCATTTCATCTTCTTCAACCGAACGCACCCAATGTGAGTGAATATCTACAAATTCCCCGTTTTAATCACGTTTTTGGGATGTATCATGTGTCTTACCATTTATTTTATTTAAATCATTGTGCATACATCATATCCATGAACAAATGTGTATTCAGCTTGTATCAACTGTTTGTGTGGTTATTGTTTAGATTTAATTTATTATCTTCAGTACATGCAATATCATAGGCCGCCGCTCCCCATTACATTATGAGCGTTGAGCAGTTCCCCATTACATTATGAGCGTGAACCGGGCGTTGCCAACATACGATCGGCTCCGTTTGATTGAGCCTTGATCGCACAGACATTCATCATAGGCCGTCCGTTCCCCATTACATTATGAGCATGAACGTGACGTTGCCAACATATACAGTTTCATTCATGTTATATATTCATGCAAGTTCATATGTTATTGTATGTTATTGTTTGTGGTTGTTATTGTTATTGTTTGATTATTTATATTTGCTCACATATGACTATTGCACAATTTTTCGATGATAAAGATAACAAGAAATCAATAATAAATGCTTATCTAACAAGATTCACTCGCCAACTTATGTTAACTCAAAAACCCCCATTTTTACACATGATACAGGTGATCCAGCTGCAGCAAGAAACACATAGGATTGGCTTAGAAGAATAAACTGGTTTAGAGCTTTGATTGTTTAGTTGATTTTTTTCTTTGTATTTGTATGAATATGTTTGGATTATTGAGAATGTAATTTTGACTTTAATAAATATGAAACATATTAGTAAATATCATGAGCTTTGGTGATAACCCAATTATGCCCCGACTCTTATTCCGCTGCGGGTCGGGGTGTGACAAACAGGAACCGACTAATACTTAAAACACTGACATTTAACAATAACAACTAACAATTAAGATATAAAACAGTAAGAGCAGAAATAAAAAGAAAGACGAATGGCTGAAGTAACAAGAAAGGTACTCATATAAAAAATCGGTGATATACTGGATACCGGTCAATATCACCGATATTATCGGTACTGATATTTAGACCGATATTTTGCACCCATATCTCGACAGAGTACCGGTGATACAGCGAGATATTAACTATATAGGTCAAAACACACCTCGTCTCCTTAAAGTACCCCTATGTAAGGGAGGAATGCTTTTTTAATGATGAGTTCTCCCCTGATTTTGTAAAAGAGTGAGAAACATCTAGCAGCACCCGTTTAGAGAGGGTAGGGATAGACCTAGCCAATCCCTTCAAGTAATTGTGAAAATGGGCTGACTAAATTGTCCATCGACGCCAAAACAGGAACAACCAAAGTGGTTGGGTTAGTGCTTTTGCTTTTACTTAAATGAGAGAAATATGGGTCCTCTTCCCTCATATGGACTTTTGCTTCTATGCATCAAATAAGTTTACTTAGCAGTGAGATGCATGTTCATAAGAACACAGTGGAAGTCGCTTTTCTTAAAGTGAAAAGAGAAAAGTTTATGTGTGATTTGGTGAACCTATTTCGGTGATCCCTATATTTGTCACTTGGTTAAGAGAATAAAAAAGAATAAAGTATAGTATAGTATATTTATATTGCGCTCCCTACAATATTTACAATTACAAGAAACAAATACAAAACTAGTGATAAAATCTCTATCTATAGCATACCCTCTTGTAGTTCTTGATAGAGGTTTGTGAATGGTGCACATGTTTGTTTTACTAATGTTAACTTCAAACGCATTGGATAAACGGTGTATATGAACGTCGGATTGGATAGAGTTTGTTTGTGTGTTTTCAGAAAATATGAACAAAGTAAACAACGATTGTGCAAAGTATGAACCAAAGAACACGATTACACATTATAGCAAATTAATTGATAATATAGAATCTGATGATCTTTGTGAGAACATCACATACCATCTTGTCTATATATACACATTAATGGGTGGTAACTATAGGTTGAAACCGTTGTGACATTTTGACGCCAAACCAAACCCTTTGTAACGGTGTATTGTGTACATCATCTTGCAAATAATAATAAGCATAATAAATGTTTATGTTTCTATTAAATTCCCCTAAACATGATTAGGTTTTAGGAGAGGTCTTGTTTGTTTGAAGACTTGAGTTTGCATCATTCAATGCCCTAGGAGCAGCTTTAAAATCGAATCTTCATCTCTTAGGCAGTTTCTTTGCAAGGTTCCAATCACTACTAATAAAGAAAGCATAATCTCCCATATCTTTGGTTTTAGTCTTTTGCCCTAGATCATCTGCAGTTATGCTCTTCCAGTGTAAATCACCGATCATCATTAGTCTTGTTATACACTTCCTTCGAATCGTCTATCTCGTTCTTAATCACCTATTCCTTGGTGATGTTGACGTTATTGTTGTAATTGAGAACTTCCCATGCATTGTGCATAAAATATTTTTATATAGAATCCATCTTCCCACTCAAATCCTAAATCCATTGCAACTACAACCCAAATCTTCATGTTGGATAACCCTTTGTCCTCCTTTCATAGCAACCAAATATAGATAAAGCAATTCCATCTTTTTGTCAACATATGTAATATGAAACCGGCGGAAAAGTGTTTTGGAAAATGGTAGTTGTGTACTAATATATTATTTCTTCAAACTCAAATCGTAGTTGTATACGATAATTATATATAAATTCTCCATCATCCAATAGTTTTGAGAATGTCATAAAATCTTTAAAGCTTGTGAATACGTTAGCATGGATGATAGTTTCATTCCAATCATAAATCTTATCCATGGATAGTGTTTCAAAAAAAAATTCCTAAATATTCTGATATTTTTCTCAAATTCTTTTGATGATGTCGCCTCCCTTCCTTCCGTTTCCCTTGGTTCCTTTGTATTAATGTATTTTCAAGAATTCATATGAATTGAATCATTATTTGAAAATATAAGAACCATAGTAAATTATAAACCTTCCATGTGTACTTGAAACCCTTAAGAATCAATTGTACAAGGCTAAGTATATTTGATTTAAATCAAGCGTATGAAATACGCTTTATATGTGTAATATTGTGTTATTGCACATAGACTTTTTAACCATTGGGGTTGATGGTCCTATGGGAGAGCCAATGCCTCTAAGAGAACCTAATTTGAGTGGTCATGGGTTCAAGTCTCACAAGTGGTAAAAAAATGAAATCTTTTGTTCAAAAAAAGATGTTCTTGTTTCAATGCCAAAGGCATACTTGAAGTGTTTGAACACTGATCGATTTTTGGAGTAGGGGTAATATAAAAATGTATTTACATCCCAAATTGATCCCCAAGAACCTTCGTCCGTACCTTCTACCATGTATTCTTCGGTGTAGCATGAAATACTATCTTGATGTTGAGTTCCAACGTCCATTACTTGCAAAATAAATTTAATTGCTTCATCACGCTCTTTTATTCTGCATGCAACAATAATGTTCTTTAGTTCTCTGCAATAGTAACTCATTCGTCCTACCAATCTTTGTTGTGTCATCTTCTTGTTTTCTTTCTCCATATCGCAGGGTAAACAACGTAACAAAAAGTGTTTGTAATTGGGATGGATCTTAAGAAATGGCTCTGATATCACTTGGTTGACCAAAGGGTATATATCAAAGCCGGATAGGATAGAATTTGTATGTGTGATTTCAAACAATATGGAATACACTTTATATGTGTAACATTGTGTTATTACAAATAACAATAATTGTTCCTATTCCTCTTATGAATAGTATATTACTTTCGGATGTTCTTGTTTCAATGCCAAAGCATCTTTGAAGTGTTTGAACTCTAATTTATTTATACCAAATTGCATCCCAAAAGCCTCTGGCTAGTACCTTCTACCATGCATTCTTCGGTGTAGTATGAAACACTATCTTGATGTTCCGTTCCAATATCCACTGCTTGCTAAATAAATCGTGTTGCTTCATCACGCTCTTTTATTTTACATACTGCAATCATGTGCCTCGGTTCTCTACAATAGTTAACAATTCTATATGGTAATCTTTGTTATCTCGTCTACTTGTTTTTTTCTCCATATGGGAGTGTAAATTCATATCAAAAGGTGTTTGTAATCGGGATGGGTCTTGAAAAATGGCTCTAATACCACTTTGTTGGAATATAAGGGTATATATCAAAGTCGGATATGACACAGTTTGTTTGTATGACTTCAGAAAATATGAACAAAGTAAACAATGATTGTGCAAAGTATAAAATGAGATACCATGATTACACAATATGCAAAGTAATTGATAATATAGGAGCCGATGATCTTAGTGAAGAACATCGCATACCATCTTGTCTATAAATTCACAAAAATGGGGGTTAACTTTAATTTGGAACCGCTTTGATGGTTTTGCGCAAAACGTAACCGTTTGTAGTGGTATAAATCATTAGCCTTACATATATTTGTTTCCCGACATACACATTTTAATCTAACGCGTTAATAATAATATTAATCATAAGTATAAGTTACAAATAATAATAAACCAAATAAATGTTTATATTTATAATAAATCATGCCTTCAAAGGTAAGCACTTAGTTCATATGTCTACATACTTGTGGGCTATTAGAACATGCAATGCCCAAATAGGATTCTTGTCAGAAATAATTGAATCAAGCAAGACATTCGAGCAATCGATCTTTGTCCCAACTCTAGGTCAACTCTTTTTCTATATTATTGATTGAAAATCACACAAATTATAAAAACTGGAACCTTCTATTTATACTAAAACAAACCTGCTATCAAACCTACCTAACCAAATATAAGATATTTAACAATAAGGAAACAATTATATGGTACTAATTGTATATGGTACTAAAGTTTAATTGTATTAAATTATTGAATTATATTTTCTTTGGAGACATAAACAAATACAAACAATTTTTTCTCTATTTTAAATAAAACTAAGTCCCGGGTCCATTCCTACTCGTAGCATACTTGTAAAAGCATCAAACACTTGAATATGAAACATATGTGAAAATTATGGTCAACAATTAAGTTGGTAAGTAACATATGTTTTGTGCTCAAACTCATGGCTTTGAATTTGTATTGCAATACCTCGTCTGACCACGAGAGTCGAGGAGTGAAAACCTTGTAACAAAACTTGTATCAATATGTTGGATTGCAATGCTAACAATTAGTTGTTATTAAGAACTGTAATGCAAGCTTATGTAACCATTCAAGTAAATTGTTTTCTTGAAATGGTATGGTTTATATAACAGTTTGAAAACCATTTGTAAACCTTGTATCAATCTAACCAACATTGTGTTGGTTATATAAACCATTGTCTTTTTTGATAAATCATGTTTTGTTTTGTATAAACAATTGTTTCTTTTGTATAAACAATGTGGTCATTGGTGAATACATTCAACTTGTGTTGACCTCGAACAAACCAAAAGAGTTCGTATAAAAATTACACAGTTTATTGTGATTTCAAAACTATTCCTTACAACAAACCCATAGAAACAGGAATGGGTTTGTTCTTCTATAACCATAACATATACTGTCACATGGCTAAAGTTAAGAACGTACTTGTGTTATAAAACGACAAATTTCATATATATTGTAACATATTGTATACATAAAAACTAATGTATTGTTTTTGAAAACTTAAAAAATATAGGACTATGAATACCACCAAAATGATTTGAAATATGATAAAAGTTAAATGGTAACATATGTACCACATTGATTGATGATGGCTATTTACTTATAGTTGCTAGCAAAGGTCAAGTGTTTCCTAATATTTCGGATAGTTGGATAGTTAGTGTATATTATGGTTTTAAATGGAAGATCGGATAGAATGTGGTTTATAACCAAACGAGAGAAGGATCTCGTATAATATGGTTTACTAAACCTTACATTCTGATTGGAAAATGTCTAGAAGTGTTTTGACCCGTTACGACTTCTTAAAATGGTTTACGCCATTTTAACGGGTCATATGCGTGAATACGGGTCTGGATGGGTCGAATGATTCATATGAAGAGCGTGATATGTCAAAAAAGGTTTATTTATGTTATATGATTAGTCTTGCTGTAAAAATGGAGATCATATATGTTTAAAACCATTTTATTCGAAAAAAGGTACTTTTGACATTTTAAAGGTATATATAGTTGAGTCGTCATTTACCATCAAACGATATGACCATAAGGAATAACCTCAGAGAAGACTATCGGACAAAACCAAGAAGGGTTCATAAAAAATTACACAGTTTATGTGATTCCGAAAACTAACTTCCAAACACACAAAATCCACAGGAAGCGGGAATGGGGTTATCAATCCTATAGCACCATAACATAGTACTGGTCAGCTTCCCTAAAGTTAAGGAACGTACTTGTGTTATAGATAACGCACCACCAAGTTTCATACATATTGTAACGCATATTGTATACATAAAACTATATGTATTGTTTGGAAAAGTTAAAAAATAGTAGGCACATATGAATCACCCCAAAATGATTGGAAAATGAAAAAGAGGGGACTATGTACTCACTTGATTGATGATGGCTTTCTTAATTGTGCTAACAAAGCTCAAGTGTTTCCTAATATTTCGGATGTTGGATAGTTAGTGTATATTGTGGTTTTAAATGGAAGATCGGATAGAATGTGGTTTATAACCAAACGAGAGAATGATCTCGTATAATATGGTTTACTAAACCTTACATTCTGATTGGAAATTGTCTAGAAGTGTTTTTACCCGTTACGAATTCTTAAAATGGTTTACGCCATTTTAACGGGTCATATGCGTAAATACGGGTCTGGATGGGTCGAATGATTCATATGAAGAGCCTGATATGTTAAAAAAGGTTTATTTATGTTATATGATTAGACTTGCTGTAAAAATGGAGATCATATATGTTTAAAACCATTTTATTCGAAAAAAGGTACTTTTGACATTTTAAAGGTATATATAGTTGAGTCGTCATTTACCATCAAACGATATGACCATAAGGAATAACCTCAGAGAAGACTATCGGACAAAACCAAGAAGGGTTCATAAAAAATTACACAGTTTATATGATTCCGAAAACTAACTTCCAAACACACAAAATCCACAGGGAGCGGGAATGGGGTTATCAATCCTATAGCACCATAACATAGTACTGGTCAGCTTCCCTAAAGTTAAGGAACGTACTTGTGTTATAGATAACGCACCACCAAGTTTCATACATATTGTAACGCATATTGTATACATAAACTATATGTATTGTTTGGAAAAGTTAAAAAATAGTAGGCACATATGAATCACCCCAAAATGATTTGAAAATGAAAAAGAGGGGAACTATGTACTCACTTGATTGATGATGGCTTTCTTAATTGTGCTAGCAAAGCTCAAGTGTTTCCTAATATTTCGGATAGTTAGTGTATATTGTGGTTTTAAATGGAAGATCGGATAGAATGTGGTTTATAACCAAACGAGAGAATGATCTCGTATAATATGGTTTACTAAACCTTAGAATCTGATTGGAAATTGTCTAGAAGTGTTTTGACCCGTTACGACTTCTTAAAATGGTTTACGCCATTTTAACGGGTCATATGCGTAAATACGGGTCTGGATGGGTCGAATGATTCATATGAAGAGCCTGATATGTCAAAAAAGGTTTATTTATGTTATATGATTAGACTTGCTGTAAAAATGGAGATCATATATGTTTAAAACCATTTTATTCGAAAAAACGTACTTTTGACATTTTAAAGGTATATATAGTTGAGTCGTCATTTACCATCAAACGATATGACTATAAGGAATAACCTCAGAGAAAACTATCAGACAAAACCAAGAAGGGTTCATAAAAATTACACAGTTTATGTGATTCCGAAAACTAACTTCCAAACACACAAAATCCACAGGAAGCGGGAATGGGGTTATCAATCCTATAGCACCATAACATAGTACTGGTCAGCTTCCCTAAAGTTAAGGAACGTACTTGTGTTATAGATAACGCACCACCAAGTTTTATACATATTGTAACGCATATTGTATACATAAGCTATATGTATTGTTTGGAAAACTTAAAAAATAGTAGGCACATATGAATCACCCCAAAATGATTTGAAAATGAAAAAGAGGGGAACTATGTACTCACTTGATTGATGATGGCTTTCTTAATTGTGCTAGCAAAGCTCAAGTGTTTCCTAATATTTCGGATAGTTGGATAGTTAGTGTGTATTGTGGTTTTAAATGGAAGATCGGATAGAATGTGGTTTATAACCAAACGAGAGAAGGATCTCGTATAATATGGTTTACTAAACCTTACATTCTGATTGGAAATTGTCTAGAAGTGTTTTGACCCATTACGACTTCTTAAAACGGTTTACGCCATTTTAACGGGTCAGATGCGTGAATACGGGTCTGGATGGGTCGAATGATTCATATGAAGAGCGTGATATGTCAAAAAAGGTTTATTTATGTTATATGATTAGTCTTGCTGTAAAAATGGTGATCATATATGTTTAAAACCATTTTTATCGAAAAAAGGTACTTTTGACATCTTAAAAGTATACATAGTTGACTCGTCATTTACCATCAAATGATATGACCATAAGGAATAACCTCAGAGGAGACTATCGCACAAACCCAAGAAGGGTTCATAAAAAATTACATTGTTTATGTGATTCCGAAAACTAACTTCCAAACACACAAAATCCACAAGAAGCGGGAATGGGGTTATTAATCCGATAGCACCATAACATAGTACTAGTCAGCTTCGCTTAAGTTAAGGAACATACTTGTGTATAGATAACGCACCACCAAGTTTCATATATAATGCAACGCATATTGTATACATAAACTATATGTATTGTTTTGGAAACTTGAAAAATAGTAGGCACGTATGAATCACCCCAAAATGATTTGAAAATGAAAAAGAGGGGAACTATGTACTCACTTCATTAATGATGGCTTTCTTAATTGTGCTAGCAAAGGTAAAGTGTTTTCTAATATTTCGGATAGTTGGATAGTTAGTGTATATTATGGTTTTAAATGGAAGATCGGATAGAATGTGGTTTATAACCAAACGAGAGAAGGATCTCGTATAATATGGTTTACTAAACCTTACATTCTGATTGGAAAGTGTCTAGAAGTGTTTTGACCCGTTACGACTTCTTAAAATGGTTTACGCCATTTTAACGGGTTATATGCGTGAATACGGGTCTGGATGGGTCGAATGATTCATATGAAGAGCCTGATATATCAAAATAGGTTTATTTATGTTATATGATTAGTCTTGATGTAAAAATGCTAATCATATATGTTTAAAACCTTTTTATTCGAAAAATGGTATTTTTGACATTTTAAAAGTATATATAGTTGACTCGTCATTTACCATCAAACGATATGATCATAAGGAATAACCTCGGAGGGTTATTCCCAATATCACTATGGTCATATTATTGAGCTTGATTGGGTCCGAAGGTTGACCACACGGGTCAGATTTGAAAGTCAAAGCAGAGGTCAAATTGCTTGACATTCTACTAGGAATATAGCACTAAACAAGAAATGACGAGTTAGACATGATAAAATATATCTTATAATGTTACATAAACTAATTTGTGTCAAAATATTTAGTTTTAATACTTGAAAACTCATCCGTCGTAAAAATGCATTTTCTGTGTTTTTTACTATTATTTCATAAAAGTTTGACTTGTCATTTCGCCAACTAAACATGATGATTAGAGGGCGTAATCGCAAATGATTAAAACCTTCATTGTTACGATCACGTAGAAAAGTACATCTTGAACTTTGATTTAACCGAAAATGTCACACCCGGACGCGCAGCGAATAAGGTAACCGGGGCATGATTGGGTTTTCATCAAAGCTTATGGCATACTATTAAAAGCTTGGATATTTATTAAATTCGATTTGAATACAAAGAAAATTCCATAAACACAATATTCAAACAAATCAACTGCATAGTTTGCAATCAATTTAAATAACTTGTTTAAGGTCTAAGGCCCAATCCTAGTGATCCATTCTTCAAACATGTTCACCTGTATCATGTGTAAAAAGAAGAAAGTTTAGGGTCAACAAAAGTTGGCGAGTGAATCTCTTTGTTGTTAGGAAAATAAAATAACAAGGTTAACTCTTTTATTTAGAAAATGCGCATTAACCAATGTAAGTGAATATGTTTCATGTCATATGTCAACCTCCACAAATAATCTCAAATAATAAACCAATCAACAGCATACAAGTGTGCACGGTATTACGGTGTGCAGAAGATCTAAGCTCAATTAAACGGAGCTGATCTCGTATGTTTGGCAACGCCGAGTTCCGCTCACAGGTAATGGTGTACCGACGGCCTTTGATGATATAATGACTGCAACGAATGTAACGTACCAAGTGACAAGCAAACAAATAACACATAACACGTATACTACACAAACTAGTAATTGCACGTAATTAAATTTTGTAAAATGAAATAATGGAATTCGATACATGATACACCCCAAAATAGTTAAATGATAAAAAGGGGAATTTGAAAAGATTCACTCACAGTGATTGCATATAGAATTTCTTGAAGATAACGCACAAGGAGAAATCGGAACGCGAAAGAAAGAAAGCGATCACCCTTAAGGTTAAAATACCCCAACACGATCTAGTTAATATTTATGTGTTATATGAATTTCCTAATTTTTATAGTTTATAAATTAATCATTTAGACGTTATTATTTATTTTATGATTAATTTTTAATGTTATGAAAAGATTTCTAACAATTCGTTAATTACTTCGGTTATATTTCAGTTTTATTGGTTTTCATTATAAAAAGGAGTTAGCAGAAACAACAACAACAATAATAATAATAATAATAATTTTAATAATAATAATAATAATAATAACTGTTACTGGCTATTGAATAGGAAATATTTCTGGAAAAATGAAAATAACCCAAAGACCAGGTCTGCCCGAATTCGAACCGGCGACCTCTTGTTTACGTGCACACAGCCCAACCAACTGGGCTATGTGTATAACCTGTTGGTATTAAGATTTTTACTTCTTTTATATCAAAGCTGTAGTAATCCATTTATTGGTTTTTTTTAAATAAAATGCAGCGGCAGTGTAGGAGCCGGGTCTCGAATGTCACACCCCGACCCACAGCGGAAAAGGTGATCGGGGCATGATTGGGTTTTCATCAAAGCTCATGACATTTATTAAATGTTCATATTTATTATTACAATTTACAAGGAATCCTACAATCAAATCAAACAAATACAACATGTTCTATTCATCCTTCTAAACTTTATTATTTTTCTTCTAAGGCAATTTCCTATGTTTTCCTTGCTTCATCCTGCTCACCTGTATCATGTGTAAAAATGATTTTTGGATCAACAAAAGTTGGCGAGTGAACCTTGTTAGGAAACATTTATTATTTATTTCTTATTGTGTTTAATATGGAAAAATTGTGCAATATTCATATATGAACAAACATAAATAAACATACAATAACAAACAAATAGCATACAATAACAAACCAATAGCATACAATATCAAACAACAACAAACAATAACATACAATAACAAACCAATATCAAACAAAACAAACAATAACATACAATAACAAACCAATAGCATACAATATCAAACAACAATACATATCAAACAACAACATACAATATCAAACAACAACATACAATAACAAACCAATAGCATACAATAACATATCAACTTGCATGAATATATAACATGAATGAAACTGTATATGTTGGCAACGTCACGTTCACGCTCATAATGTAATGGGGAACGGACGGCCGATGATAAATGTATGTACTGAAAATGATAAATGTCTGTGCGATCAAGGCTCAATCAAACGGAGCCGATCGTATGTTGGCAACGCCTGGTTCACGCTCATAATGTAATGGGGAACAGCTCAACGCTCATAATGTAATGGGGAGCGGCGGCCTATGATAAATGTCTGTGCGATCAAGGCTCAATCAAATGGAGCCGATCGTATGTTGGCAACGCCTGGTTCACGCTCATAATGTAATGGGGAACAGCTCAACGCTCATAATGTAATGGGGAGCGGCGGCCTATGATAATGTATGTACTGAAAATGATAAATTTAATCTAAACAATAACCACACAACCAGTTGATACATGTTGAATACACATTTGTTCATGGATAAGATGGATGCACAATAGTTTAAATAACATAAACAATAGGACACATGATACACCCCAAAAACGTGATTAAAACGGGGAATTTGTAGAGTTTCACTCACATTGGGTGCGTTTGCTTGAAGATGTTGAATGCGCACGAGTTTAGAGGATTGATCGACGAGAGATAACTAAACCTAATTAATAACGAAAAGGTATGGTAAATAAGCGGATTTTATTAATCAATTTTAGTAGGATTATAGGATATATTTTTGTGAGTTTAAGGCTATTTTCTAACTTTAAAAACGTTATTTTAAGTATTTTAATTGATTTTTTAATTAAAATAAATAAATAAAAATAATAAAAAATGTTGACTTTTTGACCGTTGACTTGTTGACCCGCTGACCGTTGACGTGACCGGTTCGGTCGTTCGTATGAGTGCGCTGGGTGAGACTCGAACCCGTGACCTCCCGTACGCGTGCACGCAGCTCTACCAACTGAGCTACGTGTCTAACCCGAAATATTTCTGTTTTTAATTATATTTATACACTAATTAAGTTAAACCGAAAATCATTTATTTTAAAAGGATTTAATTGCATCAACTCGGTGCTCGCCATAGGTCTCGAACCCGGGACCTGTGGTTTAGTTTGGCACACAGTCCACCGCTGGACTGTGTGTCTAACTTGGTAAATATTTTGGTTTTTATTATACTTAACATCTTACTGTTGTGGATCCGGTTCAGTTAAAAAAAAGACATTTTATTACAGCGAAGGTGTGTGTGTCAAGGATCGAACTCGGGATGTATGCATATTGTTTGCACACAGTCCACCGCTGGACTGTGTGTCTAACCCGTTCATAATATTGATTTTAATTAATCTTATATCATACACGACTTCGTCTTCTTCGTTCAAAACACAGACAACGGTTAACTAACTGTTTCTTGTTTAATTCGGTTAACGAACATTATGAGCAATTGAAAAGTATTGAACAGAAAGGGTTTGGGGAAAGAAAGTACCGGAACAGATTATCTTCTTCAGAAATCTGGTAAAGATCATCGGCTCTGTTTTATGAATTTGGCTGTTAGGATCAATTAACAATTTGGATGGATTAGATGTGAAATTGAACTACTGAGCAACGATTATCAGTAGGTTTAAATGATCATACCGGCTCACGGCGTGATTCTTTCCAGAAGTTTTTCGGCGAAAACAGAAAATCCGGCAACGTCGCCTGGGGTTGATTCTGGGTGATGGAGTGATGTTAGAATTGGTCTCACAATGGAATGAAATAGAAAAAGTCGAGGTATTTACCGTGTTGATGAAAGTCTCGGTTTTCCGGCGACTTGCAGAGAATTCCGGCGATGTTCAAAAAGAAATGCCGACGACCAGAAAATAGAATAAACGTGAAAAAAGATGCTCTGGGAATGTAATTGAGTCGCGAGATGAAGATTTTGTTGAAGTAATTCCAGAAATGAATGTTTTCGGTTACAAAAATCAAACATCACCTGAATTCAAGTTCATTAACGACTGAATTGATTTAAAATGTCGGTCTATCGGTTATGTTCAAGATTTCGCGAGCACTCAAACGTCTTGGAAGGTTTGAAAGCCGATATCGGTTTCAGTTGGCGTAACAGGTCGATTCCCAGTTGTAGATATGATTGAATTGTTTCATAGAACTCACAAAAACATCAAGTGGCGGAGTGGTTGGGCGAGTGTGAGTTAAGTCTTTGTGGTTCCCGGCTGACCCGGGTTCGAAACCCGGCATCAGCATTTAATTTTTATTTCACTATTTTTAATAAATTTTCAAATATAAATTTTATATTCTATTATACTTATTAATTATGTATCGATTAAAATTAATTTGAGCATTAAATATGCAACGAAATTTTTAACTGTATGTTCGGTTAATAAACGAAGCGGGTTTGGTTAACCCGGTTTTTTACGGATGTTACAGTATCCCCTACTTTTAGAAATTTCGTCCCGAAATTTAAGTAGTGGCATGTTTGACTCAAAAGGGTGGGGTTTTAATTTTGACAATTACATATCAGAAGGCACTAAGAGTTTAAATTTTGCTTGAGGCGGTAACGTTCCTTGTAAGGGTTGAGTACCCTGCTACAGGAATCGCTTTTTGTTGCCTAAAGTGTATGAATACGGAACATGGATACCCAGAGTTGATTGACTAAGTATAATTTCATGCGCAAGAGTTTTGATATGTTTGGAAAGATAAGGTTATATCCTAAAACAAAACTAAAACCTACATGGAACTTCTCTTAACCGCCTGACAATCCCTCTGATCCTTTGGCAAGAATACTTATATATAGGAAGTACCAGTGGCGTATCCACCATATTCTTGTCAAATTTTCATTGGTTTTATCAATAAGTTATGATTAGTTCTATGATGTGACTCTAGAACATAAACAAACACGACAACCAAAGCTTGAGTCTTAATTCTGATAGTATACATGCTTGAATAAAGACAGTACCTCTCTCGTTTGTTATGATGGAGAGGTTAGTCTATGTAGAAGTGAGACACAGCCCAACTTCTTTAAATGATGAGATTGAAATGATATGAATGCTAAATCAGTGAGTATAAAACAAACTTCAACCAAGACATTACTAAATCCTATATGGAACTTTTCATAACTGCCTGACAATGCCTCTGATCCTTTGGCAAGAATACTTATATATAGGAAGTACCAGCGGCGTATCCACCATATTCTTGTCAAATTTTCATTGGTTCTGTCAGTAAATTATGATTAGTTCTATGTGACTCTAAAACATAAGTAAACACAACAACCAAAGCTTGAGTCTCAATTCTGAAAGGATACATGACTGAATGATGACGGTACCTCTCTCGTTTGTTATGATGAAGGGGTTAGTCTATATAAAAGTGAGACACAACCTAACTTCTTTAAATGATGAGATCGAGGGACGTCGAGATGTCTGATGATATGAATGTTAAAACAATGAGTATAAAACAAAATGGAGATAGTAATTCGCATTAAGATTCTTGGATTCAATTTTCAATTTACAAATGAGATACGTGAAGATTGAGATAAACATAAATAAAACATAAACACTAAGCGGTTGGAGTTGAATTCTTGATTTTTTTGGTGAAGAAACTAGTTGGGTGGTTCGTTTGGGCCGTCATTATCTTCATCAGGATTGGCGTTGATATTGTAAACCCTTCCTCTTGCTGGTGGCCTAGTGGTTAGGTTTTCTTGGTTTGCTTGGTTAACTGGGTTTGCTTGAGCTTGAGCGTTTATGATGTTAATCAATCGAGGGCACGTGTTTCTAAAGTGGGTAGGGTCGCCACAATTGAAACAAGCTCGAACATATGGGAGTATGGGGTATTGAGGTTGTTGATATGTTTGGATCATGTTTTGAGTAAGGGGTAGCGTTTGGTTTTGAGAGGTGCGGCAAACCTTGCTCGAATGACCATAGCGTCCACAATTCGCACATAGTCGACAAGGTAAGGTAAATGGATGGTGATAAGAACAGGTATTGCATTGAGGGTGAGGTCCAAAGTAAGGTTTCTTATTTGGGTAAGTTGAGTTGGGTGCTACTTGAGTGATTGGGATAGCTTGGAGGGGTATGGCTTGTGACGTAGGTTGATTGTGTTGGGTGACAGCGAAAAGTTGCCCATCTCGTTTTCTCTTAGAAATGGGTTGAGAAAGGGATTCGGTTTGGGTGGAGTTCGAGGTTTCAGTTGATGCTTTATCCTTCTTCTTCTCCTCCTTGAAGTCTTTATTCCGTATGCGGTTCTCGTGAGTTCGTAGCTAACTCCATAGCTGCTTCCAAAGCTGCAGGTGTGGTACTTATTACAGAGTCTTGAATTTTTGAAGGAAGACCTCGAATGTAGTGCTCGATCAAACGGTAAAGAGGAGTGAACAAGTGGGGGACCATTTGATTTAACTCGAGAAATCTCTTGTTGTACGTGGTGTGGTCGCCTTCCTTTTGTTTCAACGAATAGAACTCATCCTCTAATTTCTTGATTTCGCTCCTTGGGCAAAATCGTCTTGTCATGATTTCCTTCAACTCTTCCCAAGTCAAAGTCATAGCATCTTCACACCCTGTTTGGCCTTCTCCGTGTTCCACCATGTAAGTGCTAGTCCAAGTAAACGACCGGTAGCATATCGCACTTTGCGATCATCGGGGCAATCGTAATTTAGAAAAGTGTTTTCCATTTCTTCAAACCAATGGAGGAGAGCGGTGACACCTTCAGTCCCTTCGTATTTTGGAGGGTCGCAGGATTTGAAATGCTTGAAGGTGCATTTAGTGGTATTTGGGGGAGGGTTGATAACATTTTGATCTTCTTGGTTGACGGGATTAGCGGTAAGGGCTTGTTGAACTTGAACTACAATGTTGGGTGTTACGGCAACCATTTGTTGAGCGATTTGGGCAGCCATACGCTCGCGAGCTTTTCCTGCTCTCATCTTCCTACGAGCGGAATTAGAAGACATCTACAAGGAATACATATCAAGAGTATGAGTTGGATGTTTTTGGGATCATGTGTCGTATTTAGGAATGAACATTCATAAAATAAACATAGCATAATAAATCTACTACATCCATAGGATGTCTTGGGCTTTGCTCGTAATTGGACCTTGCATGCCGCCATACTTCACCTTCGTAATCACGTGGGCCCCCATGATTACTGGGTTTTTCATATGGTTCGCATGTGTTAGCCTGGTTACGTACACTAAAACCCGGAGAAAATCGAGAAATAAGTATGTAACGTATGATATTCGGAATGTATCCAGGTGTGGACACGGTGACACCTCAAAGTGGGGTTAGTTCGAACGACGTTTGGTGTGGCATGCTTTGGCCTAATAGGTCCTTCGTACTCTCATCGTTAGTCCCCAGGTAGGCAAACTGGTCAGTTATATTGGATTTATACGAATGCCAACCTAGACAGGACGTTCCGACTACCGGTACTTGTACCCTTACAGTTACTACATGCCCGTCGCATAACTCACTTTGATGAGATTTGAAAAATGAAAAAATGCGACAAAATCTTGAATAACGGAAGTATGAAGATGAATTGAATATGTGAACATTGAAATATGTATGTAAGTATGTATGTTTGATTGTAAGTATAATTCACTATGTATCACAAAATGTAATATTGGAAGTGTTCGCATGCATTTGTGTATGTAATAAATATGAAATAAATAAACATCATGAGTTTGCACGTAACCACATAAACAATTAAAATCTAATCAACTATAGTATAGGCTCTAAGGGTCTAATAACCTATCCTATATCCCTATAGTCAAAAGCCCTGATACCAATCTGTCACACCCCGACCCGCAGCGGAAAAGGTGATCGGGGCATGATTGGGTTTTCATCAAAGCTCATGACATTTATTAAAATGTTTCATATTTATTATTACAATTTACAAGGAATCCTACAATCAAATCAAACAAATACAACATGTTCTATTCATCCTTCTAAACTTCATTATTTTTCTTCTAAGGCAATTTCCTATGTTTTCCTTGCTTCATCCTGTTCACCTGTATCATGTGTAAAAATGGTTTTTGGATCAACAAAAGTTGGCGAGTGAACCTTGTTAGGAAAACATTTATTATTTATTTCTTATTGTGTTTAATATGGAAAAATTGTGCAATATTCATATATGAACAAACATAAATAAACATACAATAACAAACAAATAGCATACAATAACAAACCAATAGCATACAATATCAAACAACAACAAACAATAACATACAATAACAAACCAATAGCATACAATATCAAACAACAACAAACAATAAAATACAATAACAAACCAATAGCATACAATAACATATCAACTTGCATGAATATATAACATGAATGAAACTGTATATGTTGGCAACGTCACGTTCACGCTCATAATGTAATGGGGAACGGACGGCCGATGATAAATGTATGTACTAAAAATGATAAATGTCTGTGCGATCAAGGCTCAATCAAACGGAGCCAATCGTATGTTGGCAACGCCTGGTTCACGCTCATAATGTAATGGGGAACAGCTCAACGCTCATAATGTAATGGGGAGCGGCGGCCTATGATAAATGTCTGTGCGATCAAGGCTCAATCAAACGGAGCCGATCGTATGTTGGCAACGCCTGGTTCACGCTCATAATGTAATGGGGAACAGTTCAACGCTCATAATGTAGTGGGGAGCGGCGGCCTATGATAATGTATGTACTGAAAATGATAAATTTAATCTAAACAATAACCACACAACCAGTTGATACATGTTGAATACACATTTGTTCATGGATAAGATGGATGCACAATAGTTTAAATAACATAAATAATAGGACACATGATACACCCCAAAAACGTGATTAAAACGGGGAATTTGTAGAGATTCACTCACATTGGGTGCGTTTGCTTGAAGATGTTGAATGCGCACGAGTTTAGAGGATTGATCGACGAGAGATAACTAACCTAATTAATAACGAAAAGGTATGGTAAATAAGCGGATTTTATTAATCAATTTTAGTAGGATTATAGGATATATTTTTGTGAGTTTAAGGCTATTTTCTAACTTTAAAAACGTTATTTTTAAGTATTTTTAATTGATTTTTAATTAAAATAAATAAATAAAAATAATAAAAAAATGTTGACTTTTTGACCGTTGACTTGTTGACCCGCTGACCGTTGACCGTTGACCGGTTCGTCGTTCGTATGAGTGCGCTGGGTGAGACTCGAACCCGTGACCTCCCGTACGCGTGCACGCAGCTCTACCAACTGAGCTACGTGTCTAACCCGAAATATTTCTGTTTTTAATTATATTTATACACTAATTAAGTTAATCTGAAAATCATTTATTTTAAAAAGGATTTAATTGCATCAACTCGGTGCTCGCCATAGGTCTCGAACCCGGGACCTGTGGTTTAGTTTGGCACACAGTCCACCGCTGGACTGTGTGTCTAACTTGGTAAATATTCTGGTTTTTATTATACTTAACATCTTACTGTTGTGGATTTCAGTTAAAAAGAAAGACATTTTATTACAGCGAAGGTGTGTGTGTCAAGGATCGAACTCGGGACGTATGCATATTGTTTGCACACAGTCCACCGCTGGACTGTGTGTCTAACCCGTTCATAATATTGATTTTATTTAATCTTATATCATACACGACTTCGTCTTCTTCGTTCAAAACACAGACAACGGTTAACTAACTGTTTCTTGTTTAATTCGGTTAACGAACATTATGAGCAATTGAAAAGTATTGAACAGAAAGGGTTTGGGGAAAGAAAGTACCGGAACAGATTATCTTCTTCAGAAATCCGGCAAAGATCGTCGGCTCTGTTTTATGAATTTGGCTGTTAGGATCAATTAACAATTTGGATGGATTAGATGTGAAATTGAACTACTGAGCAACGATTATCAGTAGGTTTAAATGATCATACCGGCTCACCGCGTGATTCTGGAAATTCCAGAAGTTTTCCGGCGAAAACAGAAAATCCGGCAACGTCGTCTGGGGTTGATTCTGGGTGATGGAGTGATGTTAGAATTGGTCTCACAATGGAATGAAATAGAAAAAGTCAAGGTATTTACCGTGTTGATGAAAGTCTCGGTTTTCCGGCGACTTGCAGAGAATTCCGGCGATGTTCAAAAAGAAATTCCGACGACCAGAAAATAGAGTAAACGTGAAATTAGATACTCTGGGAATGTAATTGAGTCGCGAGATGAAGATTTTGTTGAAGTAATTCCAGAAATGTATGTTTTTGGTTATAAAAATCAAACATCACCTGAATTCAAGTTCATTAACGACTGAATTGATTTAAAATGTCGGTCTATCGGTTATGTTCAAGATTTCGCGAGCACTCAAACGTCTTGGACGGTTTGAAAGCCGATATCGGTTTCTGTTGGCGTAACAGGTCGATTCCCAGTTGTAGATATGATTTTATTGTTTCATAGAACTCACAAAAACATCAAGTGGCGGAGTGGTTGGGCGAGTGTGAGTTAAGTCTTTGTGGTTCCCGGCTGACCCGGGTTCGAAACCCGGCATCAGCATTTAATTTTTATTTCACTATTTTTAATAAATTTTCAAATATAAATTTTATATTCTAATATACTTATTAATTATGTATAGATTAAAATTAATTTGAGCATTAAATATGCAACGAAATTTTTAACTGAATGTTCGGTTAATAAACGAAGCGGGTTTGGTTAACCCGGTTTTTGACGGATGTTACACGAACCCGTGATCGCCCGTTTACGTGCACACAGCCCAACCAATTGGGCTGTGTTTCTAACCCAGTTAGTATCCTGATTTTAATTACACTTATACTGTAGCTGGTTTGTTTCTTATACAGACTTGTGATAAAAAGAAATGTAGTGCAGCGATGGTATAGGAGCTGGGTCTAGAACCCATGACCTCCTGTACTGCATCATCAACAACAACTCCACCACTGACCTACCTAATTAACTATGTTTGAATTTGGTTTGTTATATATATATAAACTGACGTAAATCAGTATCATCTTCTTCCTTATATTAACTAAACCGATACCCAACAAGAATCAGTTACGTATACGGACAAATGACGGAATATTTCTTGTATAGAAAATGAAACAGATGAAATAGGGATGAAAGTTTATACAGAAACGACCGTTTGTAGTCTCTGGTTAGTTTCTGACTATTTTCTCGATTTTAACATGAACATGGTTGCACTAGGTATGCTCGATCATTTGGGGCGGCAGTTCTTAAAGAACTCGAGTTCTTGTTCATATAATTGACAACTTGGCCATTTACCCTAGCCCAAATCCAAACCGAAAAATAAAGGAAAAAGGAAATATCGCTCAGAATTGATTCGGTGAAAATGAAGGAGTCTACGAGTCCTTGAAGGGAGACTAGGTTCACTATGGCTAAATAAGGGATGTTTAATCACGCGTTAATCGGATTTGGAAAGTCTGGCTGTCATGCATTTGGGTTTTGGGCGGCAAGGATTTGAAATGGAGGATTGTAACTCGCATATAAAACAATATCCGGTGCTGTTACTTGCATTCCTTGCGAGATAGTGGAGCGGTATGTTGGTTGCTTGTTTACTTGTGAGACTCGGGTTCGAGTCATGTGGTCTGCTTGTGTTATTTATATTTTTTTCTTTTATTCTTTTATTTCATAGGAGGTTTTATTAGTTCCAAACGTATCGCAAATGACCCCTCCCGTATATGTTCGAGTGTATGATAAAATAAAAAATACAATAAAATAAAAAATTCCATCCGCGCTTCAATTATTTAAAGTTCGATTGCAAACAGTTCGGGCTTTAGTATCCGGTTTTTTCAATGGATGTTACAGTATCCCCTACTTTTAGGAATTTCGTCCCAAAATTAAGAGGAGTTAGGGCTTTCCCTGAAAGAGGTGAGGGTACTTTTCGCGCATCAAGTCTTCACGTTCCCAAGTAAATTCGGTCCACGTTTTTACTTCCAACAAACTCTGACTATAGGGATTCGACTTCGTCTTAAGCGTTTTTCCCCAAAGTCCATGATTTTTATCGGTCGTTCTACAAAGTGCATCGACTAGTTGATTTGTATATCCTCTAATGGTATATGAAGATTCTCGTCAGCAAGGCACTTCTTTAGATTGGAAACATGAAAGATTGGGTGGATCCTGCTGAGTTCCTCGGGTAATTCCAGCTTATAAGCTACAGGACCAACTCTCTCGAGTATTTTAAAAGGGCCAACATAGCATGGTGCTAGCTTGCCTTTTTGTCCGAATCGAATAACTCCCTTCCAAAGCGATACCTTCAAAAGTACTTGATCACAAATGCTAAATTCGAGCGGCTTCGGCGTTTGACTGCGTAGCTCTTTTGATGACTCTGGGCTGCTAGAAGATTATTGCGAATTTGGAGGATCTTGTCAGTTGTCTCTTGTATCAGTTCCGGTCGGTGATTTGAGCTTCACCGATTTCGTGCCAACATACTAGTGATCGGCACTTACGGCCGTATAGAGCTTCAAAAGGAGTCATCCTGATGCTGGAGTGATAGCTGTTATTGTAAGAGAATTCGATTAGCGGTAGATGAGCATCCCAGTTGCCTTTGAAATCGATGACTCATGATCGCAACACGTCTTCAAGAGTCTGTATGGTGCGCTCGGAATGACCATCAGTTTGTGGATGAAAAGCGGTGTTGAGCTCTAGTCGAGTACCTAATGCTGACTGTACGGTTACCATATGCGTGAAGTGAAGCGTCCATCATGATCCGAAATAATGCTCGGCACACCGTGTCGGCTAACAATTTCATCGATGTAAATACGAGCCAACTTCTCGTTTTTGTAGACTTCACGAATTGTAATGAAGTGCGCGGATTTAGTAAGGCGATCGACAATAACCCAAATCATATCATGCCCACTAGAGGTGCGAGGTAACCCAGTAATGAAATACATGGTTATATTTTCCCACTTCCTGACAGGGATTTTGGGTTGAACAAGTAGGCCTAAGGGACTTTGATGTCCTGCTTTAACCTTCGAGCATGTGAGGCATTTAGAAACAAAAATGGCAATATCCTTTTTCATTCCAGGCCACCAGTAAGAGTATTGTAGATCCTGATACATCTTATTAGCCCCTGGGTGTATGGAATATCCTGTTTTGTATGCCTCGTTCATGAGAAAAGTGCGGAGGTTATCACGATCAGGTACCCAAATACGATTTAGATAGTGAAGGATACCATCGGATTTTAATTCTAATTTGGTTTCAGCTCCACAAGCTAATTCATCGTGTAAATCGTTCTCTGTCACTGTCACTGAGGTATGTTGTGCTTCCCGAATACGTCTTTTAATGTTGGTTAAAATTTGAGAACAAAGAAAATGGATGGAATTTTCATACTCTCTTAGACTAAGAGCATCGACTACGATATTGGCTTTGCCTGGGTGATAATTGATTTCATAGTCATAATTGCTTAGAAGATCGACCCATCGTCGTTGCCTCATGTTTAACTCTTTTTGATTCAAGATGTGCTGGAGACTTTTATTGTCAGTGTAGATTTCACACTTTGTGCCATAGAGATAATGTCTCCATATCTTCAGAGCGAACGACTGCCTCGAGTTCTAGGTCGTGAGTGGTGTAATTCCTTTCGTGGACTATGAGTTGTCTTGAGGCGTAGGCTATCACCCTTCCTCTTTGCATTAAGACGCACCCTAACCCTTGTCCTGATGCATCACAGAAAACTACAAAGTCATCACAACCGTCTGGGAAGGTAAGGACAGGTGCATCACAAAGCCTCTGTTTCAAAGTTTGGAAGGCGTCCTCCTGTTTGGGCCCCCAATCGAAGGGTTTACCCATATGAGTCAAAGCGTTGAGCAATAAGGCAATGCGGAAAAGTTGGCGATAAAACGCCGATAATAGCCCACTAAGCGAAGGAAAGATCTGACTTTAGTAGTGGTGCGTGGAGCCTACCACTCTTGCACTGCTTTGATTTTTGCTGGATCAACGTGAATTCCCTTGTCGTTGACAACATGACCAAGGAATTGGACTTCTTTTAACCAAAACTCACATTTTGAAAACTTAGCGTAGAGTTTTTCAATATTTAGGAGTGTCAGGATAAGCCGAAGATTCCGCTCATGATCTTACTTGGTTTTGGAATAGATAAGTATTTGTCAAACCAAAGGGCATGACCATGAACTCCTAGTGACCGTAGCGGGTCCCAAATGCGGTCTTTGGGATGTCTTATTCACGCACTCTAAGCTGATGGTAGCCGGAACGAAGGTCAATTTTTGAAAAACATGTCGCACCCTGAAGTTGATCTTAGTGATCATCGATGCGAGGTAATGGGTAACGGTTCTTGATGGTTAGTTTGTTGAGCTCCCGGTAGTCTATGCACATTCGGAAAGTCGTCCAAAGGACAGGCGCACCCCAAGGTGATGAACTAGGGCGAATGAACCCTTTGTCCGTTAGTTCTTGCAGTTGACTAGCTAACTCTTGCATTTCGGAAGGAGCCAGTCGAAATGGAGATTTTGCAAGTAGGGTGGTACCAGGTACAAGATCGATCCGAAATTCGACTTCTCACATAGGAGGAAGTCCCAAGACATCGTCGGGGAAAACTTGAGGGAAATCTTTAACAATAGGAATATCTTCAAGCTTCTTCTCCTTGCCTTCTTTCCTGACAATATGGGCTAGAAATGCCATGTAGTCTTTTTGCGGAGGTACTTTCGTGCTTGTAGGCACGACATCAACCTAAGCCCCTTAGATGAGGTTTCACCAAATATACGAAGGGTTTGGCCATCAACAAGAGGAATCCGAATATACTTTTCATAACATACAATTTTGGCATGGTGTTGGCTGAGCCAGTCCATGCCAATGATGACGTCAAAGCTTCCCAATTTCATAGGGATGAGATCGATTGTAAAATCGTGCTCGTTGAGAGTGAGAGTGCAGTAAAAAATAATACAATCCAACGTAATAGGTTCTCCATCAGCTACTTCTACTGTGAATGATTCAGCTAAACCGACCCGAGGTAACCCAAGATTAGACTCGAACTCTAGAGACACAAAACTCTTATCCGCACCCATATCAAATAAAATAGACGCATAGCTAACTTGATGGGAAACGTACCGTTAACCACATTGTTATCTGCTCTGGCTTGGTTGGCATTAATGTTGAATGCTCTTCCCCTGGCTGGCAGGTTGGCTTGGTTTGCTTGATTCACAGGGTTAGCTTGAGCCTGAGCGTTGATTATGTTCACAAATCGGGGGCATGTGTTGCGGAAACGAGTTGGATCACCGCAATTATAGCAAGCCCTCATTTGAGGCATCACGGGGTAGTTGGGTTGGTAAAAAGCCTGAGCTATGACCTGGGCAGGTGGTCATATGAGTGGAGATGGTTGGTAAGGGGCCTGGCCCACAATTTGGTTATTGGGATGGTCTTGGTTTTGATTTCGGGCCTGCCTTTGGAGAGTACAACAGGTTTGAACTGTATGGCCTCCTTGGCCACACCCTGTGCAGTGTGGCCATGGGTTTTAACTGGTTGGTGGTATTGGCATCGGTTACACCTTGGGTAGGTTCCTCAATATTGCCTTCTAGGTGGTGTGGTAGGAGGAGAAACTTGGGTGATTGGAGCTACCTAGATGGGTTGCTTATATGGGTTTGGCTGGTTGGTTTGAGTGACAGCATAGTTTTTCCGTTTCGCTTTATTTTGGCATTGAAACGAGAAGAAGATCCAGTCTGGGTTGGTTTGGGGAGTTCAATCGAGGTTTTGCTACTCACACTTTTTTTCTTTTCTTCATCGAAGTCTCCATTTCGAATGTGGTTCTAAGTGAGCTCGGTAGCTAGTTCCATTGTAGCTTCTAAGGTTGCAGGTACGGTGCTCATCACAGAATCTTGAATTTTAGAAGGAAGACCCCGAATGTAATGCTCAATAAGGCGGTAAAGAGGGGTGAACAAATTCGTGACCATCTGATTTAACTCGAGAAACCTTTTGTTGTATGTCACATGATTCCCATTATTTTGCTTCAAAGAGTAAACTCATCTTCCAACTTCTTAATTTCAATCCTTGGGCAAAATCGCCTTGTCATAAGCTTACTAAGTTGTTCCCACGTTAGAGCTACCACCGCTTCAGCACCTCTTCTGCCTTTTTCAGCATTCCACCAAGTTAAAGCTACCCCAAAGAGGCGGTCAGTAGCATAGCGAACCTTACAGTCGTTAGGACAGTCATAGTTCAGGAAAGTGCTTTCCATTTCCTCAAACCATCGAAGGAGTGTAGTGACCCTATCAGTTCCCTCATATTTTGGAGGATCGCAAGAGTTGAAGTGCTTACAAGTGCACTTGGTTGAGTTTGCAGAAGGGTTAAAAGCATTGGATTCATCTTGGTTGACCTAGTTAACTGGGTTAGCAGCGAGAGCTTGTTGGACCTGGATCACAATGTTTTGAATCACGGCGGCCATTTGCTTGGCTATCTGGGCAGCCATGCATTCATCGGATTTTCCGGACCTCTTTACTCCACGAAGGTGCCTAGAAGACATCTACAGGAAATAATGCAACAAGGTTATGAGTTTGGTGAGTAGGTGTAATGGGTGTCATATAAAATTGGAAATAAAAAAATTAATTAAGCATCCACAAAATAAAATAGAATATAAATCCATTGCATCCATAGGATGCCTTGGGCTTTGATCATGTTTGGGCCCCATATGTCCCCCATACTTCATCTATGTAATCATGCGGACCCCCATGACTACTGGGCTTTGTAGGGTTCACATTGGTTTGGCCTGTTAACATACACAAAACCCGAATGAAATTCGAGAAACATGGTTGCGAGGTATAAAGCCGGAAGAAATCCTGGTGTGGACACGGTGACAACTCAAATTGGGGTTAGTTCACATGACGTTTGGTGTGGCATGCTTTGGCCTAATAGGTCTTTCATACTCTCAACGTTATTCCCCAGGTAGGCAAACTGGTCCGTTACTTTGGAATTATACGAATGTCAATCCTAGACAAGATGTTCCGACTATCGGTACTTGAGCCCTTCCAGTTACTACATGCCCATCTTATGAACTCACTTTGATGATATTTGAGAACAAAACATCAAAATTTTCGAAAAAGAAAGGAAAAAATGTATAAGTGAATGGAACAGGAACTTGCATTATAAGGATAGTAGATACATATATATATACACATATACATATATATACACATATATATATATATATACATATACATATATATACACACACACACACATATATATATATATATGTTGCATTGACAAAATTTATTGCACGTTATATGTATCACATAATCAAGTAGCAATTAAAGTACTTGCATGCAATTGTGTGTGAGAGAAATTTAAAAAGGTAAAATAAATGAATGCCATAAGCTCGAACATAACCAATTTAGCATATAAGCAAATAAATCCTAATTTACTATAGTATAGGCTCTAAGGAGTCTATAACCTAACCTATATCCCTATAGTCATTGGCTCTGATACCAATCTGTTACACCCCGACCCGCAGCGGATAAGGTAACCGAGGCATGATTGGGTTTTCATCAAAGCTTATGACATACTATAAAAAGTTTCTATATTTATTAATTCGATTTGAATAAAAAGAAAATCCCATAAACACAATATTTAAACAAATCAACTACATAGTTTGCAATCAGTTTAAATAACTTGTTTATTCATCTAAGGCCCAATCCTAGTGATCCATCCTTCAAACTTGTTCACATGTATCATGTGTAAAAAGAGGAAAGTTTTGGGTCAACAAAGTTGGCGAGTGAATCTCTTTGTTGTTAGGAAAATAAAATAACAAGTTTAACTCTTTTATTTAGAAAATGTGCATTAACCAATGTAAGTGATATTTTGCATGTCATATGTCAACCTCCACAAACAATCTCAAATAATAAACCAATCAATAGTATACAAGTGTGCACGGTATTACGGTGTGCAGCAAGATCTAAGCTCAATTAAACGGAGCTGATCTCATATGTTTGGCAACGCCGAGTTCCGCTCACAGGTAATGGGGAACCGAAGGCTTGTGATGATGTAATGACTGCAACGAATGTAACGTACCAAGTGACAAGCAAACAAATAACACATAACATGTATACTACACAAACTAGTAATTGCACGTAATTAAATTTTGTAAAATGAAATAATGGAATTCGATACATGATACACCCCAAAATAGTTAAATGATAAAAAGGGGAATTTGAAAAGATTCACTCACAGTGGTTGTGTATAGAATTTCTTGAAGATAACGCACGAGGAGAAATCGGAACCCGAAAGAAAGAAAGCGATTACCCTTAAGGTTCAAATACCCCAATACGATCTAGTTAATATTTATGTGTTACATGAATTTCATAATTTTTATAGTTTATAAGTTAATCATTTAGACATTATTATTTATTTTATGATTAATTTTTAACGTTATGACAAGAATTCTAATAATTTGTTAATTACTTAGGTTATATTTAGTTTTAATGGTTTTCATTATAAAAAGGAGTTAGTACTAAATAATAATAATAATAATAATAATAATAATAAAATAATATAATAAAATAATAAAATTATAACAATAATAATAACTGTTACTGGCTATTGAAAGGAAATAATTATGGAAAAATGAAAATAACCCAAAAACCGGGTCTGCCCGAATTCGAACCGACGACCTCCTTTACGTGCACACAGCCCAACCAACTGGGCTATGTGTCTAACCTGTTGGTATTAAGATTTTTACTTCTTTTATATCGAAGCTGTAGTCATCCATTTATTGTTTTTTTAACTAAAATGCAGCGGCAGTGTAGGAGCCGGGTCTCAAACCCGTGATGTCTCGTTTACGTGCACATAGCCCAACCAATTGGTCTGTGTGTCTAACCCAGTTAGTATCCTGATTTTAATTACACTTATACTATAGCTGGTTTGTTTTTTACAGAGTTGTGATAAAAAGAAAGGTAGTGCAGCGATTGTATAGGAGCCGGGTCTCGAACCCGTGACCTCCTGTACTGCATCATCAACAACAACTCCACCACTGACCTACCTGATTAACTATGTTTGAATTTGGTTTGTTATATATATATAAACTGACGTAAATCAGTATCATCTTCTTCCTTATATTAACTAAACCGATACCCAACAAGAATCAGTTACGTATACGGACAAATGAGGGAATATTTCTTGTACAGAAAACGAAACAGATGAAATAGGGATGAAAGTTTATACCGAAACGACCGTTTGTAGTCTCTGGTTAGTTTCTGACGATGTTCCCGATTCGGACGTGAACGTGGTTGCACTAGATATGCTCGATCGTTTGGGGCGGCAGTTCTTAAAGGACTCAAGTGCTTGCTCATATAATTGACAACTTGGCCATTTACCCTAGCCAAATCCAAACCGAAAATGAAAGGAAAAAGGAACAGAATTGATTCGGTGAAAATGAAAAAGTGTACGAGTCCTTGAAGGGATACCAGGTTCACTATGGCTAAATAAGGGAGGTTCAATCATGCGTGAATCAGATTTAGAAAGTCTGGCTGTCTTGCAGCTGGGTTTTGGGCGGCAAGGATTTGAAATGGAGAATTGTAACTCGCGTATAAAATAATATTTGGTGTTGTACTTGCAGTCCTTGCGAGATAGTGGAGTGGTATGTTGGTTGCTTGTTTACTTGTGAGACCCGGGTTCGAGTCCCGTGGTCTGCTTGTGTTATTTATATTTTTTCTTTTATTCTTTTATTTCATAGGAGGTTTTATTAGTTCCAAACGTATCGCAAATGGCCCCTCCTGTATATGTTCGAGTTTATGATAAAATAAAGAATACAGTAAAATAAAAAAATTCCATCAGCGCTTTAATTATTTAATGTTCGATTGCAAACGGTTCGGGCTTTAG
The DNA here is from genome assembly GCA_947069175.1 of Scalesia atractyloides. Taxonomy (NCBI): domain Eukaryota; kingdom Viridiplantae; phylum Streptophyta; class Magnoliopsida; order Asterales; family Asteraceae; genus Scalesia; species Scalesia atractyloides. The sequence goes on along the minus strand of CAMTDV010000022.1, from coordinate 25,469,262 downwards.
GATCCGGTCTTTCAACGGATGTTACAGAAATAGTCAAAACTTGACTTTTAGCTCATAACTAGCCAAATAAATGAAATTGGCTAGGAGAAACACTTACTAGTGTTTGAAGGGAAGATTTGAACTGAAGAAAGGAGGCTTCAAATGAAGAAGCAAGCTCCAAAGGAGTTTTTGAAGTAGAAAGAAACGAATGGTATGGTGAACTCAAAAAATTCTAGCCTATTAATACTAATGGAGGGTCAAGGAGGTGTGGCAAAGTGTGTTATGATTATGCTTTGCGTCCTAATATGTGTCACAACTAGATTAGAGGTAGCAAAATTCGTGCTTGGTGTCAAATTTTGAAGAGAGGTGGCAATACTTGGTGATCAAGCCAACTTTCTTCATCTAGGCACCCCTTACGAACCGTATGGGTAGCCTTACGGTCCGCAAGGGCCTCTTATGCAAAATATTTTTATTTGTTGACAGTTTTGGCCCCTTGACTTGTATTATCACTGGTTTCCATTTTTAACCCTTCTAAACGATTGTTTAGATCATGTGAAGGGTATTAAGGCATATGTAACTTTGATTTTGTTCCGGAAATGTCGTGAATATCATCTTGGTTGATCGTAAGATTACGAATTTTATAAATAAAATATAAAATTTTATAAAACACAAAAATGATCGAAAGTTCACAACCATTGAAATGTTGCTAACGTTACAAATTCACCGTTATTTTTTACAAGAACACTGTGTGTACAAAGTTTGCTCTTAGATCGTAACTCTCCAAAATCTACAAACTAAATCACACACACATACATATAGGTTGAGCCCAAAATCGACTACCTTTGCCCATAGGCGACTTTACATAGGAAAGTCACCTATACTTATTGACATCGCTTAAACCACATGAAACAAAACATAACGATTACAAAAATGACCAATGTAAGCTTTCTAACAAGCTCTTTTCAAAAATGTGCATGAACACCATGGAATATGGTGCTCTTAACATATTGATGATTATGCTTAACCAACTAAAAATTAGCCGTATTATGAGCATAAAAATTAGCCATAACTAAAGTGTGCACATAAGCAAACAATATAGCGTATCATGAAAAACTAATCCAGTTCACACGAAATCATCATTCGTGTAAAGATGGGTGCCCATGGGTTTTTTGAGTCTAGTAAATTGGCTCGGGTAAAACCATCATGAGAATTATTGCATGAACAAGGATGATACTTTTTATTTGTGTGGCCATTAATGAACCCACAAAATAACTATGTTTTCGAAGGACCTTAATAGTAAAAAGTTTATTAGCTTGAGTAATGCAAATGCGAATAGTTGTCTGAATGTTGGAATGAGAATACTAACATCCATATAGGTTTTAGATATAAAATGTCCCGCGTTCGATATATGCATATAATGTATATATGTGTCGTTATTTTATTTCATGAAAATAACGTTAAAAGCGGGAGAAGGTTAATCATGCATTAGGTGGTGACATTGATAGCCGAAAGACAAGGGATTACAAGCACTAATCGGCCTTTTTCCCAATTGTTGAGTGTTATGTGCGTTACGTCCAAGATTTGATGCAAAACTACCATCAAGCAGAGGGTCTCACTAGAAGCATCCTCTATATTCCTATGGAGTGGAGGTAAGGTTGTCTACATCTTAGCCTACTCAGACCCTAACTTAGCTTTGCTATTGATGGGATTAACTGAGCATGATGATAATAATATATGATGCAAGAAGATGATCTTAGTATGGTGACTGTTCCAAAATTCATTTTTCACGTCAAGTTATGTAGATATTGTAGCTAATAGCAAGAGATAAAACTATGTGTACCATGGATAGCTTCACAATGGGGCTAAATTGAACCCCCTAAATAAAATTTGGTGTCGTCCTACTCTGGTTTTGGCCTCGAAGATCTTTTTTTGCCAATTGTAGTGCCTAATTTCATTTCTTTAGAGAGATTTCTAGTGCATAATAAATCAAATTAAATTAACTTTTGGTTGTTTGATTGGAATTGAAATATCATGTATTTTGTTCTTTGGATTGGCCTCTTATTTATAGTCCTAACTAAACAACAATCCCAATGTTTCCATGATTTTTGTTCACTGATGTGCGGGTTAATGCATAGTGTATTTTGTAGTATTAAGTGTCGGTTTTAAGTGTTTTAATGCGTTATATCATATCAGTATACATACTTACTACATGTTTGGTTTTTGAGACTTAACAGGTGCTAAACCTGGAAACAAGAGCATCTGAGTGAAAAATGAGATCGGCGGGTCAACACAGGACGCATAACACAAAATCTAAAAAATAGGTTCTCAGGCGCCAGGCGCCACGCTAACCTAGCAGGCTTCACGACGCGTGACAGAACTAAGCTAACTGGGCCCTGGATTGTCTATCCAGGGGCCATGCGAGAGGAACAGGGCTCGCCGGAGAGGTCAATTATGGGGAAAAGTGTAAAACGTGACCTAATTCATTTTAAGAAGGTTATTCCATTCCCAACTGTCACAGATGAACCAAGAGGTGATTTTAGGCGATTTTCTTGATATTTTTCCATTTTCCGAGTTGTTTCCTCATGTTTGATCATATTCTGATGACTATTGAAGCTGTGATGACTTCCGTGTGCGGCTAATTTCCTTGTGATTTTCTGCCCGGATGAATGATTGCTTTGTTTTGCACTAGACTTTGTTCCGATTCTAATTAACTAGTAATTTTAACTGCTTGGGTTGGTTTTGGGAAGCTTTCTTATATTTTAATTGTTTGTCGGTTATCAAGCGTATTAGCGATTTACTTGTATCGTTAGCGGGTTGGTAAATTTGTGGGTAATTGGTATAATCAAACGGGTTATTAGGTTGTGATAGTGAGTCTTAAAAATTATCCCTAACAATTAATCAAGATCATTAATTCCAAGGCCATGTCTATGTGGTGTTATGAATCAGTAAACAAGTTGTCGTTTTAAAACGGGTAATCGAGATTCCGGATGGATACAACATACTCAATTACTTTGCGTGTCTTTAGGTTTTTATTAAAGTCTTTTACACTGAATACTAATTCCCGTGGATATGATATACTACTTACGCTATCTACTTAGTTTAATTAGGTTTTCATGACCTTAACGACAATCATCAAAATGGCATCGTTGCCAGGGAGTTCGTGCGCTTAGTGTTTGTTTAGATTAGTTTTTTTTTCTTATTATCATAAAAACCTAAAAATATTTTCTTCTATTTGTTGTTGTTTCATTTAGTATTACACGCAGTTTTTGGTTTATATGTGTACAGATGATTTTATTACATGCATACCAGGTTTTCGGGAAGATCATCACCGCTTCTTTCAACCCCGAAATTGAGATGATTGCCATGCAGAATATAGTTCTTCATTTAGTATTAAGGAAAAGCACCAGTTTTAGCAATGAATCCTTGAGCAAATCACCGAACCTGAACCAGCACCCGCCACAACAAGACCCACTTCCCGGCATGCCACCACCTCCGTTTCCACAAGAACCACAAAACCAATCTCAAAATCAAATTAACAAAATCCACCCCACCACTACAACAAAATATGAATGCCCGACAAACTCCACCCTCACATGGAGAGTTCCATTTGTTCGGAGGACTAGATTACTTGGTACCACCACAGCCCAATCCGTTGTGGGCTGTTAATCGACCGAATCAAGTGCCACACCCAAACTGATCGGGTAACTTGTCTAATGTAGAGGAAAACCGAGCTAGAGCCGATGAATGGGATGGTGGGTATGAAGATGAAGAAGATTGGGGCATAAATGATGGTTACATAGGTTATCGGGGAGGTCCGCAAAATCTAACATTGAACCGCACTCAGCAAGTTTATCATCAAAGAACATCGTGTTGGGGAGACGAATACCAAACCCCACAACAGGTTAATCGGGCACTGGCTACGCCTCGTCCAAGGCAAAGGGAACCTAGATTTCAGGATCTTAACATTAGGAGAGTGGAGAGTGAATTTCCACCCCAAATTGCGGAACATTCTTCTCCTATTGTCACGCCAGTTTTAAACGGGGAATGATCTTTTGAAGCGAACCCGCACATTCTGAACATGCTAACTTTCTTTCACGGGAAGGGTACTGAGTAGCCCTATGCACATATTGTAGATTTCGAGGTGGTATGCATTATGATTGGTGGACACGGGTTTACACCATACCAGGTGAAGTTGGTACTCTTTCAGTTCTCGTTGACGGATGTGACGAGGGATTGGTTCACATCCAGGCCCTACACAAGTATTCACACATGACAGGAGTTGCATCAACAGTTTCTAGAAGAATACTACACTCCTTAAAGAACCAACTCGGGTACAACGACCATTAGAGAGTTTGAACAAATGTCGGGTGAACTACTTTACGAGCTTGGAAATGGTTCAACCAACTGATCATAAATTGTCCTCACCATGGCATTCAAAAATGGGAGTTTATTACAACATTTCATGATGGCATCTCTAATGAAGACCGGAGAAATATTAAGGGTCGTGACCGGAGGTACGGTTCTATGAAATCATCTTGATATTGACTAGGGTATTTGGAAATTGTAGTCACAGACTTGAAGAGGCAGCTCAGTTAGATAGGAACAAGAAATATTTGGTTATGGCACCAACCCAATGGGTGCCACCAATGCGAGAGTTGCTCAATTGGAAAGAGAGAGGGAGGTGTTGGAGCGACAATTAGAAAAAATCAAAGGTATTGGAGGAAGAGATGCATTGCACGCGGCTCAAACATTTCTGGTTTGTGATTATTGTAGCGATTTAAGCCACACTTTGGAAGAGTGTTCAGGACAATTAGGTACGGCTGAAGAGAACGTGATCATGCTGTGTGGAGAACATAAGACATATGATATGAATTCAAACATATATCACCCAGGTTTGCGTAATATCCTAATTTTCGCTTTGGTAATACTGCTAATCAGTTGAACCCAAATTTTCAGATACTGAATCAAGGAGGCCATCAATACTAGAACCAACATTCTGTTTATAACCAAAATTATAACCAGGGAGGTTGTAATCAGGGGAATCAACAGAGCTATCAGCAAAATTAAGATCAATGCAAGTTGAGCAATCAAAAGAAGGATCCAATAGCGAGATGATGGAGATACTGAAGCAATTATAAAAGTCCAAGAATTGCAGTCAAAATCTCATCAAGCATTGGAAGAGCAAGTTACTCAGTTGGTGGCCGATGCAACTCATATGAGGAAGGAGTCGGGCCGATTTCCTAGTGATACTACAAAAAACCACAATTTCTGATAATAAGGTCTTGTCTCCTCCGCAATTTGTTGAGGGTATCGTGGAGGATGTAGATGAGGAAAACGAGTCTGAAACTGAACCAGAACTTGGCAACCTTAAAAAGAATAAAACAAGTGGCTTTTCAAGAAAAAAATAATAGGGTAACAAAAATCGAATCGGCTGAAATGAAGGAAAAGGGTAAAGAGGGTAATACCGTCTCATTTCCTAAATCGTTAATCAACCGGATACAAAAGTTGTTAACAAACGGGGCACAAAAAACGAGATTGGGAAGTTTCTAAACAGATCAAAACAAATCTCACGTTACTAGATGCAATCATATAGGTTCCGGCTTATGCAAAGTACTTAAAGGATCTTTGCACCCAAAAACGGCATAAAATTTCCTAAAAAAGTTGCTTTAACTGAGAATGTGTGTGCCGTCTCATTTCCTAAATCGTTAATCAACCGGATACAAAAGTTGTTAACAAACGGGGCCACAAAAAGATGAGATTCGGGAAGTTTCTAAACAGATCAAAACAAATCTCACGTTACTAGATGCAATCATATAGGTTCCGGCTTATGCAAAGTACTTAAAGGATCTTTGCACCCAAAAACGGCATAAAATTTCCTAAAAAAGTTGCTTTAACTGAGAATGTGTGTGCCGTTTCGTCAGCTGTCCTCCCACCAAAGCTCTAAGATCTTGGTGGTCCTCTAATCCTCATTCAAGTGGGTGACTTCAAAATAAGTCGAGCCTTGTTGGATTTGGGAGCTCGTGTTAGTATTTTACTAGGGACTTTATACGATCAATACGACTTCGGACCATTAAAACAAGCTGACACCACTATGGTGTTGGCCAATTTAACGTTAAAACTACCTCGGGGGATTTTGTGTTGTCCAAGTAGAAGAGTTTTATTATCCGGTTGACTTCGTGGTTTTAGATTATGTTCAAATGGAAAAAACTAAAAAACCTAAGTCAAGTAGGAGTAAGAAGCGGAAGCGTATCAGGGATCCAATTAAGTATGATGGAGGGGATCACCATCCGCTTCCAGAAACATCGGTTACATTTTTGGAGAATAGGGTGTTGTGGGAGCATACTTTGTTACATTTTGAGATGGGTTCTACCGAGTACTTCTATTCGATGAGGTTGTATAGACATGATAATTTTAGTTTGCTGAGGTTAGAGGCTATGGGAGCCCGAGGATGGATGGCTTTTTGGGTCCTCGATGGTTAGCGCCTTTGAGGTGTGTAGAGCCATAGTATGCTAAGTTTATAGTTGAGTTTCACTATACTTTTAGGTATGATGCGGATGGGTATGTTGAGCTGTATATCTTATCGTTCAGTGTGGGTAGGAAGCAATATGTTTGGAGTGTTGTGCAGTTTGCTAGAGCAGTTGGGTTTTATGCTCTTGGTTAGCGGTTTTAGCAGGCATTGCGTGGTCCATGCAAGAAGCGGGATATAGGCAGGATAATGTGATGAAGTCTGGGTTGAAAAAATTCTAGGGAACTATTGCTGATAGTATTTGGTCAATGGAGGCAATTGAGTCATCGATTCGTGATCGTTTCAAGATATGTGCATAGGATCTTGGTGTGTACTTTGTTGCCAAGAAAGAGTGGTACTGAGAAAGTGAACATGACGAAACTCTTTTGTTTGTATTGTTTGGTTGAAAAAAAGGAAGCCAATTTGGCTACTATTTTATTATCATAGTTTGCTAAGGGTCGGAGGGAAGGTGCAAATTCGAGGTTAGAGTTGGGTCCATATGTTACTCAGATTGCTATGTTTTGTGATGTATTTGACAGGTACCCTAAGAGATACCTTACTCGGGGGGCCTGCAACTGAACCGTGTCGATGTGGAAACGTTGAAGCAGACAAATGTGGTTGAGCTGGATGAGCCGATTCAGTTGGAAGCCGGTGAGGATGTCACCACAGGTGCTACCACCGGGGGGACACCTGCAGCTGAGGCTATGCTGGTGGGTCATCGTACGTCAAGGCAGTCAGTTGTGGGCCACAATCACAGCATCTACTACGGTCGGCACGACCTGATCCGCTAACATTGGAGACGGTATATGATATGATGGTAGATCAGTTTGGTTTGTGTGCTACGGCTCATAGGTACATGATGGAGTAGCAGCAATCCTGTGACTGATTGGTTTTAACCACAGTAGCAAGGTTAGGGATCTTGTGGAGATGAAAAGATGGAGGATGTTGGTACAGGTGTAGAGGGGACTGAAGATGAGGAGGAGTAGGTTGTTTTAGTAGCACCAGCCGACGGTAATTTTGGTTTCTTTTGTATTTTTTCTTTTATTTTGTCGTAGACTAATGATGGTCTCTACTTAAATGTGATATTTAATATATTTGGGAAAAATTGTAAAGGTTAACTGGTTGGGTTGTTTGATATATGATATGATTATTATGTTTGATGATGTTGCTAGAATATATTTAAATGGTTGGTGTTATTCGCGTGAAATTGCGATTGGAGGATCGTGACATTTTGGAAGGCATGGAATGAGACTCGGAAGTATTCAACTGCGTCAAATCAGGGGTGTGTCTGTTCCATTTTGTTACTTTTGTATTTTCTTTTTATCTTTGTGTAGTGTTAAGTTTGTGTTTTAAATAGTTTCTCGCTCCGTTGATGACAATAAAGGAATTAAGTGTGGGGAGGGGAACTAGTGTCATGTGAGCCTAGATTATGTCGTTTCCATGGTAAAAAAAAATTTAAACTGAAACTGTTCCATAAAAATTTTGCAAGAAAATGGAAGATGATACTATGATAGGTATATTCGGATCATGGGTTTTTAATTATTATATATATATAATAACAATACGGTTGAGCATGCGTCTAACTTACGATATGTGGGTAGGCCCACCCGGTTGATAGTTTTTTAGGATCCATATAATACACTTAAATATTAGGAGTCTTGTGGGTTTTCGCCTTAGGAGCTATAGCAAAATCGAAACTGTTGAGAGTATTAGGGGTACTGTGATATATAAAAAGCTTATAAGTATTACCGTTAAATGGCACACCTGTTTCTTTTTATGAAAATAAAACCTAAACGAGGTGGCGCCCGAAAAATATATTCCATTTATCCATTTTTTGAGCTAGTTGTGTATTGACGAAGCTTATGGTATTACCGCTGGGATGGTGACTCGGGTGATACATATCCTCTAGGTGGAGTTGAGAGAAATATATATATATATATTTGAAGTTTATGGCATTAACCACTGGGATGGTGATTCGGGTGGGGTATGTCCGCTAAGTTGATCATACACAAAAGCATGTTGAAGCCCATAACCCTCATCATTATCTATCATAAATTTAATCGAAAATACATCACAGTTTTTTTAATAAGACGGTAGATATTTATCTTTTAACCTCATAAGCTCGAAGCGGAATTAGTAGCATTGTGGTTTTTTGAGTGTCGGATCCATAGACGAATGAATCATATAAGCTTAATGAATTATGAATAAGGGCTTGGAAACTTGCATTGGGTTTAGGTGGATCTTATACCTTTAATCTTGGTTAACGTGTGGTTTAATGTGTTAATAAAATAACTGAATATATTGAATGCCAATGTTTTTTTGTGATTGTGATATTTGGCCGGGTTTAATGCTATCCGTGTATTTTGTAGTATTATGTGTCGATTTTCAGTGTTTTAACGCGTTATTTCTTATCAGTATACATACTTACTTATGTGTGTTTGTTTTTTCAGACCTCTTTGGCTTAACAGGTGCTAAAACGAGGTAAAAAGAGCATCTAAGTGAAAAAATGGGATCGACGGGTCAACACGGGACCCACAGCACAAAATCTGAAAAATAGGTTCTCAGGCGTCACGCGGGGATGTCCCAACAGGCTTCGCGAGCGCGACAGAACCATGCCAAGTGGGCCCTAGATTGTTTATCCAGGCACCACGCGAGAGGAACCAGGGCTCTCCCACGACACGCGGGAGAGGTCAATTACGTGGAAAAGTATAAAAGGTTACCTGATTCATATTAAGAAGATTATTCCATTCCCAGTCGTCAGATACGAACCCAGAGGCGATTTTAGGCGTTTTTCTTGGTAGTCTTCCATATTCCGAGCTGTTTCTTCATGTCTGATCATATTCCGATGACCAGTAAAGCTATGTTGACTTCTATGCGCGGCTAATTTTCTTGTGGCTTCTGGCCGGATGAATGATTGCTTTGTTTTGCACTAGACTTTGTTTTCCGATTCTTATGAACCGGTAATTTTAACTGCTTGTGTTTGTTTTGTGAAACGTTTATTATATTTGATTATTTGTCTTTTATCAAGCGTATTGGCTATTTACTTGCATCATTAGCGGGTTGGTAAATTGGTGGGTTAATTGGTATAATCAAACGGGTTATTAGGTTGTTATAGTAAGTCTTAAAAACTATCACTAATAATTGATCAAGATCATTAATTCCAAGGCCATGTCTATGTGGTGTTATGAATGGATAAATGTTTGTTGTGTAAAAATGGGTAATAAGGCTTCCAGGTGGAAGTTACTTTTTCTCTTGATACAACTTTCTTAATTACTTTTCGTGTCTTTAAAATCAATCAATGAACGCCGCCAATTAGATAATTTTAGCTTTTATTAAAGTCTTTTACACTGACCACAAATTCCTAGTGGATGCGTACCCTACTTACGCTATCTACTTAGTTTAAATAGGTTTTTCATGACCTAACGACAATAATCATTCAGGTGGTCATTAATCTTAATTCTTTCAAACAAATGTTGATTTCAATTAAATGTTCGATTTGAGATTAATAGATTGCGTAGTTTCCCACTTTACTCGATTGGTGTTTTAAATCTCCTGATCTATACTTCACATAGGTAATTGTATCACTGAATGTTCTAATTGAAATAATTTGTGGAATCAATTTCTACCGCTCATATGATTTTACCATCATAGCCGTTTATCAATTCAATTTTTTCATGAACATTCTCGTCAATCGATTTATAGTCTTGACATTGTATTTGCAGCGAATTTTGTATCTTCGTAGTCCTCATGATGTGATTTCAGTCATTATGGTTTGGCATTAATTTATGATTGTCCTTGATGTTTCTAATTTACAAAGCGCTTATTCAATCGAAATCCTAGAATCGTTGTTTCCTTCCTAATGCTCTGGTACGGCATGTTGGATATCAAGAACAATTAATCAAAGATTCAAGATCATGGTTACAAAATCATATGCAAGAGATTGAAATAAGAGAATTATATCGAATCAATCTATGGATACAACCAAAAGTTTGGCACATGCGTTTATACATAAGGGTATACATAATCCTATGACAAACGATATGACTGGCGACCCAATAATAATAATAATAATAATAATAATGTGTGATCTCTCTCAACTGTTAAAGATTCTTACGTTCAAAAAAAGATAATAATAATAATAATAATAATAATAATAATGTTGATCTCTTATGTAAAGTTTCTTACCCTTCAAAAAAGAAAATAATATAATAATAATAATAATAGTAATAATAATAATAATAATAATAATAATAATAATAATAATAATAATTCAGCATTTTATTGGTAGTTACCGACCCACATTAGTCTTGTAATCATTTGATGTAACCAGAATATTGTGTGGGTCACTAATAGCATCTTGCCAGCACAACACAAAGTTGGTTTTTCATCACTATTTAATAGGTGCTTCAAAAGTCAATGTATTCTTCTACCCTTTAGCCGAAAGTAGTTATTACGACCATTGAACAACTTTATGTACGAGGATCATTTTCTGGCATGACAAGTAGAAATTGTCATCCAACCCCTATTGTTGTGAGTGCATGACAACAAGAAATATGTGTATCAGATGCTTCTATTTGATGCACCGTTGATGGAAGCGCTGAAGATGTACACTGCCTTGAAATGTGGTTGATGATTTATAACAAAATGGTGGCAAGATGCATGAACAAGGTTTGGTGAAGTGGAGGATGGAAAAACCTTTGGTGCATAGCTGACCTGTTTTTAATTCAGTGGTGAACTTCAGTGGCGCCTTTTGTTGGTAAGAAACCACCCATGTGTTTGACTAAATTAAAAGATCAAACAGCAGTAATTGTATATAAATCTTATTTGCATGCATATCTTATGTCCACTAACAAAGGGTTAATCACATAGTTCTGATTTTCTTAGTAGGAGACAAATCTTTTAATGTTTGCATATCTTTTATGTTTAATGGTATTCTAGAAGGGTGTATATTTAGTAACTAAGTAGATGTATTTTTTTTCTAACAAATGTTTAAAAATATTTACTAAACTGATATAGGCTTATTTGTTTCTTTAATCAACATCTTATATTTCTTTTATATCATTTCGGTCAATTAACTCATATATCTTTCATTCACATTTGTTTTTCATTTAACTCAATGGACTTGTGTATACAATTTAATATTTATGTGAATAAATTCTAATCCATTAAAACTACATTTGTTTTTCATTTAACTCAATGGACTTATGTATAAATTTAATATTTAAGTTAACAAATTTTAATCCATTAAAACTATCCATACTCGACTATCGCGCGTAACAAAAATATGATAATATTAATGATCTAATTAATGCTCCAAATATTTAAAATTAACACGTATTGTTAAATTTCTTTTATTTATTTTAATAATACCTTTGATATTTAAGAATACGTATTGTCTGGGTAATGTTAGGTCGGGCAGCATGTCGTGTGAGAAAAGTTCACATAAAATAGGATATTTTGGTTTGAGTTAAAACGGATTTGGGTCAATATAGTTCAGGGTCAGAACATGTCACATAATATACAATATCTATTAATTTTTTGAATTTATTAATATAATTTTTTATTTATTTTTATTTTAACATAATTTATAATATTTATTAAATAGTTAAATTTAATATTTATAGATTTTTTTATTCATTTTTCTTTTAATAATATGTTTGGTATTTAATAATACATATTGGTTGTGTTGGGTAGAGTCAAAACGAACTTTGATCAAAACATTTTGGGACAAAACTTGTCACATAATATTAATATTTATTAACAAATTGAATTTAATTTTTTATTTTAAATTTCTTGTAATAATACGTTTCATTTTTTAATAATATATTTGGTATTTAATAACAAGTATTAGTCGGGTCAAGTCGATAACTATACCGCATTAGAACTGGCTAAATAAAAAGGGTTATTTTAGTTCGAGTCAAACAATTCGGGTTAAAACAGTTTCAGTTTAAACAATAACACAATATTGGATATTTATTAATTAGTTGAATTTAATCTTTTTTATTAAAACTTAGTTTATTCATTTTTAATAATATGTTTGATATTTAATAATTTATAAGGCCACTTACGCATAAGTATCATGTCAAAACCTAGCAAAGCCTACAGCAAAATGGGCGAAATTACTAGTGTGTATAATTCATTTAAAGAGAAAAAAAAACTTAATGTTACGTATCTTTAAGATTTAACTAGAAAGTTCAACCATATGACTGATTTTTTAGCCAACTTCCCTCAATGATTTTTAAGCGATTATAAATTTTTCATACGTTAATATTTTTTAAAAAAAGATTACAACAAAAAAAATAAGCATTTCTTCTCTTCAATTTGAATACAACACTTCTATAGTTTTTTTAATTTATTTAAAAAAAAAAAACATGTTACGTGATTAGAAGTGTCTATGGTATTGTATGACTTTTTATACTTTTTTGAAAATTTGGATTTTGTAGCGAACTCTTAGCCTATATAGGGTAGGGATTATAAGAGAAGCACTTGCTAATTAAGAAAACTTGAGAAGCATTCTAGAACAAACATGTTATTCAAGCCATTTTTTATACTTTTAATCGGACGTTTTTAAGAGCTTTTTAATATATACATATATTTATATTGTCAATTTGTAAACTATACATATGTGTATAGTATAAAAATATATGTACAATGCTTATTTTTAACATTTAAACATGTAATTTTCACATATGTACAGTAGAAAAAACATATTTAGAGTTGTAATCTTTCTTCATATATATATATATTATATATAAAAATATAGTATATAAAATTATAATCATTTTGTACATTAACAAATATAGATACACAGTACCTATATTTCAATTTAAAACACGTATATACATATATGTAAAGTTAAAGATTGACATATGACACCCAGCTAATTTGAGTCTGTACCGTGTGACACGTGTTACGAATAAAAAAGGTAATATTTAAATTGGTGTTAATATATGGTATATGATGTGTTGGGAAATTTAAACTTTGTTAAAAGTATGTTGACAACAATAAGATAAAAGCTTATCGCGTAATGAACAAAATACGGAATGAACGTCGGTTACCTGCCCGAATTAATGTTAAAATCCTAAAAATATTTCGTTATGATTAAAATGCTATTTTAATTATATTAGTGAGGAAAATTAATTAAAACGCTAAAAACATTGTTTTGCGAATTTAAGCACGTACTGCGCAATGCCGTGCGTACCTTACAAAATACAAACAACGCAGTCAGTCGAGGCAAATAAAATATTGTTCAGCAATATTATGGCAACTTAATATCTACAAAATGATAAAAATAATTTAAAACGCCATAATACGCGAGATAAAATATCCGGTAGCAAGTTAGATATCTGTTTTAGCCTATATACATATTAATATATATATATATATATATATATCATATGTTTTGTGTGTATAGATATATATATATATATACATACATATATATACGTGTGTATATTATATATGTATGTCTATATATATATACACATACATATATATACGTGTATATATATATACATACATATATATATACATAGATATATATATATATATGTATGTATATATATGTATGTTTATATATATTGCGAATTTGTGGGGAACATAGGTGGCGTCCTAAGAGCTCACATTTTTCTCTCTTTTGCCACGTGTTAGACTACCACACATTTGCAATCATTAAAATCTTCCATACACTCCACAATTTACAACTTCCAATACACAAAACCCTTCATCTCACTCTCTCTCCCTCTCACTCGGCCGAACACAAACATACCCACATCCATTTTCAAATTTTGAACAATTTCTTGAAGATTCAAGTTCATTCCAAGAAGGTTTAAAGTTCATTTGAAGATCCAAGGAAGCTTTCAAGGTGATTCCAAGGAGGTTCAAGCTCCATATCATCAAAACCTTATCAAAAACCACCAAAAATCTTAAAGGTATAAACATACTTTTAAAATCTTGTTCTTGATTCTTGGTGATGATTGATGATGATGATGATGAAAGTTTTCTCATAAACTTGGAGTTCTTTATAAACTTGAAAACTAATAACAATGTATTTTGAACAAAATAAGAATGGAAGCATGTGTGTGTATATGTGTGGCCGTGAGTGTGTGTATATATGGGTTAGAGATGGTGTTTTGTTAATATGTTAAGTTTTATTAGAAAAGATTGAGGCACATATGTTTGAGTAGAAATAGAACTAATTCGGTAGAATGTCATTAAAAATGTGTAGAAGCAGCAGAAGTCATATGTTTCACTTATACCGAAAGAGTATACATCTTTACAAGCTGGCGAAATCCTAGAAAAATTTCACCAGCGTTTCCCTTCCGGGAACTCCAAAACTTATAAAACATTGAACACACAACACTATTTATAGACCTGACACACCTCGTGCGAAGTGAACATTTGATTTCGTGCGAGACTTCGTACGAAGTGACACTTCTGCTCCTCTCACGCTTCGCACTTGAGTCGTCTGTTCGTATCTAGTCTATACAATATTCAACACACGCTCTATCTAGCCTATTCGTACAGTGACGGACATAATATGCACCAATAATTTCCCCTCGGACGTCACTGTCAAGCTTGATCTTGAAATACAATAGCCGTGCTTGAATATTCTCCAACTTCAATTAGGCATATTGAAATCTTTAATTTATTCCCCCTTGATTGAGGATTCGGGCATGCATTATCTACATAAAGCACAAATTCCCCCTGAAATAATTCCTCCAGAAATTAATCTTCAGATCTTTGTTTGTATGGTTCCCGACATACTCTGATTTGCTTAACAGACAAATTTTCTTGAATAATCACCAACTCGAAACTAATCAGTGCAGCATCTTCGTTTCAACTTTAACCACATCCGCGTTCTGTTTTAGAGCACTCCTCTGCTCGATCCTCTGATCTTCAAAAACCCAACCGACAATTAATAGAAACTTTGAATTACCACACCGGTAAACTTAAAGTTTGTGAATACCCATGAAAATCTAAAATCCCGTTTTACGTAATCACATTTAAGCATACTCCTTAAAGATAGATCAGCAAAACAGTAATCTCCTCAATCAGCAAATCTTCATAGGAATCAAATCATCTAGTAACACATTCAGATCTGAGAAACATTCTTCCGCAATCAAAATCACATTCGTCCTCTTCAATCACAATAACAGATATATAGCTATTCCGATAGACAGGTGCAACTTAATCAACAAACATCGTCATTGAACGGCGGTTAGTACAAGAAGAACAATTCATCAGCTTGAAGACTAAAAATCATGGAACCTAAGACTATCATTGAGCATTCGTGTTATACAATATAACTTGAATTATCTAAATCTCCTCGGTAATTTTTATACAACAGCCCAATCCTGCCAACACCTAAGACCATCACTGAACTTTCGTGTATGCATTATAACTTGAACATCCTCAGATCCTCTTGGTATCAACAAAATTGCTAATCCGGCTAACCCGCCCTTTGTGACATTTTGCCTTTTCAACAATTTCGTATTCAATGAAACCCTGTGTTTTATTTCAAAATATTTTTTGTATTCAATAAAATCTTGTATTTTATTGATGAGAATGCAAAATGTCAATCGTTGCACAATTTCGATATTTTCGTGTTCGTTAAAGCGTTTTACGCGTTTTTGCAAAACGTGTAACCGTACAACCGAACGAACCGACATCCATGAAATTTTCGGGCATAATTCAAGTTACACATATCTTAACACCTTTATATAACCTAAATATTAGGTTAAAGGGGTTAAAAATGTCAAACAAGTGAAAATACAAGTCCAAGGGCCAAAAATGTCAAAAAACATTAATAAATATTTTTGATTCTTCACCAAGTTTGTCACCTATCTCCAATTGTTGACACCTAGAACTCATTTTGGCACACTTAATTTGGTGTTGACACATGTTAGGACACTAATCCACACTTGAGGACACTTTTCATCACCTCATTAATCCTAAAATACTATAAATACCCATGATTCTTCCATTTTTTTCACACCACTTCAAAACACTTCA
Organism: Scalesia atractyloides; assembly: GCA_947069175.1. Classification (NCBI taxonomy): domain Eukaryota; kingdom Viridiplantae; phylum Streptophyta; class Magnoliopsida; order Asterales; family Asteraceae; genus Scalesia; species Scalesia atractyloides. The sequence goes on along the minus strand of CAMTDV010000022.1, from coordinate 25,452,764 downwards.
AAGCAAAAGTATGAAGTTCTTCTTTCTATCCTTCTTAGAGCTTGTTTTTAGCCTTTGGAAGTCTCCTATCTTGAGTTCCGAAAATGTTCTTCAACACGAGTAAGTACTCTTCCTAGTTCTTTCATTATTTTAGCTATTTTGAGCTAAAAGTCGAACAGTTTGGCTTCCTGATTGACTTTTGGTTCTGACCATATTTGGTCAAGTCAAAGTTCAATTGAACTTTGCAACATGATCGTAATCACAAAGGTTATAATCCCTAACGATTTCAACTTCAGATTACCACGTT